>JARFIY010000070.1:0-462268 GCA_036346155.1 Sinelater perroti | reverse complement strand
TCCTAAGCTAATAAAAGATAAACCTATATTTTCAAGATTATAAAAAAATTGCTACTCATTTACTTTATTTTGCTTGAAAATATTAATTGGATAATATTATATTACCTAAAGGGATTAAGCGGACAGTAAAGTACTACTTTAAATAAACAAAAATTTAATTTGACACCACCGTTCTCATTCCAAATTGTCAACCACCGAAAGCTCCAGCAGCTGTTACTAAGTGCGTTCTGATTGGTCCGTCGCTGTTTTCAAGGTCCTCTGACACCCCTTGTTGGGCTTACCTGGAAAACTGTCTGTAAACGACGCCACTCCAGCTCGTGTAACGCGAATTTCTTAGAAACTGGTCGGTGTAACCCCGTGTCGTATATTTTATTTTGATTCCAAATAAACTATAGAGCTGCTAAGTTAGTGGGGCGGTTCGCATGAGATATAATTGTTGAGCACCTAATTACCAATTACCGTATTTATTTTATATAAACAATAATTTTGTTATGCCTATTATATTACCCTGCCTAAAAGATCGCAAAGTTGAGCGCCCGGATTTTATTTATGCGGTGCATATTTCCCCCTCCCTTGCCAAACCGGTTCTGCGCAAATGACCTACTTTTAAGCGTCTTCTTCGCCGCCGATAAACTCGTCATATTCAACACAGCTTTTGAGTGAATCCCGCTTCTCCGTATAACGCTAAGCACTAATTAGTCAGTCATATAACACTAAAGTTACCTAGCACGGTCACACGAAACGCATTAAAAAAGAAACCCCGCGTCCTGTCACCACCGACCTGGACGAGCGCGAATCGGCTACTGAAATTTGTGCCGGACTGGCCTAAACAAAATAAATCCTTGCATTGTTAAAGATGATCGTGATTGGTTGACGTTGGCAAATGCGGCTCTATTGGTGGACGAACCTCACTATTCAAATAACCGTTAAAACAGGATCTGTTTAATTTATTTTGATATTTAAAAAAAATCTTATAGAGCCGCTGAGTTAGTGGGATAGTTCGCATGCGATAAATTTGCACAGTCCTAATTATGAGTTACCGTATTTATTTTACATAAACAATGATTTTTATATGCCTATTATATTACCCCACCTACAAGATCACAAAGTTAGAAACCCGAGTCATATGTCCATACTCCCTCTCCTGCCAAGACAATCCTGCGCAATAAATGTTTCTTTCGTCTTCTGCGCGGCATCTGAATTAATTATTTTCCTCCCCACTCCACAATTACGGTCCTATCGAAAGCTACAAGTATCCTGCTTTGCTCAACAGCAAAAAATCGTGGAGACCCACCTTTAGGCGTCTTTTTTGGTGGCGCTGAACTCGCCTCTGCTTTAATCTGCATCCTTCTCGTCTACTCAATACGAAGCACTTATTATAATTAGTCATACAACGCGTCAGGACCGATCTGAACGAGCTCGCATCCGTTACTAGGCTGCCGGACTAACATGAAAAGAACTAGCTTCGCACTTTTTTAAGCTGAAAGGAGCAGTTCTGATTAGTCGAGACGCACCACCATCGAAATAGCCCCCTAAAATTGTATTGGCTGTTACTAAATGCGGTCTGATTGGTCCATCACTGCTTTCAAGGTCTTCCATCGCCCCTTTCACAGAAAAGCATTTGGATATAAGATCATAACTGATGTTGTGCAATTTATCTAAAACAAGTTTTCGAACATTTCAGTTTTACACTATATGGACTTTAGTATTTTTCTATATATTAATATTTAATTAAGAAATTTTGGGACTCTGAATTGGATAGTTCCAGAAATAAATCACTGGTACCCTTAATGGTGTCGACTATTATAATTTTTCAATGTATTTAATGAGGATTCCCCATTGCTTAATTATTGAAATACTGGGTTCGCCTGAAAAATACATAAATCGTGAAATACATAAAATAAAGGTTTAATAAAAAATATTTTTAAAACAGTGACGTTTCACTCTTTTTTAAAGTATATGTATGCCTTGAGACCTCACACGCTTCTCCCACTCTCGAAATGGTTTGCCACCCAGAACACTCTGCAAAATTCCTTATTGGACTTGCTATCAATTCACTTATCGGCTTAGATGTCTAACTTAATTCTGGATTTTCTTCGCTTAATTATGATATTAATTTATAAAAGGTTGCGCCATCTTTTGGTGAGCTGTCTAATTGCACTTTGGGGTTGATAAACTCATCTAAATTTTACTTGACATCTTCAAGAATCGTGGAGCGAGTATTAGACAGAATATTGTAACGAACTTTAGAACTCCCCTTTCGACGGCCGAGTCACATCTGGGAACGTCATTTCCAGATGGTCATACATTGTATGAATATTCCGTGCGATTAAATTTCCCAACCTATGTTAGTGTTTATTTCAAAGTCGTTCTGACGACGCGCGGTTGTCAACAGTAACCAGGCCTTTGTCGTTCTTGCAACCATCTCAGCCAACACCAGGGCTTAGTGGTCGCCCCCTCCTTTTCTGTCGGAAAGCAAAGGTGACAATGATGCCGCCTCCACTTCTGACAACGAACGTAAACTACTTCGACATGCTCAGCAACCGAGAGAAAGACGTTAAAATGGCTCCCATCGGAACGTTTAAACTCGTCCAATGAGCGCTCCTCCAAGGAAGATAATTCCTTCCAAAATCTCCCGGGATAAACATATCTGACCTTCAGTCAGGAAGACCCTAAACCAGAATCAGCTAGATTTCCTTAGAGTCAAAAACAAAGCGAATGGAATATCAATCCATCTAGACGCTTCTCAAAGTCACTTGCGAATATCCAGGAGTTATGAGGTCAACCCACGTCGCCGCTTTGGGTTATATGAGCATACGCAGTCGCCTTCTTTATAACTCGCTTTCGATACGTTGACGTCATAGCGATCCCTCTGTCGAGGAGGAGGCAACGTTCTTCTGGGACTTGCAGGGGGTTATCCATGTAGACTTTCTGACAGATGCCAAAACCTTATTAATCAGACGTCTTGGCAACAGACGTGAAGGGAAAGTTCCGATCCAAGCGGAAGGCAGATGGAAAACCGGTAGCCTTCCTTCAGCAAAAATCTTGAGTTTGTTCGTATAGACGACGTATTTTTTGGCCTCGATTAGATGAAATTGAGGACCATATGGAGGCCTTCCAACTTGCTCTCCCAAACCTCCCAATGGAGATTTGGAGTTCACTGGTAAATCTGGTATCCTCCTGATTATTAAGCTAAAGGAATCGTCATACGAAGTCGTTTTTTTTAATTCCAAAGACAGATCTCTGAATTTTTGGTGGTAACAGGATTGAAGGTGAAACGAATGATGGCTCAACTAACTTTTCATCAAAATGAATGCAATTGGAGTAAACTTAGTATAGTCTTTAAAGTCGTAACCATCCGCGCATCTAACACACACTGCATTTTACACACAAAAACCACTGATACTTCTAGGTTAAGCATTTCTTAACCAAGTCAAGACTGAAAATATTAGTACGTCTCACAATCATTGTTTAAAAGGACTTCCCCAAGGAAAACGGATGGATAATCATTCGGTGAAGTTTAGATGTCTAACTCTGAATTTCAAAAAAGTTTCAGTCTGCATCATGTGACTGGAAGGATGACGAATGAAACCCTCGTAGAGGTTACTTAATTTGCATATTAAAATCTACATTTTCGATAGTTACAAAAGCATGGTAGAGGCTAGTGTGCAACTTATTCTTTAAAGACGAGGTATATTTATAAAGTCCACGAGATGTTTTGTTTTTGTGAAATTCAAATATTTCACCATCATGACTTCAATCATGTGTCTTGAAGGGTGATGAAAAACTTTAATAGAAGTCGCTTTTAGTTAGTTGATGGCTCATTTGCAATTCACTGTTCTTTTCTTTCATGGCTGCAGACGATTGTGGAGAAGGGTTATGCATACTAGTAGGGCCTTTGTTTTTATTCTTTAAAAGCGTGTGAAGTTCTCTTCCAGACTTTGTACTTACCCAGCAAACCATCCAAATCTATCACAAGAATTTTGGATTTTTAGAGGAAACTATTGTTACCAATAGGTTTGCCTTCTGATTGCAAACGTTGTAAATTTAACTCCAGAAGAGCAGAGGAGGGATAACCCAAAATGTATTCAAATGCTATCTTTCACCCCTCCCCTTCCACTATTTCTAACTGTGTTGAGTCTGCATATCAATAAATTTATTTCTCTTGCTGTCAGATGTCATGACATTTGGAGACGGTTGGTTTCCCTAATATATGTGCAACTTTGACCACTTCATCCCTCCTCATTGAATTGTACCACCAGATTCTTTAGAGGCTTATAATAAGCGCTTCTGTCCGTTTCGTAAATAAAAAGGTGCTCTGGAATATAGATTCCTCGCATCATGGTGTAGAAATCATGTATTTGACGAATAACAGAACGCCAAACGACGACTTTCTGCTTCTGGTTTAACGACACCTGAACCACTAGACTGTCAATAAGAAGAAGTACAACAGATACAAAGCGTACGTGCAGTATAAAGAATTTTTTTGTCCTATATATAACTTGAAAGGACAAAAGTGCGGCAATTTAACAAGCTGGGGATCAAATAACGTTCCGGAATAGTAGTCGAGTACAGCACCTTAGCGTATCAGAAGTCTCTAGAACAAAAATAGTAAATTATTTCACTGTTATTATTTTGTAACGAATTAAGAACATAAACAACCCGAGTTGTTATAGAAGAACACAAATGTAACAAGAAACAAGGTGGAGCTTGAAAATAACAAAGAAACTAGACGGACCATAGTAGAATCTAGAGAAAGATTGAATGAAACATATGAATGAAGCCATGAATATGAGTGAAAGGTTATATCAAGGCATAAACAGTTGAAATTACAAACATCACCACTGTGGCTTCAGACTGTTGTATAGAAGCCAATGACAATTTCTAAAGATTTGACACCCATTTATTTCTTCAAGTTGATCTTGGGTCTAGGTAGCTTTCATGCTAGATGTAGTAGAAATTGGTCAATGTATAGGAGAGATATGTCTTCAAACATCCAAATGGATAAAGGGACAGACAACCGTTAAAAACAATGAGTATTTTTGGACACGCACAATATATACTGTCGCATCTGTTTTTTTTTGCCCTCAACTGGCCATTTTTTGGCGTCGCTATTTTAAGCTGCCTTACAGAAAAATATCAAAATTTTTCATTATTGTTCTAAATGGGCCTCCATCACCTTGGACGTTGATGTATAGGCCAACTTTATGAGCAGAGGCTTGAAGTCGTGATTCTACACGGTTTGGGGTTTATGTTTGTGCACACTAGCCCCCATAGAAATCAAAAGAAAAACTAATTTTTGTATAATAATAACAATGAGGATCTATTTCCATGAAAAAGTATGGCTGGCGAACTTCAAGGTCATAGCTCTCATATGTTCACTTTCCGATGAGGTAACGTAGTAAGCATACAAATCCAAGATAAATATTAATTGATGAAGAGGGCTTTCAAATATTTTAAGGCAGAAATCTAGCAAACACTGTTGAAGAATCTGGTGGGACTAGTTGGCTGTGTCAAAATTTTCCAGCCTTAAAATCAAGATTATCCTTACTCGCTTTCATTTTATCACACAGTAGAATAACTTGCCTGGGCCTGTCACCTATAAAAGGTTTGTTATCAATTTTGTTCCATCAATTAAACACAAAAGTAAATATTTATAATATTCAGCAGCAAAATTTGTGAACATTAGGATTTGCAATCCATATTTTGAGATTATAACACACTTAATCTCATTAACACAGATAGAGCAATGTCAAATCTTGCTTTGTAATTAACAGAGAGCACAAGCAGAATGATGTGCTGGGTAATTCCTAAAATTTCAGCTATTGTAATTTTCACCCCTCCTAATCGGCGTCTTCCAACTTTCATAGTTCTCCAAGTCGTTTATTATCCTGCAGCTGGAACATCTGGAATCATGTTTTACACCCGCTGGAAGATACATCACTTCACAATAGTGCCACACAATTTCTGTGCTTGAAAGCTTAGTATAGCTCCACTGTTTTGCTCTTTCCCCACCTCAATACAACTAATCCCTTGCAGTGCTAAGAAATTTGCACCAGTCCTGATAGTAGACCTACAATTGCGCTTAATAAACAGTTTCACCTACCTGCCACCATGAGTATTCACCCTCACTATTTCATGTCTTTATGATTAACTTCCTTATATAACTCGAGATACTAGGTCAATAATGTTTTTCAAATCCCTCCTTGTCTAGCCTGCCAGTCAGCACCAGCTTCAGTGTAGCCTCAACTAGTCATTTTCACCAATACATTGAGGATTTCAACTCCTACCTTTTGTATTTTGCCTCTGGATACATACAATTTTGAAAAAAAAAGATCAACACTCATTTGAGGGCTTAACTTTGTTGAAATGATTATGAGAAGCTCAGATGAAAAAGGTAGCTAATGAATCAAAAGCTCCCTTTTACATTTCTGTGACCCCAGTATGGCGGAAATTTCAGTTGTTTGATCACGTACATCAAAAACCATTTCTGATTCTATAAAAGCATTAAAGACCATGGTAATACATCTATGACCTTCACAATTAGGGGGGAGGCACTCAAAAATCTTGAGTCTCCCCAAGATGGAATGAGGATAACCTATGCTGGGTTAACAAGTCAATGTGGAGATAGGGGGAGAGGGGCTAAACTTGAGCATCTTCAATTTTATTATTTTTTTACCTATATTCTCCAGCAATCATTTGGTTCTAAGAACTGCCATTGTCACATTCAGCATACTTAAAACTTATTAGCTGATAATGTCAGCACCTGAAAGTAGCAAGTATTAAGTAGTTGAGTATTACTATCACTGCCGACGTGTTTTCAATTTAAAATTTGGGCAAACAATCAGCTTTGGTTCAATCATCCCATCGTCGTTTTAGAGAAGATTCAAAATCTGCATACAATTTTACTTGATTTGAAATATTATGTAATGCTACTATGCGAGCCAAATTTGAGATATAATTGAAAAAAAAATTAAATCAAAAAACAATCACAACTGTAAAAGAATACTGTAATAAAAACGTAACAAAAATCACTTACATCGCAATAAAAAAGTAAGTTCAAAACAGGAAAATCAAGCACTATCCCCACCCCCGCCATGCACAGTCAGTGCTTCGCACTCATCAGGACATTTAACACTGCTTATCGTCTCCTTAGTTTGGCACAAAGCTGGGGCAGGCGCTGCTGCGCCCGTCTCCTCCTTCACTGGGTTGTCATGGGCAGCGCTGCAATCAGAGCCATCAGTGCGGGGGGGCTCCATCTGCCGCACGTCTTCAACCATACGTCTATGGGCCAAGCCGAGTAGCGCATGAACGCTCTGGCCGGTCAGCACGTCGCCAATGGCCTGCCGCTGCCGGTTGCCGAACTCCAATTGCACCAGATGAAAAGCTTGAAGCCAAACGACGTGTCGGTTGCGAATGAAAAGACGATGCAGACGATGATGGCCGAGAACACCAGTAGCATGGGCAAGAGGACGACGTTGATGCCCCACGGCAGCGAGCCTAGAAGATGAGCGTTAGCGGCGCACTTGTTGGGGTGGAGGGGGATGTATACTCAAAAGGCCGGAAGTAAATATGCCCACTGCCTGGCCTAGATGCGATGCCGGGGTGTACACCAGCACGCCGAACTGGTGAGAAAGCACAGTAACGGGGGCGACAGCCCAGAAGGTGTCTCTGTAGACAGCGTGGTGGTACTTCCGGCATTCGTCTTGGGTGCCTAAAATAAAAATGCAAACATATATAAATATATAAAATTTCGCTGTCTTAAAAAGCTGAATTTTTTATTTTTGTAAATCTAATAACTCCCAATGCACTCTTAATGATTTTAGAGAGGCTTTAAATGACTCCAATGATTCTAAAAAAACATTAAGTAACTATGATGGCTCCAATGACTACCACACGACTCTAAAGAAGCCTAAAATATTCTCCAAAACTACAAGCCAAGCCAAGACAGCTTTGACAATTCCAGAAAAAGTTCCCCTGAGTTAAAATTAAGTTTGATCTATTTAATCTAAAATATACAATTCCAAAAAGACCTGAGATCACGGCAAAAAAACTTTTATTACTCGGAAATGATGTAAAAAACCTAATATAACTACAGTGACTCCAAGTGTCTGAAATGTTTTCTCCAATTTCAAAACACATAAAACTACTGTAGTAAGATCAAAACAACTCAAATTCAAAAGGACCTACAATGATTCCAACATCAAAGAAATCTAAAGTATCTTTAATGACACCTAGAATTCTAATGGTTCTTCTAATGAATCAAATTGACTTCCACAGCCACATAAGAAGTTATAATAACTCTGGAAAGCTCAATAATAATTCTAATGACTCGAAAAAGATCCCGATAAATTGAAATTGACTCCCATAACCTTAAAGAAACTGAAAACGACTCCAATGATACTAATGTAATGACTCAAATTAACTCTTGCAATCTTTAAATGATCATAAAAGAACCGACAGTGATTACAATGACCCCAAAAAACATATAGGGCCTGTAATAATAACAAATGAAAATTCTAAAGTCACTTCAGTGATACAAACTGACTTCTACACCCATAAAGGAGCCCTAAAAGATTCTTAAAAGGCCTAAAATGACTCTAAAGGAAGTGAGCTAAGTTTTATGACTCTCAATAAAACCAAAATAATTCCAATAACTTTAAAGTGAATCTTTCAATTTTAAGAAGTGACTTAATGACCCCAGAATCAACTCCAAAACAGTTTATTGTCATGTGTAATACTAAATACTATGAGGTACCTAATAAAACCTGCAACAAAATTACATAACGGGTTAAACTAATAAATGACTGGTAATATCTAATGATGTCATTTCAATGACTCCTCAAAATGATCTAAAATAACTCTAAAGTGTCGCAATATAATTCCAAGGACTCAAAAAAAACCCAAAGTATAATTTCAACAACTCTAAAGGGTTCTGAAATGACTCCAATAAATACAAAATTAGCACTTATGAATTGCTACAGTTTGAAATATAACTCCAAAGCTCACAAAGAGACCCACAGTGATTTTCTGGTAACTCAAATTGACACTTACCACTCTGCAGGTGTCTAAAATTATTCCAGGGCGATTTGAAATGGTCATGATAACTAGAACTGATTCTTCCGAGCCAAATGGAGTTACCTAAGAAATAATCCTATTGATTGTAATTACCGTAAATATATATAAATCACCTAAATTGACCAAGTGATCCTAAAAAAACTATATTATTCAGACTAAACCTAAAATTATTCTAATAACGTTACCTAGAGTGATTTTAGTGACCCAAAAAGATTGAGGATGATTTAACAGCATCTAAACATGATTCTGAAGACAACTACAACCAAAAAGCACAGGAACAATTACAAAATAAACAGTGACAGCAACATTATTTTTTGTGTTTTTCTATAAGAAACTTCATTAAGCATCATCGTTCCATGTTTGCCAAACATCTAATCTGCAATTAGCATATTAGACTCGTATGCTTTTTAATAATTACAAAAATAAATTCAGCCAATTGAAGCAACTATTCACAATTCACAATTGATCTTATAAAAAGGAACAAATAATCAGGGTTTCAGTAAACTTACCTACTGAATACATCAAATACTGTAAGAAGCTCATCTTGCTGGGGTTGCAGTGTGGCGGCATCGCCTCATATATGGCCGAGTCTGCCATCTTATTAATTTCGGCTTCCTGCAGCATTATCACAGATCATACATGTCAAACCGATAGCATGTTAATCATACCTGTAACAGATTGATCCACGTAAAAGCAAAATCCGTGACCCACCCCAGGAAGATCAGGTACTTCACCACCGACCAAATAGTTAAGTTCGCCCTGAGCAGCTTGTAGCTAATGAAAATCAGAAACAGGCATGACAACAGGATCATTGCCGAGCGGTTGTAAAACGCGACGTAAACGTACTCGGTCCAGGACAGCAGAGCATCATTGACATACTCACGGTACGGCTTGACCAGGTTCCGGCTCAGAATACTATCCACCTTCCGCAACGCTGCAGAGTCTTCCTTATCGCCGTCGGTGCCTGCGAAGCTTTTTAAGAAGTCGTAATCGTCGGCGGGTAGATTTATGTACAATCGGCCTTCATGGGAAGAGCCAGCCGGCTTCGTGGCGCTCAAAATAAAATGTATGAGTCGCTTGTAGCGAGATATGGAGAGATTTATCGGTACGAGGCAGTCGCAGTGTTGGAGCTGGCTGTCGGGCGAGCGTGGGGCGAAATTGGGCTGTGCTACGTTCATATCGTGGGGATCAACCCATTGCTTGCTGGCAAGCGCCGCTTGCAAGCCCAGCCATCCTACCGCAACGTAAAGGAGCATCTGCAAATGGGCATTTTACTCATTAGCTGCATTTTCTCGTCGAAAATATAAATTTACATTACTCTTCCTTGTAATGCAATCACGTAACCACAAACTTCAAATAAATAACCGCTGTATATACAACTTAAATGTATAAATACAGGAGGATCGACAATTTATTTTAGAATCTTTCAAAAGTATAAAAGTTAATTTTGTAATTAATAATTAATTTTTTTTCGCTTGCGTATTTGTCTTGATTTATGTTTAAAACAATTTTGTAAAAAAATTTGTAACATAATTAAGATATTTAGACACTAGTGCATTGTTTTATAATTTTCTTTTATATAAAAATTGCTTAATAAAACATATGATGTACCATGTATTTAATTTACAGTTTATGTTGGAAACACTGTAGAACTATATAACCTTAAATTATTGTGACTCACAATTCCAGTGGAAACACTGATTGTGAGGCACTGAGGCGTTTACATTAGATAAACGTTATTTTTAGTTAATCTCTCGTTTTGGTGACCATCATACAGATTCTTTATGATTTTTGGGTAAGGAATAAAAAAAAACAACATTTTGTATTAATCTATGAACACGCTTAAATTCTAAGAATCTCCAAGCATAATTTGTTAAGATGATTTCGAGATTAAAAACTAATGGACTGTCCAAAAAACGAAACGCGTTTGTATACCTTGGGGGAGGGTTTTGGTCTATTCAGCAAGAGACGTCGATTGTTTCTCTCTCTCCATGGTCTGGGGTCTTGATTAGATTTTGTTTCTCATATACTTAATATTGCGTCTTTGTTGGTATATTCAATGATGAGGTCAAGGCGATAAGAATTGGTATCAATTTTTTAAAACTATAAATAACTTTGTTTGTGGAAAACTGAAATGGCACAATTACCAATGATGAGCCGCGCAGGGGTCCGGAAGTCAGCCGACATGTAGGCTGACAGCCGCTGTCTGGCTGTGCGTAGGCAAAGCGGGCAGGGGCTGGACAAGTGCGCTGACTGAGTTTAGACGCTTGTATCTGTAACGCGTGCGCCAGCACTGAGCTGATCTAATTCGCTGTTTTGTTTTCAGTGCGCGCAGTCAACTTTAGAGGGACTAAGTGGTCATTCAGGCAGATATAGGTGCAGCAAAAGGCACTTGCAGCCCTCTTTAAGTTTAGGATTATAAATGTAATTGTATCAGATGATTTTACTTAAATAAATTTCTTTTAACTCGCAGGTATTGTCTTATTTCAAAGGTGCAGCCCTTTTGGCTGATTTGGTTCGACACAAATAAAAAAAAATCATTGACCAGATATACTTAGCTCACCTGTATTTTTACTGGATCTAATATTTTACACATCAAAATGAGTGTGCGAATTACTTTAGACTTTTGGAATAACTTTAATTTGTTGTAACCAGGACTTCACAAAGACATGTTCGTTTTTTTCTTTAATCTTTAATTGATATATGTCTCGTTCCTCTATCAGGAAATCGATAAGCTTACCATTAATAGAAGGGCAGCATCGCTAAAGAGAAGTACATAAGTAGTGCTGCAGTATCAAAAACTTTAAAAATGTGGGGACACCAATTTTGTACTACAATGATTTCATACCCCCTCTAATACTAGCTAATCGAAACCTGTCATCATCTACACCAGTTTGGTTGAACTAAAACATTATATTTAACTTTGTGATTTAGTAAATAAAAATTTTACAAACACCCGAGTGCTAATATAGTGAAATTTACAACTGGAACAAAATCACAGACATTAAACACAAGTGGAATTTTTGTAACAAGTACTGCACGTACTGCCTACTTCTTCTTGGCTGAATGAACTTTTGAATGTCTCTGTAAGCTAGTCTTCTGTGAGAACTTGTGATCGCAAATGCTGCACTCGAAACGCTTTTCTCCAGTGTGAATGCTATTGTGCCGCTGCAGGCTGCTCTTCTGGGTAAACCTGTAGCCGCACAAGTTGCACAGAAAGGGCTTGTCGCTCGCATGCGTGTTCATGTGCTGGTCTAGGTGGCACTTGCGCGAGCAGGTATAAGCGCACAGGGTGCACTCGAAGGGTTTGTTGCTGCTGTGCATCTTGGCATGCTTCCGTAGGTCGCTCTCCCACACGCATCTGTACTCGCAGACGGCGCACTTGAACCGCTTCTCCGCGTCGTGTACGCTCATGTGCCTCCGCAAATTATTTTTTTTGGCGCTCCTGTACTCGCATGCATGGCACCGGAATGGTCTCTTGCTTAAGTAATTGCTCATGTGCTTCTGCAGGAAGCTCTTGGCGCTGCACTCTACAGAGCTTTTGCATCGTTCTTCTTGCTCCATTTTTGATGTATCAATCAAACAACCTAGTAGGTTGTGTTTAAGAATTATAATACTACAACCCCTTCCGGCAACGGTATAAAATAAATGGAGGGTAAGAGGGGCACCAGTTACATTAGGTTAGGTCGTATTTAGTTCAATTCCTTTAACCTTCATCCAACATTCAATTCACCACCACCACAGAATACGTAATCTGTGGCCACCACACATAAACATAACCTATAATTCGTGCAAACCTTAAGAGAAGAATGCACTGTTTATTATTCGCTAAAATCCATGCATTTCCTAGTACATAGCTCTGTCGACATGGAAACCATCTCTATAAAGCAGGAACGCCCAGAAACTCCCTACTACACATTCAATGGTGAGTTGTGCTTTGCCGCCCAACTGCACTTGCAAGCAAGATCTCTTTCAGGGAAACACCTTTCTGTTCTTGCCGTCGACAGCGAGCCCCTGATTAAAACAGAGGTGGAAATGCTCCCCACAAAAGAAGAGCCCCTGAAGGCGGAAGAGGTGACCATCAAGGAGGAATCAATCAACCCGCACTGCTGCTCGAGCTGCAGCTTTAGCTGCATGAAGAAGCGCGATCTGCAGTGCCATATAAAGTTGTTTCATAAAAGGAAACGCTTTGAGTGTAGTGTGTGCGGCTACGGCTGTTCCCACAAAGGCCGATTGCGGCGGCACATGAGCATCCATACTGGCGAGAAGCCTTTTGTGTGCTCGATTTGCAGCTATCGGTGTACACAGAATAGTAATCTCCAACGACATATGACTATCCATACGGGCGAAAAACCCTTCCAGTGTAAGCTCTGCGACTTAAAATTCTCGCTCAAGAGCAACATGCAGCTTCACATGAGGATCCACTCAGGCAACAAACGTTACGTATGCCACATATGCGAGTACAAAAGCCAAAGGATGAGTCACTTGCGTGAGCACATACTGACACATACCGGCGAGAAACCTTATACATGCAACAACTGTGATTTCAAGTCTGCTAGGAAGAGTGACATAAGAAGTCATATGTCTGTTCACACACCAAACACATACTCATGAGACCATCGGATAATTTTTGATATATCAGTGTTTATGGTAGTCATTCCAGTATTTATAGTGTTAATTTAAAGAGTGATTTTACTTTAAATAAAGTTTGTGTTTATTTTATAAATTTGCAACAAATTTCAAACTCTGAATCGCAATGTCTGTATCATCAATGCTACTGTCACTGTCATCCACATCATAAACTAAGCCAAGACACATCTGTGCAAGTTTCTCTTGCTGATTAGCCTCATTTAACGTCTCCTCAAACTGATGTAGCTTATGTACACCCTCATCGACCATCTTGTGAAACGGCTCCAATTTATTCAGAACCTGTATTTCGGCTTTGAGCGACAGCAGCTCCTCAATTTTCTAAAACCATCTCATTTTATTGCTGTATGAACAGGGACAAGAAAAAGTACCTCGAGACAGGTTTTATTGAGCTCATCTACTCGCACTTTAAGCTGCACGATGTCCTCCTCTGTGCACTGGTGCTGCTGCACCTTATCCATTGGTAGTAACACGTTCCTGGGGATTGTGAAGACATCCCTAACGATAGGCTAGAATCATTCTGTAAATCTCGCTATCGCAATTATAGACACAAATACCTGCAGCCTTTTCAGGGTGACCATCGCGTGCTGGCTCCAGGTGTCGTGCAGCGCCATGACATTGCGGATGCAATAGTTCTTGTCGAGGTTGCCGCAATCGGGGGCCGAAAACTCCTCCGCTGCTTGCTGCACGAACGTGGCCATGGTACCCAAGAGGGCATCGGCGTCTGAAAATGAGGAAGGTTTCAACTGGGGGTTAATCGCAGCAGTTTCACTTACAGTCTTCAAAGAACTCGCCGGGTGTAAAGCTGTAGTGCTGCAGCGAGTACTCATCTTCAGTTCTAATATCCATTTTTTGGCCGATACAGAAACTATTGCAATTATATTTTCTATAACCGTTGAATATAAATTTGAATCATAAAAGCACCGTTGCCAAATGTAGGGTACTATTAATAATCCTTAATTATATACATCAACAATATCTACAGAATTAACTTGGAGAAGCTAAAAGGATATTGTAATTATTTATTTGAATGTCCAAGTAACCATTAGCGGATTTTATAAGTAAATCTGGCAACGGTACATTTAGATGCGTTCAATGATCCTTTCAGCTGCGTTGATTGAATGTAGCTACGTCAATAAAGTGTGTAGCAGACTGCTACTAGGAGGGCCGGCTGCTGTGAGCTACTAAAGCGGATTGTTGCTACATTCGGAGGCGAATTTCTTAAGGTAAGTAAACGATTCGTTTAGCCTTTGTGTACAAGTAGCGTATGTGCTTCAGGCAGGATGCAGGGCTGCACCGCTTGTCTTCGAGTGATCAAGAACCCCTCGGAGGGTTTCCTATTATCCAATGACAAGGGCACAGATGAGGAGGAGCTCACCTTGAAGGATAAACTGTCTGATTGCGTGCCAGAGCTAGTGAGCAGCTGATTGTGGTCTTTGTTGTAACAAATGAACTGTAATTTTGATTGTGGTAATCCTTTCTGTTTTAAGGAGGCAATTGACAACTCTCAAACTACTAAATTGTCACCGTTCAGCAGTTTATCAATTTTGCTACTTCCATAGATAGTAATGAAGGGATTTCTTTGTGTTAAAAATAACAATAAGTAGTTTGTATATGACAGATCAGCACAATCGGTCTTAGATTGTGGTAAATTGCAACAAATCAGCAAATAGTGAGAGTGACTTTGTCATTACGGTATTATCATTTGAGTAGATATAGACAGATTGTAGTGAAATAATTGGTTTTTAAATTCTAAACATGTAAGATCTCTGATGGTATGAATGTGAGTTTTAGAAATTGATATAACGTCTTGTGGTTTTCTGAATGTTTCCCATTCAATTATTTTTGTGGGTTCTTTTATATTGTTTGTGTGCATAAAAAAGTCAATACTTATAAAAAGAGCTTTTGGTATATCTGAAAGTTTCCTAAATTTATTGCTACTTTCAGTTGCAACTTTGCACTCTTTGATTTCATAACTTATCTGTTCTAGTTGCTAGAAGCCATACAGAACACGATACTATGCCACTCCTGCGTCGGTACCCTAACTCTGTCATATGCCTTCCGAAAGAAGTGCCTGGAGTCACAGCAGAAGGTCTACAACTACCAGCAGCAGATGCCTATCGGCACGCCAATCAACGTCGGCAAGATCGCTCAGTATTACAGGAGACTGGAAGTGTTTGACAGCGACGAAGATGCAGAGCTGCCACGCAAATCCAATGGTGGTAACAGCTCGTCAGACTCTAAGCAAGCCTCGGCAAGGCTGCCGCGTAATTGCACAATGTGCAACTTCTCGTGCACAGACCAGTGCTCGTTCCGCCAGCACGTGATCCTTCACGCCAACCGGAGCGCCCCCTACAAGTGCGACGAGTGCTCTTTTATTTCGTCCACGCCTGAGCTGCTGCTTGACCACCTGGCTGGCCATACAAAAGAGAAGCCATACTCCTGCGTGCAGTGTGACTTTGCCACTGCATCGCACAAGCAGCATAAGGAGCACGAGCTGGCTCACCTCAAGCCCTTTCAATGTGTGGCATGCTTGTTGCGCTTCTGCGTCGAGGGTGAATTGCAGGAGCATACGAAGTCCCACAGCAGACAGCAGCCGCGCCGAGCTTTCCAGTGCGGTTTCTGCTTTTTCAGATGCAACGATGGCCTGAGGCTTGAGATGCATGTCGAGCGCAAGCACAAGCCAAAGATTTTCAAGTGCAGGCTGTGCCCTGCAGAGTACGCATTGTACGACGACTTTCTGATGCACAAGCAGAGTGTGCACAACAAGGAGAGCGCTGCTGAAGACAGCATCCCGAATAATGCACAGGAAGGGAACATGGATGAAAATAAAAATGTCATCGAGGTGTCTGACGATGAAGGAAATGAAACCGCACCCAACAATAATACGGATGGTCAACCGAAGCCAGTCATGTGTGATCGTTGTGCTACTGCAAAAGAAACCCAGCCTGTCCAGAAAGTAAGCAGGGACACGCAAGTTGACTGCCCTATTCCAACTAATGACCCAGTAATAGATACCAATTATGTAGGGCAAAGTTCGACTGCTAGCCAAAACATTAACAACACTGAAGATAATAATATTGAAGCCCCAACAAACATGGAGGTTGTAGAAAATGCAAATGACCATGCCACTGATGTGCAAGAAACCGAGGCGCCTGATCGTGTTTTTACATGCAAGTGGTGTCTGGTAGAGTTTAGGACCCGCTGCAGCCTAAAGAATCACATTCGGAGGTGTAAACATACTGCAGTGCGCAATAATACCCGCAAGCAGACACTCTTTGACTACATTTACAGAGCTGATAGGCCCAGCGTGGTACACACTTGTAAGTTTTGCCATTATCAATGTTCTAGCCGCGCAAGCTTGCATGATCATCTGTTAAATCACACAAAGTTCAACTGGAACAGGAGAATTAACTCTGAGCTGCTACGCAGCTCAGAGGAACTAGTTTCCATTATAGTTGATGATTCAGACTCCGAGATGGTTAGCGTGGATGAAAATGGTGCGGCAACCGCTTCGCAACCCAGCAATGAGCAGGAGGAGGACCACGAGAACGATTCAAGCATGATAGTTAGTTCAACGTGTCAGACTACTAATATTCGATATACAAGCATGGAAGGACATACCCTACCGAAATGTGAGAAGCCTCTGGAGAAGTGTTTTCAGTGCAAAATCTGCTGGGTTAAATGTAAGAACCGTCGGCAGTTGAAGAATCATCAAAGGAGGGAGCATAGGACGTCAGTACTTCCGCCGTTAGACCTAAACTTTGCTTTTAACTGTCCAGATATTAGCTCGCCTGTAGCTTCAGACCCGCCCAGCTTTCAGGAATCTCCAAATGAAGCTGTCCCAAGTAGGGCTAATGCAACTGCTACGACTACTACAAATGTAACTAGTACCGTGTGCTCAGTTTCAAGCGTCCCTGTGACTACAACCACAACAAGCACAGCGAACGCCACCTTATCTGATAAAAATCAGGCTGCTCCCCCCACCAATTTACAGCAGGAGGATGAACCGGCTCGAACACCACAGCGAGGTGCCGCCTCATTAAACTGCTTCAAGTGCGACCAATGTCCGGCTATCTGCAGCTCTCAGAAGAATCTCCGCCGGCACCGGCGCTATGTCCACAACTTCTTCATCGACCAGCCTTTGAAGTCGCTGATCAATGATATCATGGCAGCAGACAACGAGCATGATGCTGCCGCAAGGATGATGAGTGGGCTCAGCTCGGCGCTCATGACGAATGTAAGCGACAACACTGAGCGACAGGAGATCGACCTGATGCTCCAAAGCATGGTTACAAGCTTCCCCAGTGACGAGTCATTTGGTTACTTCAAAACCAATGCTAGGGGTTCGACCTCGAGCGCCACCAGGGTTCAGAATAAATCTGTACGAAGCAACAGTGATGCAAACATGAGTGCGGATAACCCAGAGAAAACAAAAGCTGCAAGCAGCCAGCCTTGCACCTCAACTAATCAGGCAGCACCAAATCAGCATGTACTGGATTTATCTGATGCTGTGTCTAAAATCAGGGGGGCAGGTTCACAGTCGAAACGCACAACAGCAAAGGGTGAAGCCAGCGGCCGGAGCAATGTACCATCTGATCCTGGAACAATGCAAGCAGAAGCCGTTATTGTAATCGATGATGATTGAGCTAAAATGTAATTGTAATGGTCAATGTTATAAGTGTTGCTAACTAAACTGAAAAGATGAATGTCTGTCACAATTTCTTGCAGGTGTTAAAAGGCCATCGTTATGGGATCTTATTAATTCTCTGTTCATACGACCAATTTGTTTTGGTCTCATGAAATTGTTAATTTTTATAAATGTATACTTGCATGCAGTGTAGCAGTAGCTTATGGAGGTGAGATTTTAAGGCTTTTCTCTACTATGATATAAAGAATCTGAAACGGATTGAAGGTTTCTGTCATCTCCCCATTGATTATTTATTTATTTCTTATCCAACGTCCTTAAGAAATAGGGCTTACTAGTGCTTTCGGTTTTGTTCCCTAGAACTATTGACCAGCTGAAGTCTGAACAAAACTGTTTAGGAGTAACCTATAATCTAGTCAACCATCTAATCATGATATAAACTTGAATTAGAGATGTTCAACGTCTGTGCAATACATTCCTGAAGTTTCAGTTTGGCACGCATTTGTGTCTGTTATCTCATTTTTTGAAGACTGGATTATGACATCATATAACTATAAATGTTTTTACTGTTTCTCAATGTATTTCAATGGAAATAAATTTAATTATCAGAATTATGAGGTTTACTTCTCTGTAACATGATAATATGAAAGCTAACGTAATGTTAAACAGAAGGTTCTTGTAAGAAAACTATAACGCCAACAAAACAATATTTTACATAAAATAAACGTGAAGGCTTTCGTGGCCGGTATTTTGATGCATTGTGTTGTTGGTTCTTAGAGGTGGTCGAAGTTAAGGAATTCTACGTTTTGTCCACAGATGTGATGAAAATCTTCAGAAAGAAACCTAAAAATTAAAATATTGTCCCCTGCGCGTATGGTAGGGATGGTGGTGGTGGGAACTATGGTTGACATCACTAGGTTAGTTGCCAATGATTTTTCACTGCATAACAGTTTACTTCTCCCAAGAACAAATCCTCACGGATTGAGCAAATAGTGAGAAGTTACCTGCAGTGACCTGATTTACATTAGTAGC
Source organism: Sinelater perroti (assembly GCA_036346155.1). Taxonomy (NCBI): domain Eukaryota; kingdom Metazoa; phylum Arthropoda; class Insecta; order Coleoptera; family Elateridae; genus Sinelater; species Sinelater perroti. Next base: position 442,863 of record JARFIY010000070.1, on the reverse strand, counting down.
CAGCAACTAACCTAGTGATGTTAAAAATCACTCCCTACCACTATTCTTACCACATGCACACAGGAAAGCCTTAATTTTTAGATTTTCTTCTGAAGATGTCCGCCATAGTAACAGATGAAATGTCAAGTTTTCAAGCTCTGACCAAGAAGAATCTACAACTCTGTGATAACCTCCCAAAAAAGGGAAACTAACATCAAATTTAATGCAACATTTACTTTTTTTTACAAATATCGTTCATGAAAGACTTAAATAATAGAGGGTGCTTAGGGCGATTCTACGGTGGGTTGCAGCTCCCCGTCTTGTATAAACTTGGGATGCTCCTCGTTCACGTGCTTCTTAAGCAAGTTCTTAGTACTGTAGCGTTTATTACACCTTATGCAGTTGTAGAGTTCGCGGTCAGAGCCATGAGTGCGCGCGTGCTCCTGCAGGTGTGCCTTGCGTGTGGCGATGTAGTCACACTGGCCACAGCGGAACGGCTTCTCGCCTGTGTGGATGCGCAGGTGATTCTTGAGCATGCTCTTCTCGCGGAAGCTTCTGCCGCATAGGTCGCACTTGTGCTTCTTCACGCCTGTGTGGATCTTCATATGGGCGTTAAAGGATGCAGTGCCTGCCAGCCACTTGCCACACACATAGCAGATGCGGCGCTGCACCGACACCTGAAGAGAGAAAAGAGAAAACTACATTCAACATATTTAGTCCAATTCTTACTGGGGTCATTCCAATGTGTATCCGTTTTATGTGATTAGAAACGCTCAACTTGTGTCTTGATTGAAAATTACACTGCATGCATCGGTACGGCTTATCTTCTGTATGAACGAGTTCGTGCTTCTTCAGAAGCTGTTTAGTTATAAAGCTCCTATTGCAGATGGCACATGAGAAAGGCTTCTCTCCTGTATGTGTCTTCATGTGGTCCTCTAGGTGAGCCTTTCGTTTGGCCTTATATGGACAACCAGGGCACTGATAGGGTTTCTCACCAGTGTGAATCCTACTATGCATCACAAGGCTAGCTTTCGAGTCTGTGGCAAAATTGCAATCGGGGCATGCAAAAGGCCGCAACACATTTCGCTTTGGCTTACTTGGGCCGATGCATTCAATAAACTTTTGTATGTCATCTTTTACATCTTCTGTAGCTATTTCTTGAGTTTCATAATGTTCATCGTCACCCACCTCATCATTTTCCTCATCTTCGATCAATTTAGGCGACCTTTCAGCAACCAATCTACTCTCATTTTCGTCATCACAATCTGGTTCCTCCTCGTACATGCCGCATTTCAAGTCCGGGTCGTCCACAGTCACTTCCACGTACGACTCCAAGTTCTCCTCTGGCACTTCCACCACTTCATTCGCGTCGATCTGCTGAAACACGAGTTCTGTTTTGAGTGCAGTCACGTCGTCCAGTTCAACCTCCATGGCTCTTTCGTCGGTAGACTCGAACCTCCGTATGCGCACGTGCTGCCTTGATTGAAACACTTGTTCGTTCCGGATGCACTCGTTCTTGAACTGGTGCATCATGTAAAGCGCCGAGATGCAGTTGCGGCATACCACCGAGTCCGGAACCAGGTTCAGGTCCTGCAACGCAAAGCAATGCCGAGTCAGGGCGCTTTGGGCGCAACGCTGCCTTTACCAGCTCCGGGATGCAGTTGAGCAAGATGTCTCGCACAAGCAGGTTAGAATGCGCGAAAATGCTGCCGTCCACGTAAAAGTGCTCCTTAATGATGGTTTGGGTGCACGTCCTGCAGATCCGATCCATGCTGGATTAGCTTACAAATCGAATCCAAGATAATAAGTAGAGAGCTCTAAGTTTCCTTTTTGCAACTTCAGAAGTTGCATTGTAAATTCACTGAAAATGTTAGGTTAGGCGGACATTTCGATTTGCAACCAAACTAATAATCTTTACGTAAGTTAAACTAATATTGAAAACAATAAAGATAAATTACAATGGTAATATTATTCGAGTAGAAATTAATACAAGCATAAATATAACCTTTACATTAATTGTAGTTAAAACAATTTACCACAGATGGATGTGCGACATGAACCAGTGCTTCTCAAATACGCATGTGCGATCGATATTCAAAATGTTTATTATAACATTTTAGAAATTTCAGTGCCAAAAGATAATTGCTAACGACTTATGTTTATTGGCAGCAAACTGACCTTGCCATCTCATTTGATATAACTACAAGTCCTTTTCCCTAATGCTCCTATAAAAACTTTTTTTTTATAAATTGATGGTGACCATACAGTGCAATTAGTTAATTTTCGCCATACAAACAGTTCTTTTGATCATACCAATTTTGTTAACTCTCAGTTTGACCTTAACATATTTATATATGTAAGTGTCACATCGTAGAAATAGGCCGTGAAAATTGATGGCATCGCAATTTTCTACATCAGCCTGCTTTACAATAATTAACATGCAAGTAAATAAACCTACTTACAGTTAAATAGGGAAAGGAATCCAGGTAATTAGTGGTTTCAAAGCTTAAATAGATAGGCCTACAAGTTAATCTTATATTTATTAATCCACATTATAGATGACCTAAAATATTCAAGTACAAAGCAACAACGATATATCAACGTATGCAAACAGCACAAACATCTTTCTGTTGCTCCATATACAAAGACTCACAAATTTTGTTTTTCCTACATATCTTCCACAATCTCTATAATTCAACTCATCTGTTTACTTCTGAGATCAATCTGGAAGGTAACACATGTAAATTATCACAATATAAACATCTATCGCAGACAGCATTCAACCGCCACCTTTACATGGACATCCCCCAATTCATAAGAATTCCTGTCACTGTACTAGCAGCTTAGCATTAGGTTGATTTGCCGGCGAGGGTGGCGTTCTTGCGAATGTGAATGTTGATATGGCGCCGCAGGTTGTTCTTGCGAGAGCACTTGAAGGAGCACATTTTGCACTGGAACGGCTTCTCGCCAGTATGGATGCGCATGTGCGTTTGCAAGTGGTCTTTCTGGGAGAACCGGCTCTCACAGATGAAGCACTGGAACGGCTTCTCACCGGTGTGGGTCCGCATGTGCTTCTGCAAGTTCGACTTCTTCGAGGACTTGTACCCGCAGATGTTGCACTCAAACCGCTTCCTGACAGCGCTGTGGCCGGGGCAGTTGCCTGGCTGGCACGCCCAGAAGTGGTGGTCATCGCTGCTGCCGTCGTTGTTTTCTGAAACATTTCCGCTGTCTCTGAGTTGGCTTTCAGCCTCACTGCAGCTCATTATGGCAGCCTAAGCACGTAAAGCGCTCCTCAATTTGAACTAAACCTCATCTCCGGCTCCAGCCAAATGCTAACAGCCCAGTAATAATTATAATAGTTTTGTATCTTCATTACAGCTAACGCCCTAGAATTGAAACAGGGCAATGATCATGTCGCCAAACGTAATAGCGGCAAAAATAGATAATTCGTAATAAAAATCTGGTTTTAATAGATAAAATAAACCTTCAAACATGCGTTATAGGAAGGTAAAATATGCTAGTAGACAGCAAGTTTGAGGTTATGTTCGTTGTAGTAATTGAAAATAAAATCACTAAATGTACAGCTCGCTTAAAAAATATGCAAATTATCCTAAGGGATTATTAAATGAAGTACCATAATGATTTGCCGATGGCTGTTGCGGGTTTTCTTGTACAGATGACCACACACCATTTTCATAGTAGCCCTGATCTGCTCGGAACAGTACCTGACATATTTCATGTTGCACCTTGTTTTTAGTGCAAGTGGTGTATGTCTTCATCTTCTCTCAGATGAAATGGCAAAAAACTTTTAGTTCTTCATTTTCGCGGCTGTGGGTCCAACCACTGACTGCAGCCTGTAAGAATTCTTTTTCTTCTTCTAACAATGATAAGGTGTAGTCTTCTTTTTCCTTCATCAGTGATATAAGATTAAATTTTGTAGCCTGAAAATTTTCATTTAAAAGTATGGCATGTGGGAGTGCATGGGCAGCTTACAGTCATTTTGGCCATATTTGGCTGCTTGCGGTTCGTCAAAAATAGCAAGGTATCATATGCAAACCAACCGCATTGGTACGCTTTGCGTTTCCTCATAACACTCTCCTGCCTTCTTTTCACTCTCTCTCGCCTGAACAAAGCAAGAATATTTATCATCTTCTGCTTGCAGTTTGAAGCGCTGCTGTCCAAAGCAGTGCCGACCTCATTCCACGCATTCCTTTTCAAATTTTCTTTGTAATAATTTGGGTTTTCTGGATTCCAGACGATGGTTAACTGCTTGTAGGTGGCAATCAGTTGGAGACACTTCTCGGTCCATACCTTAAAACAAGTGAATGATTATGTATATATTGCACAGATGTGCAGGGAGTCTTTTGCATTATTGCGATATGTGGATCAACAAATAATTGATTAGAGTTAGGAGAGTTGACTATTATAGTTTCTAGTTCCTGAACTCTTAATTAGCTCTTGGAAGAATCAACCTTGGTGTTTCTCGATTTTCAAACTTACCACATGATCTTTCACATCCATCTCATCTTTTATATCACATTCGTCAATTTCCGGCAGTTTTAGCTTCAAAAAGGCTTCCGCTTTCTTGACTTCTACCGTTTCATTGCCTATATAGAAAGGTTTCTTTACTTAATTAACAGGACAATTAAGAACTTACTAGATGCCGATAGAGAATCAAAGTTGCTGTAGCTGTCTGACTCCTGCTTGATGATCACGGGCTTCATAATTCAATTGTTAATAATTAGGATATAAGCTCTATAACTTCTTAGGACCTAACCTCAACTGCTTTATTGTATTTTGCGTATAAGAAACAGTTTTAAGGTTACCTATACAGAGTGATTCAGAATTCCACTTCCTTATTACATCTACTGCCATTTTTAAAGACTTAAATTTTGTTTTGCATCCTCAAATAGCGGAAGATAATTTTTAAAAGTGCCAGGGTAAAAATTCGATTTAACGTTTAGCGAGTCTAAAAAATTTACATATTAAAAATTTTAACCTAAATCTAACGCTAATCGAACCTAACCTAACTTTGATTTCCATAATAAACAATTTTTCCCATAGACTTAACTTGGAAAATTGAAAGTGGCATAACTTGGCAACTTTCGCTTTAGTGGAAGTGACGAAATTGATCGATTTTGGTGTTAATCGATGAGCCGAGTCGATCGATACCCCTCCAAAATTTAGGGAAAAAAAACAAAAACAAATATATTAAATTACTATAAATTTAAAATTGCATAAGACATTTAATTTTGAATTGCTACTGTAAAGTTCAGTCCTTAACACTTCATCGATCGATTGTTTCCCTTGACGTCACAAGAGACACCACCTAACTGTAACATAAAGTAATGATCTGTCAGTGTCAATGTTTAAAGTCAATTTTGTTTGTTTTTGCTTCATTAGTGACGTCTGTTATGATTGATTTTTAGCGCAGCTCTACCAGAATGAGTGGTCTCAAGCGTTCGTACAGCTCCTCCAAGGGCAGCCCCAGCTCCCGCCACTGCAGCAAGCCGCCGCCCGGCTCCCGTCACAAAGTCGGCGATGCGAGCGGCCAGGAGGGCGGCGACGCCCCTGCCTCGCTGTTCCCTGTCGTGCGGCAGGCCGACAATAGCCGCTTGTTGCCGCGTTACAACCTAGGTAACCAAACGCCCCTCTGGTAGCCAGAATAGTGTCACGATTGCTTGCAGTGCTGTCGCGCTTGCCCGAAGACGGTGTGGGCATGGAGGACCTGGACCAGCTGCAGCACGACCTGGAGAAACTGCTGTCTACGGCCGCGGCGCGCAACCGGCTGCTGCGCGCTGAGGTCGAGTCAATCGACCGCGTCGAAGAGCGCCGCAAAAATAAACGGGGGAGGCCACACGAAAAGGTATTTATCGCCCCCTAGCTTGGCTCTTCTCACGCGGAGACTTGTAGCAACTGCCCCTGAAGCGCAAGAAGCCAGACGAGAGGTCCAAGTGCAAAGACCCGAGGAACGGGGGCCGCCTGGTCAAGGCTAAGCACAGCCTGCCTGTCAGCAGCTTTATCAGCGACGTGCCCATTAAGCGTGAGGTCCCGAAGGTGAGCTTCCCCAAGAACGATACCTCTGACAAATTCTGGCTCTCCATTGAACCCTACTGTGCCGATGTTACCAAGGATGATGTTGCCGTGAGTGTGATTCAACAGAAAGCTTCCTGGTTAATCACGAATTTTTGTAGTTCTTAGATGATCTCATACAGGAGTGCTCGCAGGAGGTTGATGTGAAGGTACCAGAGGTAGGCGAGCACTACACAATAGAATGGTCAGATGAACTGCTTGGGCATGAGCGCAGCATGAGCAGCGCACAGCGCCTGGCCAAGGCGAAGTCGGTCAACTTCAGCAATGAATTAAAGAAGAATGGACTGAATGCGTAAGCGCCCATAGACGTTACAGTGTCAAATCCTAACGAGCCAATTTTCAGCATGGTCGACACCTTCTCCAGTCCCTTGACTCAACGCCTGCTTGCCGCCTTAATCGAAGAGAAAGTTGTAACAAAAATTCCTGCAACTAGCGAAAAGCTCAAACGTAATGTTTGTTTTTGGTATTGTACATAGGGCGTGTAGTAAGCATTACGGTTTGCAGCATCCGACTTTAGCATTCCAAAGGGTCTACCTCGTAGCAACGTTTGCATGGAGCGGAGGTTGAGGAAGGAGCTCGTCGAGCAGGGCATATTGGATATAGAGGACCTGCAGAAGGTAGTGGTGGGTATGATGATGAGATGGTTGTACCGTACATTGGCGTTTGCAGAATGCCTCGTTTGACGATGAAATATTGGCCGAAATCAAAAAATGCATGCAGGAGTTGAGGACAATTAATGAGAAGAATGTGTCGCAGCTGAACCAGTTGCGCGTAATTGTCGCCAAGGATTTGCGCAGGCAGGAAGTGAAAAAAGCACTTGACAAAGTTGATAATCAGGTAAATGATTTTGAGACATTTCTCATTATTGTGATGATTTATTGCTATGAAGATGCAACACTGTGCTTATAAATGGGTAGTGGTGGAAATGGGTTTTTAATGTCTGATATGAATTGATAAGCCATTTAATGCCGTTTTTGTTATTTCCAATCAATTTTAATTATTTCGTTAACTTTGTGGTGGTTGTGCTTGTTGGCAAGTTAAAATAATTTAGGTTATGTATCGTTTACATTATTTACAACTGTGTTAGCTTCTCTAATTATGTTTACTTGAACAAATCTGCATTGTCGTAGAAACGGAGCAGCTGCAGAATTCGTGTGATGTTGTGGATTAAGCATAATTTAATAGTGCAATCCAACTCCCCCTTTTCTTTTTCCCATGATATAGAGCTGCTCTTAATGGTTCATTGTGCAAGAAGTCGGCATGTGTATATGGCATATCATAGAAGAGTCTTTATTTCACCATACAAGCATTAGGTAGGCAACGTACCACAATTATGTGGTGTTGTGCAGTACCTTTCAACAATGGATTTGTAATTGACTTCTAAGATTTATGTCATAGTAAACAAATGATAGTAACCTTGAAGTAGACGTATGGTGGGGATAAACAAGTTGTTTGCTTTGGAGGTGCATTGCCATGGCTTCTTTGAGTATCTTATATGGAGAGAATGCTGTCGGAAAAACAGTTTTATTCAAAGACTCTCGGTTTCTTTCGCACAAACGCGCGCACTCCATCTTTCTCATACAAGCATATTGATATACAAAGTTATCGGTAGCGATTACGTGACACCCACTGATCGCTTGTACGCATAGGTAAGAGAGAAAGAAAGAATAGTGTTTTTGTTTAGATCAAGTACACTATATGACGAGTATATGATTTGTTCCCTCCATATAAGATACTCAAAGGATGGCTGCCAGTTGAGTGCAGATTGGCGAAGATATACAAATCGGAAAGTTCCAAGTAGAATAACTCCCATAAGGGTTAATGATGGTTGAGGGTAGTTGTGTTTGTCACTTAACATGATAAGACTTTTCTCAAAGCTGTCAGCATTTTTTTAAATCTATTAGCAGCCTGTCATGCAGTACATTATTAGTATGTTAGTATAACAACTAAACTTTTATTGGGTGAGTTGCTATAGATAGTTTGTAGTTTGCAGTCCTGACTTAACAGTTTCTATTGAGATATTGTTGTTTGAAAGAACAATTTGAAGATTTTAGCTGTCTGATAATTTCAGAGGTTCAACGGTTAATCAACCACAATTTTCCATTGTGAGGGTGATAGGATAATTGAATTTTTACTAACAATAAGTTTATCCCTGACGATTGGAAGTTGTGCGAACTCCCTCTCAAAGAAAGACTAGCTCTAATTCCATTGGGTTTGTCTTTTGTTGCCACCCCTTTGTCCCTTACTTTGGTAGAACTGATCAGTTAGTGTGAGATTATGCACTTCAGGTCTGTCTTAATTATGGCCTTTGCGGTGTATATTCACGAGGACGAGTTCGATACTGGTAATATTTGTTGATCCATTTTTGTCGTCTCACTTCTTGATGGATCTCTTTAGACGATTGTTGTCAAAAATGTCTTGCCTATCATCTTAGATGTGGCGCTGTATCTAGTTGCTAGTTAAGGAAGACTCGAGTTCATGGTGACGCGTCAGCTTTCTTGTGCTTGCAGATAATGGAGCTGTACAACAAGATACAAATCGAGAAGCAGAAGCAGATGCCACCAGCAGAGGAAGACCTGTACAGCAAGCCGGCTTCCTCCAAGGCAGCTGAGGCTTACGACCAGGAAGCGCAGAAGCTGATACAGCAACAGGCTGTGCTGCACAGAGAGCTGATCGAGCTGACCAACGCCACCATGCCTGTTGGCTGAGAGTGTGCTTGGGGTATTTATGGGGTGTGAATAAGTCTTCGAATACTTTCAATGTCTGTAATATTTGTAATGATAACTTGATGTGTAAATTGGTAGGCATTAAAGATTATCAGTTTATTTGAGTTTAAATGGCTTTTGGTGAACCTAAACCTTCCGTGGTGTTTAGATGTTATTGTGGCAACCAAATCAGGAGAAGGTGACCTCAAGGATCTGCTGCTTTCTATCCTTTAAACTGTGACATAATATCTTTTTGACAATGCTAGCTAGGTTGAGTGTGACACGATAGACAATGGACACCTTGTTCCAAGCATCCAAATAAGACATTGGCAGGATCAAAAAAATGGTAATGACAGTCCTTACATAGATTTCTATAGTAGTATTTTAACAAACTTTCAAATCGGTTCTGTCTGAAAGATTGCAAAGCTGGAGCTGGAATCGCCTTGATGCTTTAATTGATTGCCAAGTATTTATTGCTACTGTTACAATGAAGGCACTTCACTAAATTTCTGCTGTAGTGTCAACGATTGCATGACTTGAAGTATGTTTTACTTGTCCATTGTTGTACGTTACAAGCCCATAGCTGGTAATTTGAGTATTACTAACTCATTTGTGGCAAATTAATTTATATGATTTATTATGGGGGAAGGGGTAGTTAAAGAAAATAAGTTCTGCTTATGTTGACAGAATAGATCTATATTTTTCAATCTGCTTATCAACTTCGTAGCCTAAAATCACATATATAAAACTATCAGCTCCAATCATCAACGATGAGTTGCACGACAGCCGTCAGATCCTCATGCGCTTGGAAACACAAGGGAAGTTCGCTGAACGAAACGATGACTGACTTCATAATATCAAATGTCTTGGAAGTGCACTTGCAATGGTTGTGTTCAAAGTGCAATTCAATTGTCGCCCAGCTGGGGTTTATGCAGCTATGCTGGCTGGAGAAGATGAGCTTCTGCTTCCACCAACTGCCGTAATAGTGAATGGAGACAAACTCATTCATGAACATGGTGAAAACGTTCCCGGACACTTTCACCCCAGCAAAATTCACTGTGAACGTCACGCCATCTGCACAGTGGATGTAGTGGTGATCACTATGTAAGTGTTCAATCATGTGGTATCTCTTTTCAATTGCTCGGCAGAGGGGATCGAAGCAGCTGTACATGCGGTGCTCGCACTCCACCTCATGGCTTCTAATGGCGCTGCCTCTTGCTACATGTTCACATCCTCTCCAACGGCACGGAAAAGCAAGCCCCATATAGTACTGCTCTATATCTTTCTGTGTGCACCTATGACAATTTACAGCAAAAGAGCAATTTTTGCAAATGAAGTAGTTTGCATCATCGTTATACACCGGCGGAACAAGATAATATTGACAACGCCGACATCTGATTGTTACTAAAGCATCAGTATCGACTGCAAGTTGCTCCCCAATCTCGCAACTATTTGTCACATTGAACTTCACTTCAATATACCAAGTGCAACTCAGGATTTCCGCAAACTTTTCTAAAAGCAATTTAGTCGTATCCTCATTGCATAAGAAATTTTCTGCATAGGTTGTGCATTTTTTACCCTTTAAGTTAATTGTGCTGCTGCTACTGCAGTTCTTAATCTCGACGTCACATGTACTCTCTGATGAATTTGCCTTAATACACTGAGCATCATACACGAGGTGCTTCCGCTGCTTGCAGTAGAAATACTTGACCACAAATGCGAGTTCGTTGTTCTGCTTGACCAGCACGAGCCCCTTGGCACTAGCATTCAGCTTGATTTTTATGGTAGCGTTCGGCTTCACAAAGTGCTTGTGGCTGATGCTGAAGTGGTCAGGTATCTTGATAATGGGACCTTCCCACGAGCATGTTGCCACGGCGTTAGAAGGGCAACTCACGCTGCGGTAGATGCAGCTAAGTTCATGGTCTGCCGCAGTTGAATCTGCAACGCTGTACGCACCCAGATGACTCGAACGTGCAAGGAAAGGTGCAGCTGCTCAGCAACTTCTCCAACAGGGTGTTACTGTAGACTATGGAGCTGTCCAGCACAACGCAACGACCGCAAATGCTTGCATTGTTCGGTAGGATGCGAACGGGCCCACATGAAAGATAAGCCTTGCACTGGAAGCATCGAAGTTGTTCTATGATTTGGTCCGGGATATTCATCATTGTTTAAAACCCTAATTCCTTGCGTTACACCAATGGACGACTTTGATACCGATAAATCCATTGATTATCGATTATTAAAATCTTACTACAGGGTTTGAGTTAATGTTTTGGTGATAAAAACAAATTAAATTTGAATTTACGTTAATGAGCGACTTGTTTGCTTATGCTTTTTTTAGCTTTATGCAGATTCCAATTATTTTGATTTAATTAAATTTAATTAACTAATATTTTCTATGCATTTAGGAAAAATAGACGTACCATTTGAAATTATATGTAACTGAAAAGATCTGGCAACATTATAATCTACCTTTGTTATGCTGTTCTATGAAATCTTGGTCTTATAAATATCTACTACAATAATCTTGGGTGATATTACTGCTGCCCCCTCTTTTAGGCGGATATGCACATATTTGCTTCTGCTAGACAACTCGCCCTGCTTGGTTTAGATGCTGTAATACGTCGCGGGCCATAACCTTAACGTTTGTTTACTTCGCGGCCCCTACGAAACGCAGCCAGGATGCGCAGGATTTGTAGGACTTGCTTGAAGGAGATCTCGTCCACCGACTTCGTCAGCATCGACTCGACGGCTGGCGCTTCGCTAAACTCCACGGTCGTCAAGCAGGAGCTGGCCATCTGCGTCCCAGAGCTTGTACAAACTTGCACACTGAAAAAAACAGCTTTTGAACCCTTTTTCCATTGCAGGATCTTAAGGTGGTAGCGAATCCCGTCGTGTGCGCGCCGTGCATCAACGACTTGCACGTCGCATACGACTTCAAGCGGAAATGCTTGCAGACGGAGGAAAGAATTTACAGTTACGTGCAAAACAAAATGATCCAAGCATCTTGCGTCGAATTAAGCAATGTGATCAATTGCAACAGTAGTAAGGGTAATATTGATGAGAAGGGAAATTTTGCATTATTAAACAATTATGATGTGTCGAGGGTACTAATTAGGTATTTATATGTAATTGTGTTTATTTTAGAAGCAAGCAGTGGAGCAGATTGTGATATTAAGTTGGAGGAACAAAGCTTCTCAGATAGCATAACCAGCGAGTCTTTCATGAGCAATGCTGAAAGGAATGGTGGTTCAAAGAATACAGAAACAAATGCAGGTGCGTTAACAAAATTGTTGCAGATGATGTGACAGAACTGACTGTCATTTTTAAAGTGCAAGCTCCGCTGGGGGGCTCGATGAAGAGGAGGACATTTACCATCGAAGACAAGATGGATATCATCCGCAGGATAGATGGCGGAGCGAAGCTTGCAGACGTGTGCCGTCAGACAGGCTTGGCATCGTCCACGGTGGCATGCATCATTAAGAAAAAAGACGCCATATTGAAGGCTTTTGAGAAGAACGGCATCAATCTGAAAAGGCTGCGCAAGCCCCGCTATGCAGACATCGACGAGGCGCTAGCTGCTTGGTGCAAAGAGCAGGTGCAGATGCAAGTAGTGCTGAATGGGCCCGCATTAAAATTGAAAGCTCGGGAACTGGCGCAGGCATTTGGCTCCGATGACTTCAGCTGCAGCAATGGTTGGCTCGATCGGTTCAAGACACGCTACAACATCTGTCTAAGAAAGAGGAAGAGCTGACATTTCCAGGAGCCCCTGTAGGCAGCAGTTGCTGGGCAATCTCTTATTATGTGTATATAGAGGATAAATTAACCTTTATTATGTAGAATATTAATTTAATTAAGTGTACGAAAGTCATATTAAATCTTTTTTCTGACTAATTTATCGTTTTATAAATAAATATACAAGAATATACAAGTGATGGACAAATGAACTAAAAAACTAATTTTAAAATACATCCTGGCCAGGTCTGTAATATTAACGAGGCGACCTGTATGAAATAAACTCATACATGTAGTTGAAATGTTTCGTAGTTCGTTCACACAGCAAGCGTATAGTTCCGATTTTTCTAACCTGTGGGATGCAGTCAAACAAGGATCCGCTCGCGATGAACCAAATCGTTTGTAGGACATGCCTCGAGGAAATATCGGACTCGGACTACCTGATCTTGAATGATGACTCGAACAATGTTCGGAACGAGCTGCTAAGCTGCATACCGGAACTGGTAGGGTATGCGGCTTTGATTTTACGGTTTAACCTGCTCTTGCGGCACAGGATCTGGGGCTCGTCCCCGACGCCGCCATCTGCATCTACTGTGCCAACTCGCTCCGCTCCGCTTACGACTTCAAGCAGAAGTGCCTGCAGACCGAGAAGAAAATCCGCGCCCGCAAACGGTATGCTGCGCCGCTCAACCTTTTTGAGATCAAACAAGAAGAAGACGCCATTGAGGAAAAATTTAATTTGGTCCCCGGGGGGAGCTTCAGCATGGATACAGTCTTTATTAAAGATTCACTTGATACAGACTGCACCATCATTGAGAACAGTCTGTTTATTGCTGTCAATAGTGTAATAGAAAATTTATTCTCGTTGTTTTTTGTAGGTATCTCTGATAAGTTGCCAGTAAAAAGTAAGCAAAGCCGCAATGCGAAGTTAACTAAACACAAACCTATCATTTTGTTGCAACCAAAAGCCAGTGTTAAAACAAAGTCTATTGATAGAGATCATGCAAGAGGTTTGAGTTTGGCTAAACAAATGGTCATTAGCAAAAACTATCGCTGTCAAAATTGTTCGTACCAAACCCCATACAAGAAGTGTTTAAGCAGCCATTTAAATCTGTGCCAACTGGCTAAGACAAATCAGCAGCATGTTATATCTCAAGAGGATGATCTAAATGAGAGACTGAGGTGCCAGAAGTGTTCGTTCGTGGCGAATAACGTATCCGCGTTTAGGCGCCACCTTGGCAGTCATGCCTCCACCAGTTCTTACAAATGCAAGAGTTGCGGCGAACAGTCCTCTAACATAACCGCCTTCAGGAGGCACCTAATAGGCCATCATAAGAAGAACAAGGCACTACACTGCAGCCTTTGCGACTACTGCACCGACTACAGCACTGCACTTGAAAACCATGCCCGCACCCACACAGGCGAAAAGCGCTTTGCCTGTACAGAGTGCAACTACAAGGCCATCCAAAAGGGTAACCTAAAGAATCACATGAAGCACCATACAAACAAGGGGCCGCTGAAGTGCTCACTCTGCAGCTATAGTGTCTCCTTCAAAGCAAGTCTACAGCACCATATGAAGTTCCACAACATGTAGGCCTGTAGCGTTTACATTTCTCTATTTTTTTAGTAACTACAAAAAAACTATGGTTCGGCTCATTGTCATTTATTTCTATACTTTTCTCTGTTTGTGTAACAATTTGAATAAAGCCTTACTGTGTGCCAATCTCTTTTATTATTAGGTGATCAAACATAACAATCCTTGGGTTTATTAGGACGAACTCATCATCCCTTCAGTCTAGTTCGTTAAATGGATATCGGTTATTTGAATCACACAGTGCTTCTTTTTGTGTTGCATTGGACGAGTTATTCTAACAGATTTAACACTTTGAAACGTATTCTTCATCATCAGTAGCTATGAAGGGAGCAAAAACAGTAGGTTGTTGTTGGACAAGATTAATATGAAAATCTGAGCCGTCCACTTGGAATGGTACAGGCAAAACAGTAAGAACAGATTAATTGAGAACATTGCACAAGTCATTTAAATGATACAGAGTACACAAAAAGCAATTCAAGCTCAAACTCGGTGACAAAGCCTTTTCTGCATTGGAATATTGTATTGTTTCACGGTCAATGATGATGTCTATTTAATGGCAAACATCTTGCGTTGTATGACCTACATTTCTAGGTAAATACACATTTAACTACTGTAACTTTGATTAGTACATTAAGGTGATTAAATTACAATAACTATGAACATCTCAAACACAACACGATCGTTTTGCGCACCGCAATTCTTAACTACATAATCATTTAAATTAAAATCACAGAAAGATCAAACACAGTGTGCTCAAAGTGGTTCCATCACAGACATACATTTTAATCAATATCCTTGCAACTGTTACTTGGTAGTTGTACTATATAGTTCTGCCTGCATGGCGTGTGCTCTAAATAGTTCCTTTGCCATGGCTCTTCATGTGGTTGGATAGGGTGTATTTCCGTTTGGTAGAGAAGTTGCACATGTTGCACTCATACGGCTTCACGTCGGTGTGTATGAGCATGTGCTTGGTCAGCGCGCCGCGGTCGGGGAAGGTGAAGTGGCACAGGTCGCACTTGAAAGGCCGCAGTCCCAAGTGCGCCACCATCACATGCCTCCGCAAGCACTGCTTGGTGACGGTACTGTACTTGCACTGAGGGCAGATATGCGGCTTTACCTTTCTGTGCCGCTTGGCATGCAGCGTCAGGGCGTCCTTGCGCTTCGTGCGGTAGCTGCATAGCGTGCACTTGTACGGCCTTTCATCGCTGTGGGTGGCTTTGTGCTTCTTCAGTGTGCTACGGTCGATCGCACTGAATGGGCACTTGTCGCATTTGTGGGGCTTGTCGCCCATGTATTTGTGGCGCGCCTTTTGCTGCAGCAGCGTCTGCAGCTCCCTCGGACTCATGTCCAGGTTTTCGTTCTGGACGTGCCTCGCTTTGCTAGCCTCAGACTCATCCGACGAGCCAAATTCCTCCTTGACAGCGAAGCCTGCCACGCTACCCTGCTGCACCACCTGCTCCAGACTAATGCCCGAGCACTTGCGCTGCACAAAGCTGCGTATCCGCTCCTCCGTCTCCAGGCACTGGCTCTTGAAGTTGTACGCCAGGCGTAGCGCGTTAGCGCACGCGGCGCATAGCACGGGCTCCGGCTGCGTGACCAAGCCGACGATCTGCCAAGGAAAGCTTCGTGAGTGAACGAAGGGGGAGGCTGGGCGCTCACCATTTCGGGGACGCACACGGCGAGCTGCGCTCGTAGCTCCCCGCTCAGCCTAATGAAGCTCGCGCTCGAGATCTGTTGCAGGCACGTCCGGCAAATTTGTGGCATCGCTGTACCGGCGCTAGCGAGGTTATGTCGGTGCTGTGTATTTGAACTATTTGCATGATCAGCTGTGCGAGCCCATTTGTCAAGATTATTAAACCAATAAGAGGCCGGTATTGGAAAAGGGCGGGAATTACGTAATTTGATCAGATTTGAATAATACAATTATTGTAATCATTAGTTTATTAACAATAAGTTTGTTACATTTATACATCACTCATTACGTAACTTCATAAGTCATCGTTAATTAGTTGACTCTGATAGTGCGTTTGTTTAACAGTTTTGAGATCTTGAAGACGTTTGATGTTAATGTACAGCAGTATTGATGTGGTCACAGATGATACTAAAATAAAACCCAGAACAGCGTAGAAGCTAAAGCTGACCACTATTTCGGTTTTTGAGTGATTTTTTCCTAGCTCTACTATCTGTTTAATATCAGATATTTTTGATCTATTGGTTTTTAACTCATTGACAAGTCCTGCATTGAAGTTTTCATCTAAGGTAGCGTCTGATTTTTTCACTTCTTCTAAACTATTGTCTGCCATTTCCTCAATACAAGCAATGCCTACAACGTTTTCTACGTCATATCTTAAATTTTTATTATATAAATAATTAACGTTGCGTTTTCGAAAAAATTTTAACATCCGTACAAGTTGTTTGCAATGCCATTTACCGTTTAGTATGCCAAGATACCTGATACTTGGGAAATCGTTTAGCAGGAACTCGTAATTCACAACCAACATATTATTGTCGCTTATATCCAAAATGTCCAAGTTTTGCGAAGGGTACAGAAGGTCTTCATTTAGTGATGACAAGTTGTTGTTGGACAGATTTAAAGCGAGATGCTCCAAGGGTGAGAAACTACCCATTTTTAAGCTGGATATTCGGTTGCCATCTAATCGCAGATGTTTTAGAGTGAGGAAGTGCTGTAACACTCCCAAATGCACGTCCCTAATGGAATTGTTGTTCAGCAACATGACTAGAGCAGAGAAAGTTTCTAGGCTAATTAAGGATACCACATTATTCGACAGATCCAGGCACTGTAAGCTAGAGGTTTCAAAAAATGTTTTCTGCTAGCTTTAGTGACACCAAGCTATTGAAATGCTTGAATGCGTTTTATTCTATAGTTGTTATTTGGTTGGCCTTTAGATCCAACTCTTCCAGCTGTGGTAACTGTTACCACGGTCGATCTATTATGGCTGAAAGTGACAATCTGCAACATATTTAAACCTTCAAACATGGTGGAATTTAGAAAGCTTATGGCATTGTCATCCAAACGCAGTTCAGTGAGGAACCACAAAGTGTAGTTCTCATCTCCCAACGAATGAATATTATTGTGACTTAGGTTGAGATACTTCAATTTGCTTAGCTGGCTAAAGTTGCTGGCCTTAATCCAAGTCAAGTTGTTGTTGCTGAGAGACAGTTCCTTCAGGTTCGAGAGGTTGGTGAGAAAGCCAAGGTTTGTAAGTCGGAATTTGTGAAATCATCTTTGGAAATAGCTTCCATGTGGTTGGAGGCTAATTTAACAAAACCTATCTGGAACTTACTAAACCATCATAAATGGTTCCAAGGTTTGAATTAACAACTGTAAGTGCACGTAAGCCTCCCCAGTAGGATTTTAAAAATTCTCGAAGTTCTGTATTTGTTACGTTTTTACATTAGTAATGAAAAAATATATAATACCTTTCTTTACCACTTTAAATATTGTTAACAACATTTTTGGAACATCCTTCCGAATGTACAAGTCTCATCAGAGCACACCAGACGAATAATTGGGTTATTTGCTGAAGCTGCATGTTGGATTATATTATGTTCATAAAAAGACACACTTCACCTGTTTGTATTCACTAGTTCAACTTTTGTCTGTTCAAAGAGTAGTTCACCTAGTGTGTTGAAAGGGCTTTGCCGCCAGGAGCACCTCTTCCAATTACTTGCGCGTAATTCTGAAAATAAGCCATTGTTATAAATAGTAGAAAACAAAGTGACTTCATAGTTTATCAATGTACATGTCAGAAGCTCCTGCCAATCCAACATTTTTGATATTAAATAAAAACATAATAGGAAAAGCATAATTTGAGGGCAATCCCATGGAAGCTTTCATGCAAACCTTATTTATAAGCAGCAGACAAGTACGGATTCATACATACACAACCAAAGACTGCTGCCGTTTCAATAGAGAATTCTGCAGTAGCTATGTGTGGACTTTAAGCAGATCAATTCGCACGTACACAGCACTGGGACTGATCCTAGCTTTCCTTTTCTAATCTCTCATAATAGATAATTCAACAAATATAGTTTAGAAGCCGGGAAGTGGGAGTGTGTCCTGTTTACAGAGGTCAGCGGTTTCATGTTAATCAAGCACCCAACACCACAAAGTAAATTATCAGTTTGTGTGGCTTCAGAAATAAACAGAAAGATTTACACGTTCTAAAGATACTGGAAATGATTACTTATTATTATTATACTGCCTTCAATTGTTGAAGCTTGTGGATTTACTTCATAGCATATATCTTGCTTGCGTAGTGGATGATTTGATCAAATCGCTTTATATGGCAATAAAACCAACGAATTTTGGCATTAACATTATTAATACACATAAATGTCTTCTGCTTGCAAAATCATAAAAGTCAGAGTCATCAATATTTCTATTTCAACTGTCTCATTATTTCAGGAAGGCAACAATGTCGTTAGGCCTCCTTTGCTTGAATCGCTAAGTCTGCGCTTCTAATCAAAGTTTTCTTAGCCACATTTTCGCTCGGCTTAGCCCCAAACAAAGACGGAGTTTGATGAAACACATCATCATTCAAGACTAAACTTGATCCTGCATTTTTAAGATTCATGACAATGTCAAGACAAACTAATTTGTTGATTTTTACCTATTTAATAGTCATGTAACATAACTTTGCATGAAAAACAGGCATAACCTAAGTATAACTGAAGGGGCTGTCGACCAGCTCTGCCATCTTCCCCCTGGCAAGCTGCAGATTTTCTAGCAGCACATCAACGGTTAGGGGAGACAGCACAAAGGACTGCTTCTCGCCTTGCACTGTTACATCCAGCACAGCCATCTGGTTAGTCAGATCCGCACGCACACCAGTATCCTCCAAAGTGTTCACTAAAATTAAGAATTCACTCAGATACTGTGGGCACTGGCAAACATACAACCTTTCAGGGATGTTGCCTTGAGCTGCGCGGCCAGCTGGCTGCTGCAGTCATCCACGACCTTCTTGACAGACATGCTGTGCTCGCGGGGCAGGCCTAGCTGCTGCAGCTCACTGAACAGGGCGCCATGGTCGCAGCCGAAGCGCGCTGTGGACGATATTATGTACGACAGGCAGGCAATGCAGGCCTTCAGATCAATGTGCAGGTCTGCAAGCAGCGCTTGGTGTTGTGCATTTAGAGTGTGTCACATGCTTACCCAGCTTGGACTCGGCGAACAGCTTCTCGGACTTATTTACCTGCAAGAGTCGAAAGTTTAACTGAGCTGGAAAGCGTGAGCAGCACTTGCATTCAGCGGCGGGTTGATCAGTCCCTCGGCGACGACCTGGGCTAGCAGTTTCAGCTTCACCGATGACAACCGTGATAACGTGTTGATCTCGGCCAGCACCCAGTCGGGGCAGTCGGCGTCTCCGCAGAACCGGAACCTCTGCAACGGCCACGGATCAGCAAATTAAATGGGCGCAATGCGCAACTTGCCATTATCACAGTAAAACTCAATTATCAGTGATGTTAAAATAGCACTTAACCTATTCTCTATGATCGATTCATGTAAACAAACAGATCCGGTTACACTGTGGCCAACACGAAAACATTAAAATTAGAGTAATACAAGTATATATAACGTGGATCAAAATTGATCGGTCATACAAACATTGATAAAGAATGCGTGAAACTTCAATGTTAGTAGTAATTTTTAAAGTTCTAGTGAGCTACGTATGTCAACAAAATCCGCAATTTACCTTTCTTCTAGGTGCTCACCCTTTTGAAAAAGATGTTCCCTACTAATAACAAACCTACTTTCGCGATGCCCAACGTGCCTTTGCGTAAAGCGTTCTTGGGTATTATAATACTTAGTTAATGCATCAAATTTTTGCAGCTTTTGGAACCAACGCAACGCCCAATCAGCCCTTTGGGCAGTCCCGGTCCTTTGGAAACTTTTTTTCCAGCAATCTGGGCGGGACTCCCCCTTTTGGTGCAGCGTCACCGCCATGCGGCAACCCCAACTTAGCGATCGGTGGCGGGTCAAAGCCCGGAGCCGGAAGAGGCTGTACTCAGTCCCCATTTGCGCCGCCGGGCACGATGTGGCAGCTCCCAACGGAGGCCTTCGGCCCACTTGGGACCACTATCAGGTTTTGCCCCATTACTTCTACAGACGCGGTCCAGCGGTGCGGGGTGGCGCACTCCGTGCCCGTAAAGTTCAACGACATCACGCTCATGAGGGAGTACGAGGGCAAGTCTACAGAGGAGCTACGCTGGGAGGATTATCAGTACAACCGGAAAGGTCAGGCTGCAGTCAAAGTGATGCTGTTTGCCGCTAGGTGGCGCGGCTGTAAATTGCTGACACGCTGACGCCACCTAGCAGTGACCACAACCAGCTACTTTAACTCTTCTTCATTCTTCTATAATGAGTTGTTGAGACATACAGAGACATGATTTAGGGAATTAGTAATTAATTTAGCACTATTCATAGAAGTACTGAAGGTTTGGGCGACTTTAGGGGTTTTTCCTAGATCTTGCAAAAGACGTACTTTACTGCTTTGGGCATATTAGCTCTTAAAAATGCTTTCACCTCCGAGTGGCGTCACGCCCCTTATTTTTCTTTCTTTTTCTAACCAAGAGCCAAAAATTCTGTTTGAAGAACAATGTTGCAGAGACCGATCTTTCAAAAGGTAAAATAGAGAAATTGTAACCAATTACGATGGTTACACAAAGTTGTTAGGTATCTTTAAGATATGGGGTTTGTATATCACTGAAGATACAAAATTCTGAGAGGTGTCTAATTCTGTATCCACTCAATACTTAGACCGATTGATGGAATAACACTAACTGGTGTTTTGTTGTAGGCCCCCAAGGCACAAAAGGCCCGTTTGGCAGAGCTCCGCCATTTGCTAGCCAGATGGAGACGGCATCGGCATTAGAGACCGCGCCGCACCAAGCAAGCCCGAAGATGGAGTTCGACAAACCTCCAGTCTCCGTCGGACCAATGTTCAGCTTTAATCCCTCCTCTTCGGTTCCAAGCACAAGCACCAGCATCTTCGGTATGAGGGTTGGCCAAGTGCCTACAACCAAGACCTTTGATTTCGGCGAGAATCCTCCCACACCAGTAATTGGTCGGTTTAGCCGCCATGAGGTTATTGTAGTTCATGTGCTTTTAGCGAGCGCCTCACACTTTCAACAGCCAGTTTGGACTCGCGTCGCTCCAGGTGCCACCGGCCTTGGCTCCTGGTATTCCGACGATGAAGGCGAGCACCGCGTCCAAGTTCACCCAAACGAGCTCGTTTGGCGACGCGCCGCCGGCCTTTCAGCCCTTTCAGAGCCCGTTTGGGAATCGTAGGTTTATCACGATTGACGATTGCAAGTGTCTATGTATTGGTTTTTGCAGAACCACAAGTTGATGCTTTCGCTTTGGGCAATAGCATGTTCTATAGAAAACCATTTGACCCTCCCGTAGGGGCCTGGCCCTGCCAGCAGCAGCAAGGAACATCGCCGTTTCCGTGAGTTGGCTTAAACGTACATTTGCAGCAATTATTAGCTTCTGTGGTTCCTTAAAATAGCGTCGATTGTTCTGTTTGGATCATTAAGACCAAACGCCTGTTTTGCAAGATTGTTGTTCCTTTGAACAACTAACCAAAGTCTAAGAGGAAGAAGATACTGCCTAATCTTTGGCAAAATTGTTCAAAGGTACTGTCGAAAAATTCTGGACTTATAGAGCATAGAATTTATAGGAAGAGTGCAACAGGCTTTCCCCTCATCAGAACATTTTATTTATATGAAGGTAGAATTCGCCATCTTTAGCCGGTAGAAGTGACACATCTGGTCTAATTCAATCTTCCATACTTGGAAATTTAGACAACCCAAACTGGTCTTCCATGCTGCGCACAAGACGTGGTTTCCTACCGAGATGCCGATCTGTTTGGAACGTAGAGATATTTAGAAGATTCGGTATAATGAATTTATCTTCATTTGCCCCATCCGACTTTTCTGCTGGACTTATCAGAGAGGACTGAAACTCTATCATATCTGTTTGGTTTATTGAGCGAGTATTCCAGTGATAACAAGCTTAGTTTTCCCTTCTCCTCATGAACAACTGACCAAAATCAAATAAGCGTTTCTCTTTGGCGCTCTATGAAACTATAATATGGCACTGTATCACCCCCCCCCCCACAGAGCTCTCTGCAACTTAATTACAATGCCCTGGAGACCCCTCTCCTCTTCAAATCCCAATCATCAGAAAGGGGTTACGAACCAACACCATGCCTTAATCTCCCTTGATCATAAAGACGGCAGCAGCATTAACTGCGGAGATTTTATGCCAGAAACTTGTGGTTACATTGGTATTGCCACTTTTATGCGTTATCTCGGTTTTCGGCACTGATCTGGCGAATTTTGTTTGAAGAACTATTCACTAACGTTGGCCAATGTCGATCTATAGCAGTCTCAGTCCTCTATGTTATATCCTGCCCCGTTGTGGACGCTAGGGTAACTAGAAGCCTATTTACTAGGGTTGCTTGAAAGCCTTTTTGGAGGATTTTTAGGGAGGTAGGTGAAGCATGCTCAAATCACGGAAAGATTTGTTAGACAGGCTGTTTTTGGTCCGGTTGTGACCGGACTACATTTTTGAGTTTGGTGGCAGAACATCCCATCCCTTTCAATACGTGTCGTTGATCGTGAAGTTGTTGGATTTTGAATAGAGATGGTTAGGTAGTTCTGTAATGGTGATAGCCCAGCCCCTCTTGGTGTGCCTGCGTGTGTCATAAAATTAATCAGGAGGTAGAAAAGTGGAAAAGGGGATGCTCGCCATTTTCAGCATTCGATTTTGGCGGAATTTGATTACGTAGACGTATCAGTGCAGTAGTCTGGCAGACCAAGAGTGGTATATAGTCCAATTACATGTTCTAAACTGCATGGATCCCTAAAACGGCTTAATGGCGTTGATATCAACCAGGTATTATTAACGAGCATGTAAATAACATTTGAAGGTTGATTGAAGCGGACTGCCTAAGGTCGGGCAACAGAAGTATGGCAAAGTCGTTTTGAATTGGGCTGGTGGAGGCAATGAGATAGCGCAGGTGACACAGTTCAAGACTCGGGACATCTAGGCATCCTAAATTTCTTCTTCTTTTACATTAAGTCCAAACATTAGACAAAAAGTGATTTCGTACGCATCACGGCTATTTGGTGGGAAAATTGAATTACCCCTTCTAACTCCTAAGTTGTCCGGATAGATTGATAAATGTATCTCTCCGTTTAGGTCTGTCTCTACAATTGAGTTGAAAGCTCCATCGGATCTTCACTCTTTCATCGGCAACCTGTACGAGCCGTTTCCGCACAGGGAGATTTTCAACGACATTGACGCAAAAAAGTACGATGACGACAAAGAAACCAATACCATCGTACGATCGACTAAGGGAGAACCGATTCCGCCTTTTCCTCCACCATCTACACGATCCTTTTCTATAAATCAAGCCGCGCCAACACGCAACTCTAAGAAAACTCTCCACGCAGGAATGAAGGTACGTAAGTAGTACTTCGTAGGTCGTTTAATAATCGATTTTGCAGTCGTTCCTGGTTGACGATTCTTTAAAGAACGCTCTCATGCCATCACGTAAGCATTTGGTTATAAACAAGGAAAAGAAAAATTTACCTTCAGCATTTTCCGGTGTGCTGAAAGGCATCTACCACCAGAAGATTCAAACTGGTAAATGTTTCAAGTTTTGTTTTAGTTTAAAATAATTTTTGACGTGTCTACCACCTGTAGAGTCTCCCCATAATGGTCAGACCCTTCCAAGCGTAAAGTACCCCGATTTCCAGTCCCAGACAAGCGCCGCACCTAACCACGACAACGCGCTGAACCAAGGCAACTGCGGCGTCAAGCTCACCCGCCCTCACTATTACATCAAGCCCCCCCTGGACAGACTCCACGAGTATCGGAACGAGCACGGCGAGTGCCTCGTCAGGGGGTTCACGGTCGGCCGGCGCGGCTTCGGTGAAATTCGCTTCCCGGACGAAATAGACGTCTCCAACCTGGACCTCGACGAGATTGTCCACTTTGCTCACCGGGAGGTGACCATTTATCTACCCAACGCCCCCAAGCCGGCGGTGGGCAAAGGCCTGAACCGCCGTGCCGAGATTACGCTGGAGCAAGTCTGGCCAAGGCATCTGGACGGGACGGACAAGGACGCCTTCGTCGCCCGCCTGATCTTCATAACCAAGAAACAGAACGCCACCTTCGTGGAGTACCGACCGGACACCGGCAGTTTGGTCTTCGCCGTCGAGCACTTCTCGAAATATTATTTCGGGGAACCGGAGGACGAGGAACTGGCCAGCGGGATAAAGACCGAAAAGGATGAGGGACAAAGGCATCCAGCCTCATTTTTTCAGTCGGAAAGCAACGAAGTGGACTTTAGGAACGTTAAACGGCCTAGAAAGATGTCTGCAGGGTGGGCCAAATATTACGCGCTGCTTTGTCGTCATGATTGCCCCGCTCCACTGCTAACACCACGTACTTGCATGGACATTGGTTTATGGAAGGGGCGGTCGTTTAAAGTTGGATGGGGTCGTAATTCTGAGTTAACGACGCTTGCGACGAGTCTGCCCAACGCCATCGTGTATTTAGAAGTTAAGAATGACTGCCCGTGCGATTCCAAGCAATTGGAAGAATATTTGGGTGTTGCATTTGAAGAGAGTGCTGTCAGCGTTGATGCGTCTTGCGCGCCTTTGTTCGAAATGAGGAATCGATCTTCTTTACTTCGGAGATTTTGCCAGACTAAATCTCAGGGTGTGTTATATGGTGCGGTGTGGAACTTGTGTTGTGCTCTGTGGGGCCCTGAAGCAACTGCGGCGACGTCGAGGCGGGAGTTATTCAGCAAATGGCAAGTATTTGGTTTTTAAAGTTTCTAGACCGGACTATCGAATTGTCTACAACCAACAGAAACTCAGGCAAGGCCTTTAACATAATTATCTTGGACCTAGATGCTTTCCTCTTTAGCATATAACAGATCATCTATAGCCATTTTTCTCCGTCAAAAACTAGAAGTTGAAGTTGCATGGCCATACTCTAAAGTGAAAGGAGGCTAACCCCATACCTTAAACTCAATACACTAAATTGCTTTTGCTTTCAGGTTGGAAGACATGACTTTTTCAAACTTAAGAAGAGAGTTGAACTATCAGGGCTGTGCGATCAAAAAAGTGTTTACCTACCTGACCTGCCACAGGACCGGCGCAGCGGCCGAACTGGCCTTGCGAGAGGGCCTGCCTCGCATGGCCGTCTTGGTGTCGCAAGCGGGCAACAACCAAGCGAGCCGGGGGCTCGTCCAAAAGCAGCTTGCGCAGTGGAGAGCGGACGGCGCCTTGAGCCATATAAGCAGGGACATCACAAAAATCTACATGCTGCTCGGAGGCGTCCCCTCCTTTTGCGGTATAAACGTGTTCGAGGATCTAGACTGGAAGCACGCACTGGGCGTCCAGTTCTGGTACATGTGTCCGCCCGGCGTTTCCCTCGTGGAAGCCGTTCGGCAGTACGAGAAGAATGAGCGGCAGCTGTACCGCGTCGAAACAAACGACGTCCTGTGCTGCCTGATGCGGATCTTTATCGATCCGGCGTTGGCCATCGAGAGGGTGGCCGACCCTTGCCACTACACCGGAAATTCTTTAGATTATACTCTGAGGTGAGCTTTGGTTCTTTCTAATGCTCATTTGTTCGCATCTATTGTCCGTTCGTCTATTTGGATTTGTTCTTTCCTTTGTTTGATGTGCAATTGTTTGTTTCCACCTGGTCCCATGTGACCACGTCCTTAAGTTTGTCCGCGCCGATTCACAGGTTTATCTGACAACATTCATTTTTTTTCTCAGCTTCAATCCGTACCTTATTTTCAGGTTCGCTGTCGCATTTCTCTAGATCCATTTGTCCGTTAATTGTATCTGTTCGTCCATATTTACCTGTTTACAGGCACTCGTCTGCCAATATTCCTTTTTTCGCATCAAAATCTTAGATTTTGTGTGCGTGCGTGTGTGCGCGCGAGCGTGTTCGTGCGTGCGTACGTGTGCACGTGCATGTGCTCCATGAAGATGCCGTATAGTTTCTTGTACTCTGAGTTTATATTTTGCCAACACTTAATGTACCATGTCGATTTATCTTAATTCCTATCGTACAAATTTTGTTTCAGCTGGTTGCTGTTCCAAACCCTCACATCCTTGGGGGTGGGGCTGGTCGCGCCAGACGTGGCCAACGCCCTGCACGCCAGCTTTGCGCACCAGCTGCAGCAGCTGGGTCTGTGGAAGTGGTCGGCTTTTGTTCTCCTGTTTGTGAGAGACGCGAGTGCCAGAGCGGACCTGCTGGTGCGGCTCCTGGAGAGGAATCTCGAACCGAGTGGCGCAGGGCCGGGGGACTCGCTGGTGAACGATCTCCAAGTGCCACCACAATGGGTGCACCGCAGCCTGGCTTGCAGAGCCAGCGCTGCTGGGCGCTTTGTCGAGGCCTACCGGCACCTCCTTCTGGCGCAGGACTGGATCGCCGCCAACGAGGTCGCAGTCAGGCGCTTGATACCGGAGCTCGTCTCAACGGGGCAGATGGAGAAGTTGTGGGCGCTGCTGGCCGGCTTGATCGCAGGGCGGGCGAGCATCCTGGGCTGGAGCGTACAAGCGGGGCTGGTGCTCGACCTCCTGCGGTTTTTCCAGGACGTGAGGGGGCGATCTGACTGGCAGTGTCTGCAGAGGGATCTCACGGACTTGTGTGTGCGCTTGCGCAGTTTCCCCGTGAAGACCTTGCAGGATGTAGTGGCGGTTTCAGAGTTCTCCCGACTTGTGGCCTTGGTAGTTAAGGCTACACTATACAAATCTGAGCCGCAAGTTGCTTTCAATTTGATCAAAATGCTCGTGATGCCGTCGGACTACAAGTATGCAGATTTACTGGGTCTTCTTCTTTAAAATTTTTAAAATATTGACCGTTTAGCCTCTTATTTTAGTTTAGAAAAATATCGTAAAAAAATTAAAGTTTTGTGCTCCCCATAGATTGCACCCCCGTCCCCAGAGTTTCATTTTTTACACTTACTGTAGGTACAGTTCAGTTTTCCAATAGAAATTTTTAATAGAAATTTGTTTTATTCTAATGAATTATTTGAACTTTAATTAGCAACAATAAAAATGTCATTAAAGTGCCTTAACCATATTTGTGTTATAATCCATCGTTGTCTAGAGGAGTGTTAACCGCCTCTCCTTTCATACAACACAACAAATAAATTGCTCTGCTTAGTAATACTTTTATTATAATGACAGGTAAAATTAATTGATATATCATGTACTTCTGGATTAATTTTATTTTATTGAAATTCTGCTGGTAGATTCTGAATTTAAATTACATTCAAACTATAGATGGAAATTAATTTAGGAGGCCACATCAGCAAAATATAATGAACACAGCACAATCTGCGATTGTTTCACTCAAACCTAATAAATCCAAATCTAATTTTGGGCTGAGAGTGTTCCAGTTTATCACAATCGTAACTTGCCCCTTTCTCCGCAACATCACGTAGGAGCTACCTTCTTATAGTTACACAGCTTGCACTCATCGAACCTTCCCTTCACGTGGCTTTTCACATGCAATACCATAGCGGACTTTTGAATGAACTTGCAGTTGCAGTAGTTGCAGCTGTGTAGTTTCACTGAATTTTCAGTACTACTACACGCAACTTTGTCTTGTTCCAGCGGTTTTCTCTTGTCATTAGCTTTCTTTACAGGAAGCTCACGGTTGGGGTGCTCCTTGTCCAGGTGTGACCGAATTGCGCTTTTACGGCCGTTCTTGTATCCACAAATTCGACATTTGTATCGGTGCGGCTTACTGTGCGCCTTGTGGTGTTTTGACATATGGCTACTAAAGTCACCTTTTTTCCACGTTTGATATTTGCATGACTCGCATTGAAAAACCTTCTTGGCACATTCGCCTTTTAAGTGCTTTTGTCGTCTGTAGCTTACAGTCTTGCGGTCACTTTTTTTTAGCTTAATTGGATGAAATCGCTGGATGTGCTCCTTTAGGTTGTCAAATGTAGTATTTTTGTAGTCGCAAAACTCACAGCTGAGGTGACTCAGCTTTACGTTCTTTTGCTCGTCTTTTGCGTGGTTTTTTTCATGTCGGGAAAGATCGTTCAGGCGCAAGCACTTGAACCCACACACCTTACATTCGTGCACGTCCTTGCCATTCTCCTTCAATTCGGACTTGTCTAAAATTAATTTGTTTTGCCGTTAAACTTAGAGAAAAATACCGAAAACCTACCAAACCGGCTACAATTTTGAGTCTTTCCTCTCCTGTGTGCTTCAATGTGTCTGCTTGTCGTACTAGATGAATGATCCAATTTGATTTTTGGCACTCTCTGTTTATGCTTATGGAGCTCCATTCCTACTTTAAACACAAAAAGGGGATTATATTATTGTCGACTTCATTATAAACAACGTACTAGGCCCACAATTCAATTTTGTTGGTGATCGTTCCTGTAAGTCTTCCACCTTCTCTGAAAAAATTTCCTCAAGTACGTAAACGGCTATGAGATCTTTGTCAGACATTTTTTAAATACTGCAGAAACTAAAATTACAATAACTTCATCAAAGTTGTAATTTAAAACTTAAACATGTCTGCTCGTTTTACAAACATGTAGGTTATGTCAAATGATTATTTTAATCTACTCACTTTATTTTATGTTAGGACTGAAGTGTGTCAACTTAGCATGCAATTTTTATTTGAATTTTTCCTCGTATAATTAATTACTAGATTATTTTAATTGTGAAATTCAATAATGCAGTTTTCAGTTTATTTGATCTAATAAAAGTACAAACCAACTACTGTTTGTAGTTAGTGCATATGTACTTTAGATTTTTAATGTTGGGTGTCTTGCAAAATCAATAATTTATAAATATAACCTAGAGCTTTATTAGCTAAAATGCCTTATGAGGTGGTGTTTCTTGTATTAATTTGATAAGACTGGCGGAATTACCAGTGAACTGCGGTGAAATGGACGTGAAGTCGGAAACCTCGGTGCCGATCCACCTGCAGCGCATACTAAATGCCACCAACCTCGACATTCTCAACAATCAGTACGATTCGAACCGCTATGACAGCGACGTCACCGACGATGAGGATGAGGTCGTTGTCGATGATGAGTCTGCTGACGACCAGGAAGAGTCTGAGGATGGTAGGAGCTAACAATTGGATTTGTTCTTTTATAACGGGTGGTTTTACAGACCAAAATATGCCAGAGTTGAGAGATTTGTTTAATTTCGATAGCTGCGACCCAGAGCGCGCTTGGCTGGTGAACATTTTGCAGGAGGCTCATGATGTACCAAAGATTAACCACAGTTACTTGGTTCGGCAGCATGAGCTGCAAAAAGATGTCTTTCAGTAAACAGGTTGTTAAGCTGAACATTTAAGAGAGATTTTTAACATTTTTCACATTTTAGAAGTGCATGCGGAGCATGTACTACAGCGCTGGCTTGCTGTCAAACTACGATAAGTATCCTGAAATCAAAAAGGTGTGCGGGAAGCCAGCTAGGAAAAGAGTAATAAAAGAGGATATATCTAAATCACCTCATCGTTTTGCTTACTCAGACGTCTTAGATGAAGGATCGGTTTGTTTTTGCTTTTTAAATTTTTGAACAATTTTGATTAACGAGTTGATATGTGTAGAACGAAGCAGGTGCAGATTTGAATTTTGATGGGGATGGCCAGAATCAGGACGAAGATTCCAGCTTAAATTCGGACTTGCGCAGCATCTTGGGCCATACAGGTTCATCAGGTCACAAACGGAAGGCTCGCAAGTTTAAAGATGAAGAGTCCAAGAAGAAGTGGGAGGATGTGATGACTGTCAAGCGCAAGAAGGTGTTCACCAGCATCGTGAAAAAGGAGGTTGGCAAGCAGCACCGCGCCAAGATCAACAAGCACAAGGAGATGTTAATTCAGTGCAAGCGCGTGGCATTGCAATGCCAGAAAGTCGTGCGCCAAAAGGCCGTGAGTGTTGGCGAAGGCTTAAATTGCTTGGTTGTTGATAATCCGTGTATTGCAGCTGCACTCGGCTCGCGTGGTGAAAGAGCAGCAGTGGCGCATGAAGCGCCTGGCACGTGAGAACCTGGCCTACTGGAAGCGCTCGAAACGTGTGGACCGCGAGATCCGCCGCAAGCTGGAAAAGGAGGCCGAAGAGCAGCGCAAGATCGACTTTGAATTCATTGAGGCTAAGCGGCAGCAGCGCAAGCTCAATTTCCTGATCACGCAGACAGAGCTGTATGCACACTTTATGTCCAAAAAGCTGGGCACCGGCTCACCTGAGGAGCAGCTGCGCATCCTCAACCAGCTGGATGAAGAGAAGAATCCCCGGTTGGCTAATATTGATGATTATGACAGGTAATTAATTTTCAGTGAAGTTTTGTTGACGATTTTAAATGGTTTGATATGGTCAGCGATCTGATGAAGGCTAAGGCGATGAAGAATGCAGAGGAAGCCTTCCAGAGCGAGCGGGCTCGCACGAAAAACTTCGACGTAGAGGCTAACTCCACCATCGACATCAGCCGGTCTGAGTTCGTGCAGGGCGAGCACCCGCAGCCGAACTTCTTTCAGGGGAATCTGAAGGGCTACCAACTGAAGGGCATGAACTGGCTGGCTAACTTGTACGATCAGGGCATCAGCGGCATCCTGGCTGACGAGATGGGGCTGGGGAAGACGGTGCAGAGCATCGCGTTCCTGTGTCACATTGCTGAAAGATACTGTAAGCTAAACTGCTTTGTTATACAAAGTGATATCAGAAAATTATTTTTTATTATTTATTATTATTATTATTATTATTTATTATTATTATTATTTATTATTATTATTATTAATTATTATTGTTATTATTATTATTATTATTATTATTATTATTATTATTATTATTATTATTATTATTATTATTATTATTATTATTATTATTATTATTTATTTGGTCCTGGTTTTCTGTTCTGTTCTGCTAGGTTTTGTGCTCACCAAGGATCCTTCTCAGGTACATTCATCCATTAGATTACCAGATACTATAGCATTACCATCACTTAAGGTTTTTTGTTATCGAACTGGAAGCGACACTTATAACTAGTTGATGTTAACTCTGTTAGCATGATTGGGAGTCCTGTTTTTAACCACCTTATTGAAAAGTCTTCAGTCGTTTAGCAGACGCTTATTTTCACCTTGTAATTGTAAAGATTGCGGTTTAATATTTTTTTATGTTAAACATCGGTTGGGACATAGACATTTGAATGGTTGCTACTTTAGCTTTGCGGCATCATCATCATCATCAATGCCGTTCAATCCCGAGGGATTATGGGTAGCTAAACGCTCTTTAATCCATTTAATGAGGTGGATTAATCATCTTGTATGCTTTGCTGTATAAGGTTGTGTTAAATCATGAAGCAACAAAGATTTTGGATGATTTTGTTTGTTTGGGCTTTGGTGCATAGCTCCATACTGCATAGCCAGACACAAAGGTGGTGTACGTGACTTGAGATGGTGCTTTTGAAGTGTTTTCTCTTTTTTCCAGGTTACTTCCTGATTGTTGAAGATTTTGGCATGCATCAGGTTATCTTAGGAGAATTTTGACAATGAAGATGATTTTGGTCATGTTCTGGTTCAGCTCTAGAGTCATTGCGTTGGTAAGGAGACCTGTAACAGCCTTAACAGCACCATGGCAATGTTTGTGATTTATTAAATTGCCCGGAACTTCCAAATGGACACCAAAAACTTGATGAGCTGGGTTAATGGTAACAAGATGCTAAAAGAGTTGATGGGTTATACAGTGACTGAGATCAAATCAGATTTGTGCTTCATTTGTGTGCAAACTCTGCGTTTTCTGCCATGAACTTCTTGAGATGGAGGGGTAGGACACATCGTCTGCTCTTGTGGGTTTTGCCAAACTGAGAAGCATCAGACAATGTACTGGATTGTCTCCACATGGGAACAGCTTTAAGCTCTGTGAAACTAAAGCGTCAGGGCAAATAGTGAGATTTCCATTCTGGAATTCACAACTCTTGCACTTCTGTACTTAATTTCTTTTTGTATCTTCAAATTACTTTAATTCTGTGCAAATTTTCTTCTCTAATCTTTACTGAGCTTATTTCTACATTCTTTATTCAACTATTCAAAGCTCCCTGCTTTTAACTTGCTCTCTGATTTTCTACTCCAGTATTTGTTGGATCCTTTATTCTAATTTTTGTTTGACTGTTCGGCTTGACATGATTCTGTACTTTATTTACAGCGGTTTGGGGCCCGTTCCTAATCATTTCGCCTGCCTCAACGCTGCACAATTGGCAACAGGAAATAGCAAAGTTTGTCCCCAACTTCAAAGTGGTGCCGTACTGGGGAAATCCAAACGTATGTATGCTAGTATGGCAAAGAAGATTTACTACTAATCTATGCTGATGTAGGAGCGGAAGATCCTGCGTCAGTTCTGGGATCAGAAGGACATGCATACGAAGGATGCCAGTTTCCACATTGTTGTCACAAGCTACCAAATCGTCATCAGTGACATCAAGTACTTCAACCGGATCAAGTGGCAGTACATGATCCTGGATGAGGCGCAGGCCATCAAAAGCACGAGCAGGTAATAAGCAGTAAGTCACCAAAGCGGAAAACTAACATTGCCTCTCGCAGCATGCGTTGGAAGACACTGCTGGGTTTCAGCTGCCGCAACAGACTGTTACTGAGTGGCACGCCCATTCAGAACAGCATGGCCGAGCTGTGGGCGCTGCTGCACTTCATAATGCCCACGCTGTTCGATTCGCACGAGGAGTTTAATGAATGGTTCTCAAAGGACATTGAGAGCCATGCCGAGAACAAGACCGGCATCGATGAAAGTAGGTTCTTTTAATTTTTAGATTATGACATGAATTATATTATTTTTTAGAACACTTATCCAGGCTGCACATGATTCTGAAGCCTTTCATGTTGCGCCGCATCAAGAAGGATGTTGAGAACGAGCTGTCCGACAAAATAGAGGTCATGGTATATTGCCCGCTGACGACCAGGCAGAAACTTTTGTACATGGCGCTGAAGCAGAAGATCCGCATTGAGGATTTGTTACATTACACTGTCGGTGGGGGCGATTCCCATGCTATCGATAAGAATTTCACCTCGAATCTGATGAACTTGGTGATGCAGTTCCGAAAGGTGATATGAAAATTAAAAATTAAAAAAGATCAATGTCTATAAAATGATACTTACACTTAGTCTTACTGTTAAAATTGTTAAGATTCTCTTTCTTGGCAAACTTCACTTCTCGTTTTGTTTTTTTGTGGGTTTTGTGATTTGGTTGCTATTTTCAAGAATTGGAGGTTTATAACTTTAGCTGCTTGTTCCTAGATATAGTTACATTTAAAAAAATTGATTTAGTACCATCGCATTCATTAAAACCAGCAAAATAAACTTATTGTATAAAAGTATTTATGATACCCTTGGATAGCCAATACTTCAAATTAGAACACCGAAGTTTAGGTTGTAATCTATACTTAGTGCCTACGATCCCACTATATAATTTGCAGACTCTCCTGGCTGTTACCAGTTCACATTGGAACATGTAGCTTTAGTTTGTGATTTTTATCTGTCTTTTTTTACCCCTGTGAAAATAGTTAATTCTGTTTACAATTCTTCTTAACGATTTTAGGTATGATCAAAATCTTCATCTCTTATACCGATCACATGGTTTCAAAAACCATAGTCCATTGACTGGGTTCTCGTGACCGTGGATAATTCTATATAGTTTGGTAGTATACTCTAACCATCTCGTTTGCTGATAGTTGTGTGTCTTTGAGAAACTGACTTTGTTGAGCTTTATAGAGATCAAATGCCTGAAATAAGACTAAAATTGGCTTTCTGTGACATCCGAAGGAGTTTGATTTGGTTCCACTTACTAGGATTGTATAAGGTTTTTGCCACTTAAACAGAAAATTGTCCCGTGTTTTCAGAAATCCATAATTTAATGTTCAGATGTTTTTTAGGTTGTTGCTCGTGGGTGAGTAGTGCCAAGGGTTTGTTGCACCCTTTTCATAATTTTAAAGGAAGTTAGTTGTTAATCACATTGAAAGGTTTCTACCTTTTTCTTCCAAATGGACTAGATTTTTTTTTTCACTTTTAATCAAGTGAATAATTTCTGCATGTAAGTTGCATTTATTATTGAGGTTGTATTGATGTATATGACACTGATTGTAACCAGGACAGTTATTAATCCAATAAAACAACATTTTTAATCAGAGTTGGAACAGACCCATTCTGTTCTTGCATTTTTTAACTTTGTTTCGAATTTAAGAATTTTTTTAGTTACATATTAGTCTTTTTAGGTATGCAACCATCCGGAACTGTTCGAGAGGCGCGACGCTAAGTCCCCCATCTACATTCCCCCATTCATGTACGAAATCCCCTATCTGATTTACGACTTCAACGTCCGTCAGAACAAGGCTTTGGTCGTCCAAAAGTACTTCACCTTCACCACCGAGTACATAGTAAGGGCCTTGCGCGACCGCTTCAGCGACACTATCTTCAACTTTGCGTCAGCGCTCAAACTGTCCCCTACAGACCTGTTTAAGATATTCAGCGGAGATATTCTGCACAGGTTGGTATTGTGACTGCTTGTGATGCTTCGCATGCCAACATGAGATGTATGATGCAGGTGGAGGAACTACTATGAAATGGAAGATGATGACTACAACCTGTACTACCGGATGTTATGGCCCACGAATGATTGCAAGACTAGAATCCGCCTCAAGTCCACTTTCAAAATGTCCCCAGCATGTGTGGATTCCAGTCGAGCTTTGAGTGGCTTAATTTTCACCCGGGAGAACCGCGGGAATAATGTGGTTTACACGCATGCAACACATTTGTTTTATTCCATGCCCGAAACTATGGAGCATAAAAACATCAGGACTAGAGCCCTGAACATAGACGACTGTGAGTCAATCATTGACGTAGTTAGTGATGTGGTAAGTATCAATTGGCGTAAGTAGGTTTGATTGCTGATCTTGGAAGTTGCAGAAGAAGGAATTTCCATATGAGGAGCGTGAGCCGCAAGTGTTTGAGTGCCAGCCCACGGCGCTGCCCTGGTTTCTGTTCTCTGCAATATCAAGGGTATGATTGTCATTCTTCATAATTGAAACAGCGGGTTACGTTTATAATTTTAGTTGGAGACAACGTCGCCAATGTTGTACTGCTACTCGCGGCGAGCTGCTTGGGACTGGAAGCGCTTCATAGATGACTATTCCTGGGACGCTCTTAAATATCACTGGTTGCATGCGACAAATATAGAAGATGAAGAGGATGAGGAGAGCAGCTGTAGCAACTACATCGTCAGCGTGTCTAGGAGTGCGGTGGACGTCATTCGTCCGGTTCATGGATGGTCGCACATTGTCATTCCAGGTTGGGCCCTCCATTTCGTATTTTGTTTGTTGTTGTTGCTGCATTTATAGCATACTTTCTTTGCGTAGGCTCAATGTTCATTTTTACAATTTTCAATCAGGTAGATATTTAATGGTGCCTGTGTCTTCAGTTGGTGCCGCAGAGTCCTAATTTTTATGTAAGGAATCCCTTACTATTTCGTAGGTTTAGTTTCTAGCGCTTTGGTGTCCCAATGTCCTTTAATAACTTTAGTGTTTGATATTTTGTTATCTACCAAGAAAGTTGTCCTGATGTTTATGCAGAATGTAACAAAATTGTATTCTCTATTATTGGTGATTAGTGGTAGATAGATAGATGGGAGTTAGTACCCAGTGTTTCAGTACTTAAAATTCTCCTGTCTTTGCACATGTTGATGCAGCCCACATACTTAAACAAAGATAATCATCCTGCAGTTTGTGGTTTGAAACGAATATAATAATTTTTAGTTGTCGCGTCTACTAGCCATTCCTTCCCAGGCAGGTCATTTTAACCACTACAAAAAATCCTTAGGGGTCTAGTGGTTTTCGGCAACTTTTCAATGGATCAAAATCATGTTACTATTGTTCACCTGCATTAGTATCTTTTAATGAGCTAAATTAAATTTTACCCCTTTGATCTTACTGTTACCTCTTAAGAGGGAATTTTCCCTTTGTTCTTTCACCTCAAAGCAAAATTTGTGTCTTAGGTGAAATCATGTATTTTAAAGCTAAAGCAAGTCTAAATATAATTACAACATTACCATATTATGGCTTTATTTTAGCTCCAGCATGTTTGATGGTGACGTGACGCTGCCCATTCCTGTTCATACATTTTCCTGCAAAACCATCATGCGGTTGGTGCTAATTTAGCCTGCCTTCTGCTATGAAAGTCTTTTATGTTGACGTTACCCTTGTAGAACCAGTCATTGTTGTATTTGAATTTTTAAGTTATTGATGGTTTCTTTTGATCATTAACTTAATGTTGGATCATTCTTAGTTGCAACAAGTTTAGGAAATTTAAATTAGGTGGCAATTCAATAATGAATTTGTGAAAGTAAAGTAAATTGCTGAGCTCTTTTAAAAAGTAAACACAGTAAATGGCTCCAAAACAATAGCAAGTGATGAGGGTTAATTTTTCAATTTTTCATTTTTTTTTTGTACTTCCAGATAAAGAAACTTTGGTAACTGATTCTGGGAAGTTGTCTGTACTGGATGGATTGCTCAGGCGCCTGAAGGAGGAGGGACACCGTGTGCTAATCTACTCACAGATGACAAAGATGATTGACCTGCTGGAGGTATGTGACTCAGCCCAAAAACCATGACCTTCACTAGGCTCATTAACTTGCAGGAATACATGTGGCACAGGCACCACAAGTACATGCGGCTAGACGGCTCATCCAAGATATCTGAGCGCAGAGACATGGTCGCCGATTTTCAGGCCCGCACGGACATTTTCGTTTTCTTGCTGTCTACCAGGGCTGGCGGCTTAGGCATAAACCTAACGGCCGCTGATACTGTATGAGGAGGCACGTGTGATCACTCTGTAACAAGCCTAATTTGATTCTTTGTAGGTGATATTCTACGACAGCGATTGGAACCCAACAGTCGACCAGCAAGCTATGGATCGCGCCCATCGATTAGGCCAGACGAAGCAAGTTACTGTCTATCGATTGATCTGCAAAGGTTCGATCGAGGAGCGAATCTTGCAGCGTGCAAGAGAGAAAAGCGAGGTATTTCTCAATGATTTTTAACCCTTATTTGATTAACGGCAGGTTTTTTATAGATACAAAAATTGGTGATAAGCGGGGGCAATTTTAAACCGGACACACTAAAGCCCAAGGAAGTTGTCTCACTTCTTTTGGATGACGAGGAAATTGAACAGAAATGTAATTTTACCTTTAATGTGGTTTCATCCAATTGTTTGGTAATTTTCTAGACCGCCAACGTACTGAGGAACGGAAGCAAGCAGAAGACATACGCGAAATGGAGCGCAAGAGGAAGCATGTGCAAGCTTTTAAGGTTTTTCGTTAGTGGTAGCTGAATTTTTTCGAAATTAATTTTGTTATTTCAGACAGTGCACATGGCTCCAAATGAGGGGAAGAAGGTGAAGCAGGAGAGTTCGGAGAGCGGCATGGAAGATCAGTGGTTGAACGTTGATAGTGGTCCAAGCAGCCCACATAGTGATCACTCGCCTGTTCTGACTGGGTCTGAGGATGCAGGTGACAGCAGTTTTCTGGATGTTGAAGGTGATTCTTCTATTAACAATAGTAAGCCAGTGCGCAAGTGTCATTTACAGAGACTGAGGGCTTTGTGTGTCTTTAGAATATACAGTGTATAATTTGTATGGCACCACAGTGAAGCCACGCTTGCCTGGCCGGGGCTCGTCAAAACGGGGACGTCCACGTGGCTCTCGGCGGGTGTCGGCTCTGGGACGGTTCAACACGAACCCATCATCTGGCAGCTTAACTACATCGCAGCCGCCTACAGGTATGAGAAACGCTGCATTTATAGGGTATAGCTTTTCTAAACGCAATGAATTCAGAATCGCCAGCACCTGATGCCAGCCCCAGCTCCACCACTTCCTGCCACTTCGAGCTATCCAGTCAAACTAGTACAGATACAAGCTTTGTGTCACAGAGCCCTTCTGGATCAAGCACCACATATGCAGTGAGCCCTACTATTCGGCGAGGTCCCGGTAGGCCACGTCTCAAGCCTACTGGGCCGCCAAATGCAGGCTCAAGAGGGCCCTACCGCCCGCGCAAGCCAGCGCGCCCTTTACCAGTGCCGCTGCCCACAGACGGAGGGGGAAACTCCGGCGCCTCCACTTCGGGCTACTCACCTTATATGTACGAGTACCCTGACCAGCAATCCGACTCATAAATCTTGTTTACTTGATGTGATAGAATTGTAATTTATTGACGGAAAGTTGTGTAAGGAAATATAAAAGTAGTCTAGTTTTATGTGTATATGATCTTTATTATTTACTTTTGATTATGACAATAAAACAGTTTAGGGCTGCAGTGGGGACGAATCCTCCGGGTCCATTTCTGGCTTACTAATCGAGTACCTGTATTCACTTTAAGTAAGGGATAATAACGGCGCTCATCTGAGGTGCAGTGCTTGCTGTATTATCCCACATCAGAAACGGTATGTGACGACCGGGCAGAGGGCGAACATCTGAAAGCCTCGTTTCTCAGTTCTTCCATGCGGGGGTTACCATTATTATTATGTCAATAATAAAATGTGATTCCTATGACAAACACCAATGTAAGATACTTTACAGATTTTAATTAAAATGATTATCAAAATTGTTTGAGTATCTAAAAAAATGGAGATGTTTATTTTTGTTTTAGGTAAGTGGTAGTAGATAGTAGTAAACATTTTTTTACCATCGCCACTAAGTTCCTTTGGATTTACATATTTTTCATCAGCCAGGTGAACTTTTTTTAGTTGGCCTGAGCTAATTGGAAATTGAAAATCTGGGTTAGTAATTGTTTTCCAAAGAACTTCATGGTTCTAGGACTCATCGTTGGTGCTTGAATTATGTGACCTATAAGTTAATTTTACAAAACAGACTTTTGGAACAGTTTGGCAGTTATAAAATCTTTATTATTGATTATGCTGAATTAAATTAGTTTCCAAGTAGCAATCTGACCAACAGATGTCAGGCTCAACTGTTATTAAATTTTGAAAAATCAAGGCACTAAATTTCTTTAGAAAATTGTCTGAGTTCCACAACCTTGTATAGTAATTGGGAAGTTTCTCAAGACACCTAGACTAATAGTTAATTCTTAATATTATTGTTTTTGGTATCAAGATTTTGCTGTCGAATGTTTTTCCGTTTCCAACAGAAGTTGAAGACATTCGATATAGCTATAATTGAATTTTAGTAATTCTATTACTATGAGGTTACGATTGGGGGGAAAAATTAATAAAACAAGAGAATAAATTAAAACACTAACAGTTTTATTAATAATTTAAATGCGAACGTAAGAATGTGCTACATCAACGTTAAAGCCAGTACATGACAGCTTTTTCAGCTCAACTACTTCTCTTCATCAAGCTTAAGATTACATCTGAGACATCAAATTTCATTAAAATTAGTATTTTCGCAAGTCGTGCATGGCATAGCGCCATGTCCAGATGCGTGCTTGCTCCTCAAAGGCCTGCTTGTCGCTCAAGTACAGCGAACCGACCTCGGGCTCCATGCACACATCGCAGAATGGATCTGTCAGGAGAGACTGAATGGAAATGAGGACCTTACTGATGGTAAGCGCCAGCGACCAGTTGTGGTGTATGGAGTCGATGCCGATGTCACCATGTCGGGAGACATTTGGGTGGAAGATCTTGGTTAGGAACCGCACCACTGGTGGGCACATCGGGTAGCTGTAGGGTATTTGAATATAGAGAAAGAAGATGCCGCCCTCATAGGGGCTGCCGATGGGGCCCTGTATGGTTGCCTGCCAGTGACAGCAAAGCGAGTCCAGCGGCTTGGCCTGGATGCCCTCCAGTGGGTCTAGACGCATCACGCGCAGCTCGCTCCTCAGCCGGTGCTTGCGCCACGAGTTCTCTTCCACACTGGGGCACTCCTGGGCGGCCATCTGCCGCACACACTTGATGCACCAGCAGCTCTTTATCAGCGCCGTGTACACCGTGTACCAGTCCTGGTCCTCGCACTCTGGATACAGGAGCGGCCATCGCAGCAGCGTGAAGTTGCGCCAGTGCTCGGGTCGCACGTACATGTTTAAGATCTGGCGCCAGCGTAGGCACACCTGCCCCACGCTCCATAGTGAAATTTCGTCCAAGAAGCGAAATACGTTCATCAGCACCTCGGGCGGCAGGTTGTCTATGTTCACTTCGACTTCGTGCTGCAACACCGAAAGCCTGGAGATCTGCTGGGCCAGCCCTTCGACCTGCACCGGAGGCGTGGCTATTTCGTTGTTGCGCCCGTATGCGTGCTCGCTGACGCCGTTCGGGCGGTCAGCATTGTCGGCAGGCTCATCGTTGCCCGAGTCGCTATCGTCGCTGTGGTCATGCAAATAGGTCAGTACCTGTAGGTCGGGCGCGGCGTTTGGATACAGGAACGCATGACAGGCAGCACAGGTAGGGTCCTCAAAGCAAGGACCGTAGTAGCCGTTGCAGACGAAGCAGGTGGGGTTGTGGAAGTGGAACGCCTGTACTTGCACGGTATCTGTGGACTCGTTTTGGCGTCTAGACTTCTCGCGGCTTTCCGGACGGTTCAGCCTCCCTTCTATTCGCAATTCAGTGAGTAGCTGGTAAATATAGCGAACGATATCAAAAGGCTGCACTTCTATTTCATAGTCCATAATTATAAATGTAATAACACCCAAGAGTAGGTCTTTTTATTATAATTGTCGGATACAGGTTAAATGTCAAAATTGACAGTTGAGCTTGGACATGTATATATTAGGACAATTTTATTAAACTTTGGTATAAGCTTAGGTAGAGGTTGGTATCAACCATAAAAAAATAACCCTATTACAGATTTAAATTAAAACTATCACAACATTCCACAGGTTCTTTAAAAATATCCAAACAGCTTCCGCAAGCGGAAGCAGGTTACGAGCGAGGTCAGCTGGTTGCGCCATTTTTGCAGCTGTTCGAAAGTCTCGACCACCAGACTGAACTCCTCCGAATCGGCGTAGCCGTCGAAGTAGGTGTTCAGGCAGAGCCTTTGCGTCGCGTTGTTCACTTTTTTGGGGTCCGCTTTGCTTTTGAAGGTCATCCGGAGCGATGAGGTGCCGTGGGGCTGCTCCGGGAGGCTGTCTTGGTAATGCAGCATCGCGCCCTGCAGGCTGTACCAGTCGCTGTTTTTCTCGATGAAGCCAGACTCCCTGCCTATGCTCAGAAAGGCGAAGTGGAAACTGTTGGCTTTCCACTGCAGCCATACATTTCCCTGCAGGGAGCGGATGTCGCCGAAGGTCTTCATG
Organism: Sinelater perroti; assembly: GCA_036346155.1. Classification (NCBI taxonomy): domain Eukaryota; kingdom Metazoa; phylum Arthropoda; class Insecta; order Coleoptera; family Elateridae; genus Sinelater; species Sinelater perroti. The sequence continues at coordinate 401,425 of JARFIY010000070.1, read as the reverse complement.
GAGAAGTTGTTGGCCTGATCGTTGAAGTTGAAGTTGATGCCGACGAACAGGCGGAAGCGGGGCGTTTCTTCGGAGACGGGGCCCTCGCTGGTCTGCTCCGTCGTTTGTTTCATTGATGTCTGGAAAGAAACAGACTAATTAGTCATTTGTTTAAATCACACTCAAACGATGCCTCTATACTGAACCCATACCCTCTCAATTATTTCAGTTTTACATTATTTTGATGACTTTACACTTTTTCAGAACAACTGCAAGTAACCTCTGGCTGACGGATTGGTCCAATCCTCCACCAGGAGGTTTCACAGTTTGAATTTGGGTTCATCAACTTTGACTACAAATCAACTAATGTTAGTCTTAATCGGTAGCGCCTAAACCGGTATATAGGTGATCATTTATTAAGGGGTTTATCTGAACTTCGGTTCGTCATTTCGGGCACTCTCAGCAGTGTGTGAAACCATTAGAGAGAGACCTTAGGCTTTTTGAGTACATCAACTGTTAACTATTGACCCTCCATTGTGTACTTAGAAGACTTTGCAACTATTGGCGTGCCTCCAAACGACCGGATGGATTGGGGAGTCTTTCAAAGACATTTGACTGGTAGGTACAGGAGTAACATTAAGCGTGAAAGTTGTTTTGCTGTCTATTAGAGGGCTTTGATGTTAGGCATAAACATCTTGGTGAAAACTTGGTCATGAAATACATACATTTTACGGTTGTTAAAGCCCCAAATGGACAGTGTCACTGTCAATAAAAAAAACGTGAAAGTGTCTTCTAACTCACTTTACCGGTTTTTACTGGTCAAAAGAAGCGAATTGTTCAAAGTTTGTCCTCGTCAAGCTTTTTACCATTTCCTCGATTTGTCCTTTATCTTTGGTTGCCTCATTTAAAGGCTTAAGATGGCGCTTTTTTCTCTCCTCAAACTCAAAAGGCTATGGCGTACCAGACCACCATTTAGAGCAGTTTAACAATTTTTAGGCTTTTCTTTCTCTATTGCTTACGATCATTTCTTATATATTTATATTTCAATAAAAAAGTTTTATGTACGCCTTTAAAACTATTAAATTCAGTGTGCAAGCGTCTAGTCAACTGTGAAAAGAGGAATCTGATTTTGCCCATTCCTCTGTGCAACCTAACCAGAGTGTGTATTTTCTTACTCCAAACCCAAAAGATCTCTTCTGCAATTAAAACTTTGATTTAGTGCTGTTGGTAACACTTGTTAACTGTAGGGTGATTCAGACCATTTGCGTATGGCAATATTTTTTGAACTGTATATTGTATTTGATGGAAAGGAAGTGCAATAAATGAAAAAAGATACCCGAAGCTACCAGAAAAGATATTCGAAGATGTAGAGGCGAAAACAAAAGCCGTAATGGAAAACAAGAAATAATGAAACCGAAAAACAAAAGGCGAAACATCAAATAGAAAATAGATATTATTATTATATACAGTAAAAGAGTGTAATGGAGAGTTATAAAGAACAAAGAGAAAATCATAGAAAACTACCAAGAAGGAATATAACCAACCAAAGATCTGAAGAGCTGCCAGTCATTTCGATAATAGAGATAAAATACGCATTAACTGAGATGAACAAGAGTAAAGCTCCTGGCGAAGGCCATATTATGATAGGAGCTGTAGAAACCAGGAGCTACGCCTTACTAGAAACAATACCAAAGCTTATGGAAAAATTATCGTCCGACAAATCTCTTAAGCCATATCTATAGGCTATCCGCTAGAATAATAACAACTAGACTTGAAAGGAAACAACCAAAAGAACGGGCCGGGTTTAGACAGGGCTTTGGTATAAACGATCACCTTCAACGCATCAAAACTCATAAAAGAAAGTATTGAGTGCAACAGAGCAGCTGCATTAATATTTATTGATTTTGGTAAAGCTTTCAATACCATCGAAAGGGATAGTGCTATGGCTGCCATGAGAGAAAGTCATATCGATTACAGACACACTAAACCTATAGGTAACATCACGTAAATGCAACTACGAATCTCGAATTATTTCCTGCTCTCCCAGATGAAGCCTTCAGAACACTTAACTGGGGTACGAAGGGAATATCAACAGACGGGGAGCAACTAAATGATAAGCCGTAGAAATAACCGAAGAATATCTATATCGCCCACCTCAAGAGAAAGGTGTGCATCCAGTGATGGCACTTGGAACGGACACCCGATGACCCAAAAACAGCAGAAATTTTCGGATAACTCAAAGGAAAATGGAAAGATCAATGATTGGAGCAACACTTAGGAATAGAATAAAAAATGAAGAAGAAAAACACAAGTTGCAGATGTTATTGAAAGAATAAGGAGCCTAAAATAGAATTGAGCTGATGAGCTAACTGGATGAATGAAGCATAAAATGGAATGGCACGGTAGGCTTAGTGATCAATTAGCCAGAAGAGCGCTTGGGGATTTCTAAAGAACACAAATCGGATAGGACGGCGCCGTGAAGTGCTCAAGAAGATCAACTTCTTCATGTTAAAGTCTTACAACTCTTTTCAGTTTCGTTATATTTATGATCATGTTTTTCTTTCTTCTTGTGCTTTGGAACGTATTCTGATCAGTACCCACCCTTTCCTATTTTTGACCCGTCCCTAAATTCCCAACTTCAATCTCGGACACTTCTTAGGATTATGTTAGAAGGATCAACTAAAGTTCTGTTTCCAAATTAATTTGTACTTCCACTGATGGTTTCGTTATCATTTCCGCATCTCTATTTTGTGGAAGGGGAGGGGAGGTACAAAAACGAATTTTCTCTCGAACATTGCCGCGTGGGTGAGGTTCAGTTTCTGGAAGTCTGGGAAGTTGCGCCAAAGAAAGCAGCGAATTACCATGAACACCTGCAGCTTAATGGGCTCGTCCGTGGGCTTGATATGAAAGGTGAAGGTCTCCGGAAAAGTGAGTAACTCCGCGGTGGCCCGGAACTTCAGCATCAGCGACTCCTTGAAGAATGCGAGGCTGGAAAAAGTGACGATGCCCCAGGAGTCCTGCTCCAACTGCCACGCCGGCAGCTCCAGATCTGAGATCATGACGTGTGCCAGGCTGTTGCTGGTGGAGCCCCTGCTCCAGCCCCTGCTCTGCCGCTCGCTCTTCAGCTGCTGTTTCAGGTCTGCGGAAGGCTGGAATTAGTGGACGTGGTGGTGCGGGTGCGACTTACCGGTAATCAGCACCGACCGCGCGGCTACGATGAGGGACTCCTCCTCGTTGGAAGTGTGCGAAATCGTGTTGACCTTGAAAATCAACGTTGATAAGAGTAATGGCGGGCGCGGGATCCATAGGACCCCGCGCGCAGATATTATTCGACTCTGCGAGGGCGGAAGTCTTACCCCCCCCCCCCCCCCCAATAATTTCATTGAGAGAGATGAGCTGCAACTCACCAGAAATGAATCGACAATCACAGTTATGCATAAGTGAATCACTGTAGTGTCTATGTGATAGCACAATCGATAAGGACGTAGATATGACTGCTGTAATTCTAGAATACTCTACACTTCCATAACAATAATAGTAAAATGTTGCAATAATGAGACCAAAGTAGCTTTTGGAATAGGTAATAGAAGTTTAGTTTTTGTATATAAATTTTGGTCTACCCGTTTAGTCCACATACGGATTAGTTGCCTCGAGTTCAGGGGGTCGTGGTTAAAAGACCGAAACGGTTGCTTGCGTTAGTTTTGGAAACTTGAAACTTCCGGAAGTGAAATAGAACGAAACTAACCTAACCGGTGAATTACATCCCAAATACGAGGCGTTGGAAACTGTTCTTTCCCCCTCCACTCAAATAGTCGCCGTGCAACGCTGTTATACGTCACTACTAACATCCCTTTTCTGCTCTAGAACGCGCAAGGTTAAACATCTCGAACCATTTTTCTCTTACCATTTCTCCAACGGTGCTGCGCATGGGAAACACTAGACTCCTTGAACACTGCCTTGCTCTCCACGGCCTGGTGCGAATGCAGCAACTACCTCGTACCTTTTGCTGGCACGCGGCGAAGCGCCGGGTTATGCGAGGAGCGGCGGGGCTGTGCGTGCCGGGCGCAAATGAGCTGGAAGGGGTGTGCATGAGTAAGGCGGAGCATTATGCCATTGTTTTGCGCGCCAAAACTGATTCACCGCAGGTGTCGATTGCCATTAGTGCGATAAGAGCGCTTTGGAATGCTAACAGCTGATATTCGAATCCCGGCAGCGATCGCTTCCAGAGTTCGGACCGTGCAGATTTGCTTTCGCCGAGTTCGGAACGGGATTGAAGAAAGGCGTCTCTTCTTCAAAAACAAAAGAAAAGGGCCGTCAGGGGCGCAAGTTCATATCGCTGTGCTCACAGAATCGAACTAGAAGGATTATCATTATCTAACAGAAGACGAAGTTGGTTTTGACGCCCATTTCCAACTCCATTATTCTATGTATCTGCTCTAATCCAAAAGCCTTAAGATTCGCTTGAGAGAGAAAACCTGAAACGTTTTCCCTTTCAGATTCAATAAAGTTTGTCTTGATGATCTTAACATTAGGCGAAATCGCGATTCTGGTACGGAATTAAAGTTAAGCACACTATTCCAGATGAAACAAAGCTTTGTTTGCACTATGTGCGCGACTAATTGAAATGAGTTGATTACGTTTTGGGTACGTCACTTTCTAATGGTATGTCGTAGTACCTGTATTCTTCAAGTTTGCCGTAGGAGGTGTTTAGACATAAAGCTACTCAAAAATTAGACTGCATCTTGCTTTGGACCAAGGACCTTTGGATGATCTTGCTTAGGTTTTATCTTCTTATAATTTATTGGAGTATTAAACCCTCTGATATAAAAGTTTTTCTGTCGAAGACGTTTATTTGATAACATGTAATTGTGTTCACTAGTCCTATCCTTTCAAGATGTTATTGCCATTTTGGGTTCTAAATTTGTTGACGATAGAAAACGCAAATAAATCAATTCAAAACGCAGTCCAAAATCAACAAAATGGCGTACAATGCAGATTTTCAGCCTGAAGATCTCTAAAAATTAGTCCTGGCAGCTTCATCTGTACTCTAAAGTGTAGCCATGGGTTTATTATTTTTCCTAAACTATGGGACAAGTAACAAGCTTCGAGATGTCTAAGCTTAATGCCGAAAAAGAAAACTGCTATCACTACCATACATCACACATGACGTTGATTCCATTTAGTCAGCATCTATGCACTTATTAAAATTCTCCGCATAATATTTTACTGATAAATCTGGCTCCGAACATAAAGCAAAAAAAGAGAACCGACTACAAAACCTAGAAATCATTTGGATAATCCCGATGTATGCTTGCTTTCATAAGGCCTTCAACAGTCTGTAGGTTTTATCTTTTTATAATTTGTTGAAGTGTTAAAATCCTCCGATACAAATTTTTTTGTCGAAGACCATACAGGTCTGATTTATCGCACACAAATGTGATTGTGGTTCACTAGTCCCATCCTCCCAAGATGATACTAATGTCATTTTGGCTTATAAACCCGCTGATGATAGAAACCGACAATAAATAAGGCGAAAATGCAGGCCAAAACCAACAAAATGGCGTACGATACAAAGATTTTCACTCTGGAGTCGCCCAAAAATTTCTTGGAAGACAAACTACAGTCATGCCAGCTTCATCTGTACTCTAAGGTGTAAAGATGTTTTTTCTGTGCATATTAAATATTCTCATTTGTCTTATTCACCTGGAAACTACAGGATAAGTAGTAAGTCCTGAGCAGTCAAAATTTTTCTATTTGTGTCATCCATCACACCTGAGGTTGTATGATATTTTACTTATATTTGGCTCCAAACACCTAAAGTAAAAGAAGTTGTTAGGCAAAGATAACCAATTATAAAATCTAAACTGATACCAAAGAGAAGAAGCAGATAAATGCACCTAGCAATTATTTGTAGATCCCAAAAAAAATCAAAAGATATCTGCATTGAAGACAAAGGAAATGGTCTTCTAAGGTCATTCAACACAACAGCTGCACTAGCAAAACTGCTCTTCCAGAACAGTCACAAGAGAGCAACCTATCGAGAAACTCGCAAAGAATAGCAAAAAGTTATGTGCGCATCGCAGTTCCCTTGGCCACATCCGACTACATTAGGGTTCTGACTGTTGCTGCTGCCATTCATCTTGGTTGTGAAAACCTTAGATTTAAAAATTTTCTGAAATAACGACAAATACTGGTATTTGAAAGTCCACGGTAGGTCTCTGGTAGGGTAGGCGAACGCAGCAATTAACTTGTCGAACATCAAGGCCACTTATATATTCTTTTCAATACTTAAAGAGGCGCACGGGACTTGGTTGCAATGGCAGTAATAGTTCCATTCAACTTCTAATATATAAAATCTATTAGCAACCTCAGAAGATTAAAAAAGTTCTGTATTTTCTTCCCTTTCCTTTCATCACTTGTTAATCCATTTCATCCCGTAAACTGACCAAAATTGGAAAAACGGAATGCATGCTAAGCAAAAAACATGGGAAAATTTTGTAATCGAACTAAATGAAGGATACAGAAATAACAATAAAAATTACGAAATACAATTAAGATAGGAAAACCAAGTGAGGAAGATATGTATCCAGAAATGAAGAAGTTTATGGGAGAGAAAGGAATAACACAAGCACATAAAATATTAACTGAAGCGTGGGAAAGAAATATGATACTTGAGAAATGGAAAAACAACCTGATAATGCCAATACACAAAGCAGGTGATAAGACCCAATGCGACAATTATAGACCAATAGCCATGGTATACAAAAGTAATACAAAGTAAACTACAAATACATATAGAAAATAAACTAGAAGAGGAACAAGCAGCATTCAGAGAAAAAAGGTAGATAACAGATAACATATACATATTAAGACAACTGAAAGAAGGAAGAATTGAAAGAGAACTTATATTGGCATTTATTGATCTACGGGAAGCTTTCTACTCAATACAGACAAGTAATAGAAACTTGTTTAGAATAGGCAGAGTAAAGAAATTAATACAAGTCATAAACTTCATATAAGAAGATACAAGAGTAAACGTACAAAGGGAACAAAGCAAGGAGATAGCCTAAGCCCATACTTGTTTATAATAGTAATGGACAGACTACTGAAAAACACAAGACAAAGAATGAAGAAATTGCAGACTACAATGGGATACATGAATATAATAAAAAGTAATAAAATGCAAACCTTGATTAATATATGGACCGAAGAAATAGAAAAGCTGAAGATGAAAGTTAATGTAGAAAAAACTAAAATAATGCATATAAGGAAAAAGAACGAGAACAAAACAAAATAATGTATAAAGATTAACCTATGGAAGTGACCACAATGGAATATCTGGGAAATATAGAAAACGACGGGAAAAATAGACTTCAAAATAACTAACAAAATCAAAAAAGCAAAAAACCAAGCTGAATATATAAAACTAAATTGGAACACATTAGAAATGAAGAAATCATAAGAAAACTAAAACAAACAATAATACAAAAAAGTGAGAAGCAACTTGAATGTTATGGACATATACAGAAACTAGACAGAAACAGATTAATGAAAAAGGTACCAGAAGGTAAAGGAAAACGGAAAAGAGGAAGACGTGGTTGAACTACGTAGAAGAGATAGAAAAGGCAAGGGGAAAAACAATAAAAGAAATGAATAAAATGACAAAGGACACGGAACCCACGAATATCCAACACCTATAAGGGTATATCAGATACCAGAGAAAGAAAAAAAGATATAGCAGTGCATCAAAATTCAGATCGTGATGTAAGGCTCAGTTTTAGAACATTTAAAGTTTGTTGTTGTAGGTGTTTGCAGTAACCCACATACACATTGTACAAAAACCTAGCCAAAAAAAAAATTAGGATCAGGCTAGATTATCTGTTTTCTACATACAGCTTGTTATACCATCTCCTTGTTTAGACCTTCTTGAAATTTTACACGGTATGTAGTTAGCATGTCAATATTCCCGATAACTTTTTTAACCATGTAGCACCGAGTTATCCAATTGCAGTCCTAAGTCAATGATAGATCTTGGATTTTTAACAAATTGCTAGGACCATATTCTTTTGTTCTCAAAATGGCGAAAAATATCCATAACGTAGTCCGACAGCAATCTAAAATCTTGTTCGCACACAGTGATTTGCCCTCAAGTATGATAATAGCTTGCACAAAGATCCCTTTGTACAGTGATGCCATCTAGTGTACAACCAGAATTATTAGCTCTATTCGACATCTACTCTGAAAACTTGAAAAATATTATAAAAAAAGTTTCTGGAACGAGAATCAATTAGATACACCCATAGGTATAGTTGTGTGTAATGGAGCGGGGAGATGGAAAACAGACTGCAACATACACAATTGAAAAAATACGTTTATTGAATCAAAACATAAAACTTAGGCGAGTATCGCAAAGGCGCAGATGCACTCAATCAGCCACTTCGACGACTTGTACTTAATCCCCGTCATGCGGCTCTGCACCACTGTGTCCTGCTTGGCGTCGTCATAGATCAGGTAGTGCGTAGTCCTCGCCGCATCCGTCCCCTTGTGAGCGTGATATGGGCAATACAGTTCGTCCTCTTGCAGCCTGCTCGGCTTCCTGGCCAATACCTTGCCACCGCCCAGGGTGATCAGCAGCTTAAAGTCACTGACTGCAAACTTATTACAGCCGATAGTCTGCGCGTTGCCATGAAGGAAATAGAAGTGCAGGCCATCAAACAAACGTGGCAACTTGTTGAAGGCGTTCCACATGGCTTTGCTTAGTGCAAATTGCGGCAAGTCGGGCACATAATTGAACGGAATCACATTTCTCGTTGCCAGGTAATCATCGACCCCTGTAAAAATAACGTTTACTGCAATCTATAAATGTGGTTACTCACATTTAACTGTAACAACGCAACTTCCTTGCAGCATGGCTGCGCAAAGGTTCTTTAAAGGAGGATCATCATTTCCTACCACAACATACGTGACAACATCGTTAGCACTTAGAAGATTTTGTTCTGTGCACACGGTGACGTCAGCTGATTCTGATAACTTGCGCACATCATCGGGCGATACATCCAAGCACAGCACTTTTGGAGTTGGAATAGTATAAACTTTATAAATGCGTGAACGCCTCTGTGTTAGGCAGAGAATCCTCCTTAGATCATCCGAATTGTTGCACAAGTCACTAAAAATAGTTACTGCAATATTTGCATAGCAAGCAAATGAGCTTACATCGGCGTCTTTCCTTCTTTGTTACAACACGTTAATTCAGCCCCATACTTCATCAGCAGTTCTACGAGGGCGGAATTCTTCTCCTGCAGTGCGGTATGAAGCGGAGTGTCATAATTGAGGCCAGGAGTGTTCACAAAAGCGCCGTAGTCCAGCAGCAGCTTCGCTGCATCGATTTTATTTGCCGCCACCGCTTCATGCTGCAACAAACTTGTGAGCGCCTGGCAGGTATCATGTGCACACATACCAAAGCAGTCCATCCGGCAAAGTCTTGCAGGTTGGGGTCCACTCCGGCTTGCAGCAGCGTTTCCACCTTATCGACCTTGCCATCTCTGCACTCCTTGTGCAAGCGCGTCTCCCCTTTGTGGTTGAGCTTGTTCACTGTCAATTCATGCGTGAAGAATGGCACGATCTGTGTGCTGCAATTATCTAAAGACGTCACATGTAACGGTTAAAGCAACAGTTGCCAGTTGGAGCACCTGTGCTAGGGTCCCCTGCGTTGTTCAAAGCAATCAGGCCGCTCAGCAGCTCCTGCAGGCCTTCGTCTGCCAGCGAGTCCCGCTTCTTTATGGCGGCGGCGCATTTGGGGCATCTCGAGGCTGCGGCGCTCATGCACGGCGTGCAGAGCAGGTGTTCGCAGCTGCTCAGCAGTCGCAGTTCCCCGGCTCCTGAAGCCTTGCTGCAACTGACGTTCAGAGAGTCGTCCTCCAACGACTTAAGATTTTACCATTGCACGCACACGTACTGATCCTTTAGCCGCAACACGTCTAGCAGCTCTTCCACCTCCATGACGCCCGGTTATTTAGATTAACCTCAAAACTTAAAAAAGAGCGGCATGCACCGCTATGAAGTTGGTGCTTTGATTTTCAGTGGTTGCGTTGGTAGCACCGTTTACTTACCTGCGTGTGTTATGGATGGATTTTATGCTATCCTAATCTGAATTAGAGTGTGTCAAAGTGCCTAATCCCTCGATGTAAAAACCTGAAACACATTGTGTATTGAACTGACTTATTTTTTGCTGTGCTAGGTTAGTGGAGGTGATTGATTCAAATTGGGGGCTTTTGCATTAAAAATACTAACTGCCATTGCTATTAACGAAATCGTTATGTAGAAATTTCACTGTAGGTTGAATTAACAATAAACTAATGTAGAATGCATGTCCTTGGAGCTGTCTGAGCTCCTTAGTAGTGTGACTGTAGGTGGGGAGTTGTGGAACGGATGGGATTTCAGAAAACAAATGGAGTGGTGGCCATGTCTGATTATTATCTGAGCTTTTGTTGTATCTGGGTGCCACCTAATTGCAGGTTCGGAGAATATAGAAAAGGTTTGATATTAGTTTGCCTATTAATACGAGTAAATGTATCGGGAGATTAATCTGAGTGAGTGCAATTTACCAACATAATGGTGAAAATAATAACTTTAATGATTTGTTTTCATGCGATTTCCAAATATTTAACATTACATTAGAAACATAAGGTAAGTAGTGATGTCATACTTGTTATATTTACTTGTTTTTAGTAAGGTCATAACTAGAAGAAATTTGAAGCTGATAATTAAAATAGAACTATATGATTCAGTTGCTTCCATTGGATGATGATACCACATAGACGTTACCAGCTGCAATCCCAAGAAAATCGTACAGGATTTATGATAAATATTAGATGATAGATGAAAAATGGAAAAAAGGGCGCATGAAAAATAAAAGTTCTGTTGTCGGAGGGTAGAATTTGGAAATGAATTAGAGAGTACACAGCCATAAGTAAACAATTTTAGATTCAGATTTGGATGAAAAAGTTCTAGAATATGAGCATTAAACCTATAATCTCTGAAAGCTGCAAATGAAGATTAACCTTGGGAAAACTTGATAAAGGAGTCTCTGATACAGAAAAACTTTTGTTCTTTTTTATGATTAGCCCTGAACAGTACGGTCAATGAAGAGTTTACTTTGTATGAAAATTATTTCTCTTAGACTTCTGAGTGTGTGCATTCATAGCTTGGAGCATCTGATTAGGCTGTAGAACCTGTCAAAGTTGGAATGGGAAGCTCAAATTGGATCAAAGATCAATTGGATAAGTGAAAGATGAGAAGTGTCTTCACCCATGCTGTAAGGATTTCTATCAGACCTATAATCTCTGAAAGCGGCAAATGAAGACTAATTTTGGGAAAACTTGATAAAGGAATCTCTGATGTGGAAAATCTTTCTTTTGTTCCTTTTTATGATTAGTTCGGAACAGCACTGTTAATGACGAGTTTACTTTGTCTGTAAATTGTTTTTTCTTAGACTTTTGAGTATGTGCAGGCATAGCGTTAGGTATCTGTTTAGGATGTAGAACCCATCAAAGTCGAGACGGGAAGCTCAAAAGGCCCACAATTGGGCAAGTGAAGGATGCGAAGTGTTTTCACCCATGCTGTGAGGATTTCCATCAGACCTATAATCTCTGAAAGCGACAAATGAAGACAAATTTTGGGAAAACTTGATAAAGGAGTCTCCGATATGGAAAATCTTTCTTTTGTTCCTTTTAATAATTAGCTATGAACAGTACTGTTAATGACGAGTTCACTTTGTATGACAATTAGACTTTTGAGTGTGTGCTGGCATAGCGTAGGGTATCTAATTAGGATGTAGAACCTGTCAAAGTTGGGACGGGAAGCTCGAAAGACCCACAATTGGATAAGTGAAGGATGGGAAGTGTTTTCTCTGAAAGCAGCAATCTTGGGAAAATTTGATAAAGGAGTCTCCGATGTGGAAAATCCTTCTTTTGTTCCTTTTTATGATTAGTTCGGAACAGTACCGTTAATGACGGGTTTACTTTGTATGAAAATTGTTTTTCTTAGACTTCTGAGTGTGTGCATGCATAGCTTAGGGCATCTGATTAGGATGTAGAACCCGTTAAGGTTGAGATGGGAAGCTCGAAAGGCCCACAATTGCATAAGCCAAACGTTTCGCCTATGACGTGAGGATTTCCTCTACATACTGCTGTCTGCCTTCTTGATTTCTCCATATGCACATTATAGTGTGGTAGTGTAAAGCTTATCTCAGTACTGTTTAGTTTGTGATTGTTCGTGGAAACAAAGAAGAAATCAAAAAAGTGGTTTGAAAGAAGAATCAAAGACGGACAAAGGTAAGTCTAATGAAGATATTTAATAAAAAGTGTTATAGTAATCCTAACTTTATTAATAAAGATTTTACTGCTATGCAAACTTTTGAAAAGATGTATAGCGTTTCACTATCCACAATTGTGACAAAACATTTCATGGTTAAATTTGGGGAAACGGCTCTGAAAAGCTTAGAGGATCTCCCCGTCACGAAGGAGATGCCTAGTTTTATAAATTCAGGATAGGGTTTACCCGAAGTACACTACGATGGTGTCTGGTGTCAGCTTTTCCTGCTCCTTAAAGGCGAGAAGTGTATTTTAGCATTTGTTGGTTATCATTATCCACGAAGGCTGTCGTGACTGCTCAGATATTTCAGTTTGAGACGTTAAGTATCATTAGTTTCTGAAGTGCCAACTAGTAGGTTTTGGAGTTTGATTAGATCAAGGAATATTTTTCGGGTGCGAATATCTGTAGTACCGCTACTTTGGATTGGAAAGACCAGCTAATGTGTGTGACTTGGGAACTGAGTAAACTGTAGGAAGATGTCTAACGTAATGACATTTCGACAGATGGAAATTGTAAAATTTGTCCAATCTGGAGACGCTTGATAAGATCTTTTAGTAATTAGGATTATGCCGGTAGAAAGAGAGTAGAATTGCTGGTTTTTATTGATTTGATAGTCTGTTTATCGATCAAAGAGCAAAGGTTTTTCCATTTTTTCATTATTGTTTTCGGTTTGGCCCACCATACTCCTCGATCTCATTCAAGCGTTTCAACCTGGGCTGGCCTCTTCCTCTCCTATCCACTGGCTTCCAGAAAGTAGTTGTGTATGCTCATTTGTTATGCCTTCTAATCCAATATTCAATGTTGACCTTTCCATCCTGTGTCGAGTCGTCTTTATCTTCTGATGTTTATTTAAATTTCATGTTTCGGCTCTATACGTCGTGGCTGGTGAAACACTTTCATCTATATATTTATGTTCTCTTCATTCGTAAAAATATTTTTAATGGCTACTATTTCTTCCAAGCTATATTAAACCTTCTTGGTAAGTCTTTCTCCATTTTGTCCTCTAGTCAAATTGTTTATCTTAAATACGCAGTTTCCTGTGCATAATAAAGTTTTCCTCCTTCAAGTATAATTTCTTTAGTCTCTCTGATTGAAAACAGTTTTACTGTAATAAAAATCAATCTTCCAAAGTTCTCGTAACATGATCTTTAGTTTTTACTTTTTCAAATTTTCTAAAGCCTTCCTTATTTTTCTCTTCATCAGGTTGTTTAGCTTTATATATTCTCCTGACAATGCTTTGGTCTGTTCTCTTTTTTTGTATTGGCTCTATGACCTTGGAGAGAATTATTTCCTTTTTATATAATGGCTTATTGTGCTTGCTAATTAAAGTATTAAACCGTAAAATTTCTGGTATTCTTACTAGCTTTCTTTTTAATCATCTGTAGTATTTCCGATTCATTAGGGCTGCTACCATGCTCAGTCTGTCATTTCAAACTGCTTATACACTTTAACATTGGTTATGAGTAGAGAGCGGATTCTATGCTAAATGCATGTTGCCTGCCTTTTTGCGCGTTTTACCCAACTTGCATTTTTCAAAAAAAACTTGCATATTATGCGTTTATTTGAGAGGATTTGTGTCGAAATGACTAAATTTTCTTTGAATTTCTTAATTCGTCTGACAATGTGGATGTAATTACGGGTTTGTCTGAGCTCCTTTCCGGCTTGCAGGCAGAATATTCCAGGTTGTGAATTAGCAATTAGGGATTGTTAACTAGCTTCTCAACCGATGCGGTGGGGGTTGATGTTCGTAAAATCGTTTCGTCGGAAATCGGTGACCATTAGTCGTTCAATCCGAACGTTTAGTTCTTCCGCAAAGTATTTTTGTTTGTGAGAAGTGCAATATTCCGAAAGACGATTCGAGTCTGATTAATTACTGGATCAGAAACTATCCCGAGCTTCTTTACACCAATATTCTGCAAAGTCTGTTGTAAAATGGTGTGTTGTAAGATTGTCTTCTTCCTTTTTTGGTAAATATTAGGTAGGTTTTCGAATATTCAGAGTTCAGACAGTGCTTAGCCTTATTTCAGATTATTATTGTCTTGCTATTCATAACAAGCAACAGCATGAGGAAACAAGATATCGTATTTTCTGTGTACCAGACCTGCAGTGTATTAAAACCTTGATTTCTGAATACCTCTCTTTGTTATTACTTTGTTCTAACCCTAGTGATGCCCACAAAATGGTCAATTTAAAACCATACACGAAGCCACACACACGCACACGCACAAACGCGCGCGCGCACACACACGCACGCATACACTACCCGTAAAAAGTTTAAGAACAGGATGCAGTTTCTTGTTTATTTGTAAATCAATTTTTATTTATTTATATAAATCAATTCAATGATATAACAGATAAATAACGCAGAACAAAAAAAGTCGGTATTAAGACTTAGATTTTGGTTTTATCAATATACCCTGCTTCAGCTCTGATCACAGCTTGGCACAACTTGGCGTTCTTCGGACAAATTTTTGTAGTGTTTCTTTCGAAATTGCTTTCCAAGCATCTAACAAAGCTTCATAAGGGTGTTTAACGTTCGTCGGTCGCGCGGTTGTTGCTTTTTATAATAATCTATACAGTTCGTCCCAAAGAAGCTCGATTGGATTTAGTCTGGTGATTGCGGCGACCACACCATAACTTTCAGCCTTCTTTTCTTCCCTAAGCCTTGTAGGTATTGTTTGCAGAGGTTGGATGTATGCTTCGGATCATTATCTTGCTGAAATGTGAACAAGTCGATTGTCACACGATTTTGAAGTGCCTTCTTATAATCCTCTTTTTACGTTATTCCCTCGATTTTAAAAATCCCCAGACCGTCACAGAACCACCACCATGCTTTACTATTGGTTGTACACAAGCAGGTAGCATTTCCTCCCTTTGCGCCGACAAACAAATTGGCGATGTTTGTTTGAAAACAGTTCAAATTTCGATTCGTCCAACCATAAAACAGAATTCCATTGTTCTTCAGTCCAAACGTGACGTGCCTCGGCCCACCGAAGACGTTTCTTCTTATTCTGAATTCTCAATAACGATTTATTTACTGGGATGCAACTGCGAAGATGATTGGTTACGGTACAAATACTTTTTCCCTCATTGCATTTAATTCTCGTCATTTCTGGGGCTGTTTTGCGTCTATCACGTTTACCGGCCACAACAATAAACTTGTCCTCTTGTTTTGAAGTGCACCAAGGCCTCCCAGAGCGCAGACGGCCGCTAATTTTCCTGTTTGTGGCGATGGATTGCCTCCCACAGCGTGGACCGAAACTCGACTTTTTTTGGAATCGATGCAAAATTACCATTTGGCCCTTTTTTATTACTTAGTGCCCTTCCTCATCCATTTTTAGTTCATTTTTAGACGACCTACTTTGAAATCGAATGAAAAATGTATGGTGAAAAACATTTATTTTAACAAGATCAGGGGGCGAAACGGTAATATATACAAATGTTGAAACTCATAAACACCTTGGAAACTCAAACTTAGACCAACAAATCAACTATGAAGGTCTCAGCACTCTATATATTATCGTTCATGAGATATGTCACTTTAAAATAAAGAAAGCGGAAAAAAACCCCTTAGGGGTGTTTCAATGGGTCGGGTTTATGAGACATTCCTATTCTACTTTTTAATGAGGAGTTCAAAAAAGGTGGTCAGAAGTTTCGACCTAATTGTACAATTGATCACTATACTCAATTGTATATATTACCTCTAAATCGCCCAAACCAAAACTACACAAGGGGGTGTAACTCATTTGTATACTTATACTCCCAATTACCTCTAACAATCACGTACGTGTGAGCCAATTGCTTTATGTTTCAGTTAGTTACGAGTACTAGAAGTAACCACTAGATGACGTTTGCTTTATATACCATAATAGATACGCGAATTATAAATATATGAAATACCGTTGTTATACAAAAATTAAATTATTATACTAATCACTAAAAATAATCTTTCTCGCCTAGTTCAGAACTATTATTCTAGTGTTGTTTATGTTTTCCTCCCAAAAAATTGTTTCCGGTTTCCGATTTCATGTTTCCGCTTTTCTGCTTCCGGTTTCCCGTTTCTGGTTTTCCGTTTCCGGTTTACTGTTTCCCATTTTCTGTTTCCGGTTTCCTCTTTCTTGTTTCCCGCTACCAGTTTCCCGTTTCCTACTTCCGTTTTTACGGTTTCCTGTTTCCGGTTTACTGCTTCCGGTTTCCTGTTTTCCGCTTCCGGTTTCCCATTTCCGGTTTCCTGCTTTCGGTTTACTACTTCCGGTTTCCCGTTTCCGGTTTTCTGCTTCCTGTTTTCTGTTTCTTTCCAGTTTTGGCCTTTTGCCGTTCTGCCGTTTTGGCCTTTTGCTGTTCCGCCGTTTGGCCTTTTGCCGTTCCGCTGTTTGTTTGGCCTTCCGCCGTGCCGCTTTTACGCAGTTCCGCCGTTTCGACGTGCCGCCCTTCCGCCGTTTTGGCCTTCCGCTGTACCACCGTTCCGCCGTGTCGCCCTTACGCCGTTCCACCGTTATGTCGTTACGCCGTTTCGCCGTGCTGCTTTTACATCGTTCCGTCGTTATGCCGTTTCGCCGTGCCGCCCTTACGCCGTTCCGCCGTTTTGGCCTTACGCCGTTTCGCCGTGCCGCCTTACAGCGTTCCGTCGTTTCGCCGTGCCGCCCTTACGCAGTTCCGCGGTTTGGCTTTCCGCTATTACGTCGTTCCGCCGTTTCGCCGTGCCCCTTTTACACCGTTCCGTCGTTATGCCGTTACGCCGTGCCGCCGTTTCGCGATGCTGCCGTTCTGCCATGCCGCCCTTACGAGTTTCGCGGTTTGGCCTTCTGCTGTTGCGTCGTTCCACCGTTTCGCTGTGCCGCCCTTCCGCCGTACCACCGTTCCGCCGTTCCACCGTTATGTCGTTACGCCGTTTCGCCGTGCCGCCTTTAGGCTGTTTTGGCCTTCCGCCGATTCGCCGTGCCACTTTTACACCGTTCCGTCGTTATGGCGTTTCGACGTGCCGCCCTTGCGCCGTTCCGCTGTTTTGGCCTTACGCCGTTTCGCCGTGCCGCCTTTACACCGTTCCGTCGTTTCGCCGTGCCGCCCTTATGCAGTTCCGCGGTTTGGTCTTCCGCTATTACGTCGTTCCGCCGTGCCCCTTTTACACCGCTCCGTCGTTATGCCGTTACGCCGTGCCGCCGTTTCACGATGCTGCCGTTCTGCCATGCCGCCCTTACGCAGTTTCGCGGTTTGGCCTTCTGCTGTTGCGTCGTTCCACCGTTTCGCTATGCCGCCCTTCCGCCGTGTCACCGTTCCGCCGTTCCACCGTTATGTCGTTACGCCGTTTCGCCGTGCCGCCTTTAGGCTGTTTTGGCCTTCCGCCGTTTCGCCCTTCCACCGTTTCGCCGTGCCGCTTTTACACCGTTCCGTCGTTATGCCGTTCCGACGTGCCGCCCTTACGCCGTTCCGCTGTTTTGGCCTTACGCCGTTCCGCTGTTTTGGCCTTACGCCGTTTCGCCGTGCCGCCTTTACACCGTTCCGTCGTTACGCCGTGCCGCCCTTATTCAGTTCCGCGGTTTGGTATTCCGCTATTACGTCGTTCCGCCGTGCCCCTTTTACACCGTTCCGTCGTTATGCTGTTACGTCGTTCCACCGTTTCGCCGTGCCGCCCTTCCGCCGTTTTGGCCTTCCACTGTATCACCGTTCCGCCGTGTCGTCCTTACGCCGTTCCGCCGTTATGTCGTTACGCCGTTAAGCCATTGCGCCGTTTCGCCGTTCCGTCGTTATGCCGTTTTGCCGTGCCGTCATTACACCGCCATTTCGCTTTGGCGCCGTTTATGCCGTACCGCCGTTACGCCGTTACGTCAAATGGCTGGCTCCTGATTGGCTGGGAGTTCCCCACCACTTATGACTATTTGCAGTCAGCGCCACCTATTGCTAATGAAATATGCTAATTTCTAATAATAGTTGTTAATGCCGAAATTTTTGGAATTTAAGCTGCTATATTTAGGATAAAATTATCTGCGCATGCGTCATTTAATTATCTATGATGAAGAGATGTTAGATGCATATGCTGATGTAATTACTGTTTCCATCCGGGTAAAGGTAAGGGAAATAACTACAAAAACAGATTTTCAAAAAACGCCCTCTATCGCCTAAACTAGAAATCGTCAGCCCCTTTAACCATCATTTTTGCAATAAGTGCGCCCTATTGGTCGTTTTTATTGAGGTTAAAATAGATTTTGCGAGTAAGCGGTGAGATACCTTACTTGTAGTTTTCTTTGACACTTCTTTTTTCCCTATAAACGCATTATTTAAGGCATACTATAGTTTTGCCGCTGCTTCTAGCCTGTCATTTAGTTCCGCCTCCATAGTTATCGTTTTCTGTACTTTCACCTATAGGTACTAAAATGTTTCCGCTTGCTCTATTTCTGTGCCGTCCAGTTTTTACGATTATTCCTTCATCTTCTTTTCCTGTTACCATAGCTTTCGTTTTTTCTATATTTATTTTTATGTTTCCAGCCTCTAGAGGTTTTGCCCAAATGTCCAAGTTATATTGAAGATCATCTTTGTTCTTTGCAGTATCCCACCTTGTTTCCTAACTCATCTTCACTCCATAACATCGCCCATTATTGCGTTGAATAGTACTAGGCTGAGGACCCCTCCTCGCCTTAAACCCTCTCTAGTTATTATACAAATTTTTCAGATCTTGTATTTCTGGTTCTAACGTAGTTCCTTGTGTTTTTAGATATAGTTTTAATACAATTTATTAGTTTATAACCCACTCCTCTTCTTAGGTTGATCCAAACTAATTCTCTAGGTACACCATCGAATGCTTTCTTGATGTCTATGAAGGCCATGTATATTTGTTAGTAGCATATTTCTCTGTCAATGTCTTCAGCGCGAATATGTGGTGTTGCGCTCCTGTACCATTTCTAAATCCACTTTGTGTGTCCTCTGATTGTCTTTCAAATGTTCTTTTTGGTCTTTTAGCCAGAATACATCCATATAATTTGGTTATTATGCACAACAAAGTGATACGCCTATAGTTAAAACAGTTCCATTTGTCCCCTTTCTTTTATATTTTGGTATCGGTATTCCTATCTCCCAGTCTTGTGGCATTTGTTCATCCCTCCACACTTATTAATTCCAAAGCCTTCAGTTCTAGGTTCCTCGAAATGCTCTTCATCTAGTATTTCCCCTTCTTTACTTTTAATCATTTTTACTTTATTTCTCTGCTCTTTGTATCTGTCAGGTTTTTCGTTTGTTCTGTCTTTTAAATATCCCTTCCATTTCTCTTTCTTATTTATCTCCCCTTTTATTTCTTTATTTCACCACCGGTTTATTTGTTGTGTTTTCTAATTTTTATCATGCCACAAACTTCCTTTGTTACTTTATTTAACACTTTTATAAGTTTCTACAGCTCTTCTACATTTAATCCCTCTACAGTTTTTTCGTCAATCTCTGTTTCTACTTTCTTTGCGGTGTCTCTATCTTTCACTTGTACGTTTTTTCTGTGTAAATATTTTTTCCCAATTTTGTTTTAATACCTGCAACCTTATTTTAGACAACTAGGTAATTATCGGATTATATTTTGGGTCCTCTTTTGACCGTTGTGTCTTTTACTTCTCTTCTATGATTTTTATGTACTAATACATAGCTTATTATAGATCTTTTATTTCTACTACTTACTTCTCTTGCAAATTTGCGCATTTCTTTGTGAGCCTAAAAGGTGTTAGTTACTAGTAAGTTATTTAATATGCAGAAATGTATTAGTCTCGTTGCATTATTATTTTTACAACTCTCTCCGTATCGTCTAATTACTTTTCATGTTTCTTCACTCTTTTTACCTGCTCTTGCGTGTAAGTCTCCTATCGTTATCAGCCTTCCTCTGTTATTTTCTATTATTTCTGATAATAATTCCCAGAAGTATTTTTTCCGATATTTCCGTTTATCTGTGAATGCATTTCATTTTCTTTTTCTTTATTCTACATTCTACTCCCTCCTTTACTCGTTGTTTAATGCCTACTCCACTGTGTTATATCATTTCTAATTCGCCATTTCGCTTCTTTTTTGTTTCCGCTATCTAACCCTATTCTCTCGAATTCCTCCTCTAATTCCTTTTCTTTTCCTGTTAGACTCCGAATGTTTTGTGTGCCTATTTTCCGAATTTCTCCTTTTTTACAACTTCTTCATTACTATTCTATCCCTTCTCCTTCTTAGTTTCGTTTTATTCCTCTCCGATTTCAATTTCATTTGCCAAGTTGATCAAATGTCCATTCTCAGTACTTTTTAATTTTTTGAGTCTTCTTTATCTTCGTGGGCTTTATCCCCTATTTGTTCTAGCATACCTTTATCTGTATGTATGCAAATATGTTATAAACAACGATCTGCCAAAAGAAGTAAGAGACGATGAGAAACAAATTCGGAAGAAATCCGCTTGCTCTGCTCAAGCTTCATTTGATTTACTCTTGTAGCACAACTCGTGTCTTATCTATTTTGCCATCCTTTTTATTAGCTCTTTCTTGATGATCTGCTCATTTTCTTATTTTTACTGTAAATTCCTGATTCCCCTTCGTTGTTCGGTCCTCCTACTCTTTTCCTTTTTTTCTTCCTCCATTGATTCATGTGTTAGATTCTCCTCTTACATACTTTTTAGCTTACTGTGCATTCCTATTGAGTGTTTTGTTGTGCCCCTTTCACCGCGATTATTATATCTCTGCTATGGTGATCGCGCTTATTAGCCTGGGTCGACCCCTCGGAGGCTGATATGCGCCATGCTGTCCCTCGTCGGATTCCTAACCTGGCGATTCTTATAGCCATTTTTATTCTTAATTACGTTCCTCGGCCAATTACTGACTTTGCACTGCATCTTTTGACAATTAGGTCACTTAAAAATTCTTATTTACTTAGCTGTGTGATCGAGTCGATGCATTGGTTACTCTGGTCGACATTGTAATCGATAATAAATAAAATTATAGTTACGTATTGAAACAACGTTTCAAGACATTTGCATCTCGTTAAGAATATTTTCTGCGATACCAGTAACTGTAGCCAAGATGAAAGACCACTTGATCTATTGGCAAGAGTTAGAAAAGTGTTAAGATCTGACGGAGCCAAACCTGTTTGGCTATCGAAGCGATATTAGCTAGACAATTGAATTTCGGTAACAATCCAAATATTTGTTAGAAAAATGCCGTACATTATATAAAGGTCGACGCAAAAACTCAGGGCAGCAAACAATAACATGTCGTAGATTTGTTGATAGGGCATCGAGGATTTTTTCAAAAAGATTGTCCTGACTGGTGAAGCCCATCTCTAGCTAACTGGGTGTGTAAAAAAGCAAAACTACCGCATTTGGGGGTCTAAAAATCCAGTGAGATAATCGAAAAGCCCCCATCCCTACTTTTTTGGAGAATGATGCGTTTCAGTGACTGGAAGTGGATTTTTTATTTCCAACAAGGTAGTTACATGTCGTACTAATTGCGAATTATGCCATCTGGCACCGTTAGATTTTTCCTATGGGGGTACGTCAAAGATAGAATTTACATCGAAGCTCCAGGAACGATCCAAGTACTAAAAAGGTACCGAAGGCTCAAGATTGTAGCAGACCTATCCTGTTACGATCCCAAAGGGTCTACGGGGGAACTATTATTATACTATATCGTTTCTGCTTTCCACAGTGATAAAGAACACGTGCAATTTACATAAACTAATTTATTTTATTTACATATTACAAAATTACTTAATATTATTTATACTGCACGTTCACATCTTCTGGCGCTTGGATTTTTCAGGCTGCCGCGGGCCGCGCTATTTGAGCAGCTCAAAGCCAGTTCCAGGATGTACGTGGAGTTTCTCGTCAACATCTGGCAATTCCTATTATGTACAGGTAGCGCGGCTGGCTTCCTGGAAGACATTATGTCGGTCGCTGGGGCGTAACAACAAAGTCCCATTGTAAAATATAAGTAAGAAAGTAAATACAATTTGTTGTTTGTCAAGGTTCTTGGGCTAATAACGTTAATTGGTCAAGAGCCTGCTTTGATGCAGTTTTAGTTTGCTCATCGAAGGTCTTTTGCATATCATTCTATCCGTTATTTGTTAATTGAAAGATGGACCGGAAGGCGACCTGATGCAGCCGCTTAAACCAAAACTGGCGCTTTTCTGAAGGACACGGTGAACTCCTAATAGTTTCTTCCAGTAGACTCCTCGTAATCTGTTGGCTTTAACGATTATTGGTTTCAGTTTTCATCAGTTCTACAGAATTTGGTGCTCTCGTGGTTCAAAATCGTCCACAAGCATTATTTCGTGATTTCAGGCGCATTTTGCTCTATTTTCTGTTACGATGGAGCTGCTGGAATCATAGTCATTGTCGTAAATTTTTACAAAAATGTAGTTGAGCTACAGGACGGTACTTAGGGTAGCCTACATTTTGGCAGCTAACGCGCCACCTTGGTTTCACGTACGTTGCCAAGCAACGATTTGTCGCGTTTTCTGTTGAACCCGCTGTCAGCCGAGCCGAAATACAAGGTGTCACCTTGGCGTTGCCTCTTCGGAAGACTATCGCCGCAGGTTCGCTTGACCAGCAAGCCTTCAGGAGCCTTTCGTGTAAAATGTCCGGCAGTTCCGATTAATACTGAACCGTTTTAGGCGCGAGGACGGCGACGCACTCCAAAATGGCGGAGAGAGGCTTCCAGAGCGTCGGGAGTCTTCTGCGCAAGGTAGGCGTGCTTTCGTGGTATGTCGCCTTTTGATAACCCTCGTCATTGGGCAGATGGAGTCGGCGGATAAGGACTACCGCTTTCATGGCGGTAAGCGACTTCATGGTGTGGATGTCCAGCGACACCACCCAGCTGGACGACCACACGGAGAAGAAGGCGATGCGCGCGCTGCTGAAGCTGCTGGAGGATCCCAACGGAGAGGTGCAGAACGTTGCGGTTAAATGGTGGGTCGCGTTTGCGTGCCTTTTGGTAAGGAGCAGGTGCGGGATTCGGTTTTCTTTCCAGTGTGGGTCTTTTGGTGACGAAGGTGAATGAGCAGTGTTTGGAGACCATTTTGAGCAGCTTGTGCGCCAAGTGCTTATCGGACAACGAAAGCACGCGCGGCGTCTCCAGCATGGGGCTTCGGGCGGTGCTGCTGCAGCTTCCGTTCCCGTCCAAGCGCGTGACGAAGAATGTCTGCGAGTACTTGACGTGCCAGTTGATTAAGGGCTTGGAGCAGGTAGCGCACGGGCTTTTTTGAGGTATTTTGAATAGCGCATTTTGCACAGGAGGACATACTGGTGCAGCTTGATGCCCTGGAGCCGCTTAGCGAACTGTTCGGCAGGTTTGGCCAATTAATGTCGCCTCAGCACGTTTTGTCCACCCTAACGGCCCTAGCTCCCAAGCTGTCCTCACCGCGGCAGGTGGTCAGGAAGCGCGTCATCGCCCTGTACAGCGTCCTGATGCAGTTATGCGACAACGCCACGTACGAAGATTCCATCAACTTCGTTTATGATAACTTGACCGTGAGATACGACCGGACCACCTGCGACACGCACCTGCAGTGCGCTTCTGCGATTTGGTGAGTTGATGCACTTGGTCGATCCTAACTAACGCAGCGCCCTCTTTCAGCCGCCGAACCCCGCAGCGTTTCCGCGCCCACGCCGGCCGATTCCTGCCTCTTATTCTGCAGTACTGTGCCGAACAGCACGACGACGCGTGTGAGCACTGCTTGCAAGCGCTGCAATCCTTCATCCAGGAGTGTCCGGACCAGGTTGCACCGCACCTGAAGGAGGTACCCACGTGGCGATAAAAAATTGCGGTCTAAATTCAAACTTGCAGGTTGTCACGGTATGCCTGGACCACGTAACCTACGACCCCAACTACAACTACGAGGACGACAACGCGGACGAGTGCGCGGAGCCTGAAGAGTCTGACAACGACAGCGACATGTATAGCGATGATGAGGACACGACGTGGAAAGTTAGACGGGCGGCCGCAAAGTGTCTAAAACTCCTCGTCGACAACTACTTGAAGCTGCTGGATGAATTCCACGGAAGTTTAGGCGCCACTCTGTTACGACAACTTAAAGGTACGTGAGTATCATCTCTCTTTCTGGCTCACTTGTCTACTATCATTATCTTTGTAACTTTCTGCGACAGACCTTGGAGAAATATTTTTACAATATTGCAAATCAAGATCGGAACCAAAGTAAACTTCACCAAGAAGTTTTTCTTTTGTTTTTTGATCCCTTCCTAGTCAATTCATCTGATGTTTTATTTCAATATAAAGTGAAGTATATATTGTCACTTCCCCTTATATGAAGAGAGGCAAGATATAGGTCTACTCTGCCTTAAGTACTAGAATCTTTCAGAGCCATCTATTATAGTTACGTTACCTTCTTCGACTTTGTTGCAGAGCGGGACGAAAACGTGAGGTCCGAGATCTTTGCCGCTCTTACTGCCTTCTTAAAGCAGAGCTACAACCACGGTCTTTTGTCGCAGGCAGCAGGAGAACTGCTCCCGGAACTCATAAAGAGGATCTGCCTGCAGTTGAGGAACAAAAGCGCCAAAACGCGACAAGGCTGCTTCTCGCTCCTTGCGGTGCAGCTCGAGGTGGCTCCCAGCGCTTTGAGCCCCTACATCACCGAGCTCGTGTCCAGCTCGCAGTTCTCCTTAGATCGGAGCAGGCTCAACGACAACCACATGTGCCTGGCCGCGTTCGGGTTCATCTCCAGCCTGCTGCGCTTGCACCCCCTGGAGGCCTTCCACCCGTGCCTAGGAGACCTACTGCCCGCCGTGGCCAAATGCGCGGAGAGCGACTACAACAAAGTGGCCGTCGCGGCGCTGCAGATGCTGCAGCAGCTCACGAGAGCGATGCGACCCCTTGACGGCGTCGCGAACTTCAACTACGCGCCGTTTGTGAACGGAATCTACAATTGTGTCCTGGAGAGGCTCAAGTCGCCGAAGGTAGAAGTCAATGAGCAGGCGATTGCCACCATGGGGACAATCGTTCGCCACTTCGGCGACGTTCTTCACGAGGAGCTGTCGACGCCCCTGCTGCTGTTTGCAGCCCGCCTGCGCGGCGAGAACACCAGGCTTTCCGCCGTGCAGGCCCTGATGGAGGTCGCCACGTCGCCCCTGCACATCGACCTCCTCAACATTGTAAGAAATCGCTGTAAAGTCATGCTTCTGTAGTAAGAGGAATTTCATTTCAGAACGATGTGATTCTATCACTGAAACTGTTTTTGCGCCACAACCGTAGGCTGTTAAAGTTCCACACTTTGCAGTTACTGGACTGCTTAATAAGGAACTATTACAACCACGTCGATGTGGAACAGTTGAGTGGCATAGCTGGGGAGCTGCAAGATTTGCTAGACGACTCTGATGTGCAAATGACGCAACGCACTTTAGTGCTGCTGCAGACGTTAACATACTACCATACTCCTGTTGTGTATCAGAATATGTGGGGCATACTGAATCGGATTTTTGAACTGATTAAATCGCCATTAATACAAGGTATGAATGGAGATTTCTTTTTAATTTGGTAAGTACTTTAAAGTCCCCAAATATCAAATTCATTCTGGGCTAGATTCTTCACTCCGAGTCGCTCTCTGGTATTGTCCAGGGAATGATCAAGGCTTGTAGTTTCGGATCATAGTTTCTGAGGTCGGTGCATTGCGAAGTTGTATCTGTATTTTTTATGCAAATTAGAAAGGTATTTGTGGATGGTCAAAAGTTAAGTTTCTTTAAAACTGAGAGGGATCAAAACGGATGGTTAAAATGGGGTCACCTAGATCATCGGATTGACCATCATATGCACTGTATGAATAAAACAGACAAAAGATGTTTATAAGGGAGCTCTTGATTGAAGCTAAATTATGAGAACATGACATTGACCTTCAAAACTTGAACCAAGGCCTAACTTAATTTGAAATTCTTTGTACATACTTCCTACTGTCGCTACCAATTTCTGATTAAGAAATCCTCTAAGTAACTACTACTACTACTGTGATATTGGCACATTGACATGTTTGGTATGTACTTAAGATGGATTAAAAATGATTGGATCGGCTGAACCATCTTTACTAGCTGGTTATGATGAAGTTTGATCAACTTCGGAACTAGCATGAGGTTCTTGACTACATGTTTATTAAATTAAGATGCCACTTTTTGGCATCACCATTCATCAGTATTCAAGCGTCATGAAATCAGTACTCATTTGTCAGATAGGGGACTGAAGTCAGGACAGTAAATTAGTGACTCGTGTCACTTTATTATAAGTTTATAAGATTGCTTACATGTTCTGGTGTTTAGACATTGAGTTGGCACCTGAGTGGCACAGAGTGACAAAACAAAATTTCATTGCAGAAGTTCAAAATATTCCAATGCATAAAGGCCACTCACCAATGCTGAACGATATATCCTTGTATCACAAGATAGATAATGAAACCTGAACCAATACTATAAAGAAAAAAGTTTATGTGAATGTGTGTTTACAGGTGATCTTTGAAACCACTCGACCAATTCGGATGATTTTTAAACCATTGAAAAGCTATCACAAAATGGGTTTTTAAAGGAAACGTTTAAGACAAGTCTTATGTGTCCTCATGACTCTAAATCAAGATTTGTTGGTGTGAATTCTAGGATATTATGGAACTTGGAGTTCAGAACAGAGAAGTCAGTTTCAAGAAGTCATAAAATCAAAACTCAAATCCTGTTTTCTATGTTTTTGCACTGTTATTCTGGCCCTATATTGTTTATCTGAGTGAACAAATTTTATGTAGGTGTTCACTGTTTCTTGGTCATTTTCTTTCCTCTAAATGCACATTCCTTCTCTAAGTCTACATTAATCATTTAGATAGGTGTACACCAGTCATCACATGTGTACTATTCCTGTAAGTGTATTATAATGTACAATTTCTTTAAGTGTACACCTATGTATCTATCAAAAATCGCCATTTTGACTTTTGTTTATGCACAGATCATGTATTATTGGAATAAATTTATTGAAAGATCACTGACTCGTTAAATAATAGACCCAATTTCTTTTTTGAGATAATATTAAGCGGTTTGGCTTGGAAAGCCACTGACTTCTTGGGCCCCGCATGGCTTGGTTAGATTGATTGGTTGCACTATTAACATAGTTGATTGTTCTACCGAGGTTCCTAATACCATTAGGCGCAAAAGATTGATTGATGTGGGTATCTGGGATCAATCTACTCGTTACTTAGCCCCAGGATTGAAAATCTGCTACTTGTACTACAATGCTTTGCTCCTTGGTGAGTTTTGGACCTCACTATAGTCTGCCTCTAATGAAGGCATATCACTAAGTTCCTGTAGAAGTTCAAATATGACAAAGCAGTTTTAAAAGGAATTCAGCAGGGGGTACTCTTGAGTTAGGTCCTACAGAGGATATTCAAATGAATTTTTTTGGTTATTGGCTATCCCTTACCACCTCCCTTTTGTTCACTTCCTTTCAGCAGCTTAGTCATTTGGACAAGGTTTGTGATTGGTACAGAGCTGGTTGTGGTTTTCACTGACATTTAAACTATGTTCATTCCATTAGGACTAGTTTGAATGTCATAATATTTAGAATGAGTTAACGGAGCTAAGGAATCAAGCTGGTCCCTATAGTGTACTCATTTGGAGGTCTTTCATTCAATGGAACGTCATTCCAGTCCACAGAACAAGTTATGGTGATTAAGTACTGCAGTCATTGCCCTATTGATCGAATTAGCATAAGTTTGTGTAATTACCACGGTACTTAAATCGTTAGGTGTTTGGTTGTCCCACAGCAATTCGAAGGCAAAATAAAAAAAGAAGTTGAGGAACCTTGTGGTTATGCTCTCTTCTGTTCATTTCAAAGAGCAAGGTCGTAAGTTTACAAAATTTGCTCTTCTTTTTCTATTGACCGTGCCAGAGCGAATACCCTATGATTTCCAAAGTTTTTGTGAACTTGCTTTGGAGATGGTTTTTGGCACGAAACAGGCAGTACTTCACATAGCTTACAGAAAGACTTCTTCGAGTGTAGTTTCAAAGATATTCAAACATTGTTGTGAAAGCATCTTAAGGTTCAGTCACCAAAGTTATAAGTTGCATATCCAAAATGATGGCATGTAAGTCATTTCTGCGTGACAACCATGTAGTCATACTGTTGGCAGGACGAAGTGGTGAAATAAGGGATGCCGTTGCATATTACAATTTTTTAGAAGTCTTAACCATATCTGAAAGGGGTAAATTTGAATGGTATCAACAGCAGGCTGGTGAATTTGTAGTTCTGCAGTTGACAGTGAGAGTCACACTAGCGGCAACCTTTTTTGGGGATGGTTCAAAGCTCTAAGGCTGTTATCATTAATGATTTCTAGAACATTTCCCCCTCTTACGGAGGGGACATTTTATGTGCAGAAAACTGATCATTTGTTGGGGTCGGTGCTGAATTTTCACCTATGTTGTGGATTGCTAAATGGCAGAAAATTCATTAGTTTTGTTTTGTGGTTTTCTGTCCTCAGGGATTAGTTTTTTTAGTTGAATTTAGCCGTGTGTGAACCAAGGCTGCTGATCAAATTAGAATATAAAAAAATGAAAAGGCAGTTATCATGAATACAGTAATGAACATTTGGCTTTTGGTTTTTCTTTTTTTGTGTCCTCCTTTAATAAGAAGGAGAAAACAGGTGCTGCTGGACTATTTTGAGTTGAATTGAGTTTTTTACGTGTTCTTTATGATGAACCAGGAACAGCTCTGCTTTTTTACTTCCTCATGTCAATGGTAGAGTTCCTTTCAGTTAGCCAAGTCCTAAGAGTGTTGATTCGTTGAACTTTTCAAATCACTAGCTGACAATCTCCCGTTACTTTGGTTGCATTCTTACTGATTTTCATTTGTTGCTTCCCCCCTTTGCTGGAGGAATAGAACTTCGGTTTTCATATTTACTCATATGCTTAGTTTTGTAAGTTCCACATCTGTGATGAGTTTTCAGTATAGTACAAACGACATATTATGGAAGAAGAGATCTTCTTCATATCTGAGGTAAAGCACGAACTGTTCATAATTGTGTTTTGAAGGATCCTTTTGTAAGTGGCCAAGGTCAACCTGAACAAAAAGAGTTGGTAGACTTAAGTTTGAGCGGCTGACAACACATCTGATTGTCCCATTTTGCAGGTGTCACGATGACACCGCTCCAACAATTCCTTAAGACGTTGGTGCAGTGCGGCCTGCCCGATCTGACTTACGCGGACTTGCTCAATGCGTTGATTCATCCCTACTTGTACCACGCCGAAGGCGACGCCAGCAAGAGCAAGCGCTACCTATACCGCTTGCTGTCAAAATGCGTGGGTGCTATAACGGCGGCCTGTCCAGAAAACCTGCAGCCCGTCCTGCTGGAGTTCAAGCAGAGGGTCGCCTACTTCAAGTCCGGCTTCGAGTGCGCGTTCTCTCTGTACATCATCGGTGAAATCGGCCGAGAAACGTAACTAGATCATCTTTGCCTGAACATTGGTGACCTTGGGATTGTTGCAGGAACGTAATGGACACGGAGGGCCTCAAGGACGTCATCTGGCATTCGTTTGGTGACGAGGACGAGGACGTGAGGGTCGCGGCCACGGCAGCCTACGGGAATATCGTGCTAGGCAACTTATCAGAGAATCTGCCTGTGCTGCTGTGCGAAATCGGGAGCTGCCCTGATCGCCTGTACTTTTTGCTTGCGTCGTTGCGGGAGGTAACTAGCCAACAAGTGTGCGTTTTAGAGTTTGTTAGTTTGTAGCTCTAGTTTATATGAATGTTGAGCATCTCTAAGATGTTTTTTAAGAAATTCTTTGGATATTATTGGTATATGCACGTTCTTGACCTTTATTATTGCTATAGCCTGGATTTATATTAAATAGCTCAATTACCAAAAGTTTGGCAAGGGTAAAGTGGCTCAAAAACTGAACTAAAAATCCCCTTGGGCCACAGACCAGTGTTTGGCTAGTGCTAGATGACCTTTTGTGATTTTTTTCTTGTTTTGGAGAAAGTAAGCTAAGAAAATGTGAGAGTTAAAATTAGAAGGATCAAACAGATTCGAACCAACCACATGATGCACCTTAGAAGGATCAGTTTTGAACCATTGGATGTATGTTGGACTTCCGTTTTGTCTGAGTGCTTCTTCAATTCTGAAAATGGGGATTTTCCATCTTTATCAGATGAAGTGGTGGCCTGCCATCTGTTTTAGTTTGGTAAGGGCTAGAAATAAAAGATGAGACCAACCAGCCAGGTGAGGTATATCTTGTTGTTGAGGATGGTGATGTCTAAGACGTTTAGACCTTCCACCACGAAGTTAAATGGATTAATGTATCATTGTCTTGCCCTCATCACTGATCACATGATTGTACATCTGAAGACATTTGTTGAGAACGTTCAGGCGCATTTCTATCACAAGTTGAATAGGTGACCATATATGATTGGCACTTTACGGTCCCATTTATTTAGTTATGTTTAGCTTGCACGAAATGGTCATGAGGGTGTAACGATAATTTGGATATTATTCAGACTTTGTTTTAGATAGTCAAAGAGAGCCTGCGGCCGGAATCGGCCCATGTCGCCTCGGAGCTAGCCCCATTCGTTCCCCAGATATGGAGGCAATTGATACAGTGTCCGTTAAGCGACGAGGTGGTGCATGACGTCCTCGCGCAATGCATCGGCAAGATGGTAGCTCTCGACCCGCACTACCTGCTGCCAGAGCTGACGAAATTCGTGAGGCATCTCTCCCCCCAGCTTCGGGCGCTGGCCGTTAACGCGCTGAAGTATACCGTCTCACAACAAGTAACTGTTGCTACCTAGCTCTGCACCGGCTTCTGCATGGTTTACTTTGCAGACGCACAACATAGACTACTTGCTCAAGACGGACATCAAGGAGTTCCTCAAGGCTGTGCAAGACGAGGAGGTGGCCGTTCGCCGATCCGCGCTGTACCTGTTCAGCTGCGTGATCAATAACAAGAAGTTTCTCGTGGAGGACGCGTTGGACTTGATTTTGCCCTATCTCTACAAGGAGACCAGCGTTAATGTGAGTATTGATATTCCGTTCTTGCATTCTTGAATGCCGAAAATATTCTTGAATAAAAAAAACTTTGTAAAGATTATTGCTTTCAATTGGAATCATTAGACAGGTGAGTATTAAAATCTATAGATTTCATTTGTTTTAACACCTAAGACAGACGGAAAGCTAGTACATTGTTTGATTTAAGATTACCATAGCTTTCATTGAGGTTGAAAGAATTCAAGAAAGGAACCTACGAAATAAAGCAAATACTCACTTTCAAGAACTTGTTGAGATCAGAGTTGATACAATAAGATATCTCATTATCAAAGCTATTTTTGATGATAACTTTGTGACAACGATTAGCTATCACACCCATAAGTGACTAACAAATTTAAAAAAGGGAGTGGGAAGAAAGGAGGAGGGAAAAGGAAATTGAGGAAAATATAGGAAAGGGGAACAGAAAAAAGAGCGGAACTGAATGAAGGATACAAGGTCGATCTCACTTTATCGCTTCTTTGTTTTAATTGACAGATCCTGTTCCAAGTTTCTTTAAAATTGTTGATAACTTAAGGTCCAGCTTTTACTCACTATTTTTTCTAAAGAACTGGAGAGATTTTAGGGTATTCAATTTATTAGGGGGCAAAGATTGAGAGATTTGAAAATTTTTAGTGGATTACTAGGTACATTTACAGACTGGCAATCCTGCTAGTTGATGCAAATTAGCACAAGGAGGATAGTGGGAGAAAGAAATAAAAGGAGAGAGGTGAGAGTAAGAGAGAAAGATAGGGGGGAGTAAGAGAAGGACAGATAGACAAGGGAGGGAGAGGAGAGAGAACGAGAGATTAATCAACTTTTCTAACGCAGAAGAGTCTAATACGCCGAGTGGAGTTGGGGCCCTTCACCCACGTCGACGATGAGGGTCTGGACATGCGCAAGTTGGCGTACGAGTGCATGTACGCTCTGCTGCAGCACTGCCTGGACAAAATCGACGTCCCCGAGTTCCTCGCCCACGTCAAGACCGGCCTGGAGGACCACAATGACATAAAGATACTGGCGCACGTGATGGTGGAGCGTTTGGCGAAACTGTGCCCCAGTGCCGTCTTTGAAGGTGAGTAGGCGACTCCCAACCGAACCAACCTCAAAGGGGTCTGCACTTAGAACTGGACAGCATCGCCAGCCTGGTCTACAACAACTGTAGCAACACCGTAGAGCAAGTGTACCAAAGGCAGAACGAAGTGGACAAGTCCGCTCTGCGTGCGATACTGGCGCTGACGAAGGTTCCAGAAGCATGTATGTGCCAACTTGGGCTTGACTTAAATTGGACTAACATTATCATTGTAGACAAAACTATGAACCTGACTCAGATAGTCGCGCACGTCAAAAATGTGCCGCACTTGAAGGACATCTTTGCTTCGTTCACTTTTGAGGACAAGACTGTGGATGAGGAATGCATGGAGGATGATTAGTTTCCAAACCTTTTTCAGTTGTATCTCAAAATCATTACCTTTAAGTATAAATGCCATTAGTTATTTCGCGTTAACTATTTGTAATGTTTGTTTTATTATTTTGATAAAATTAACGAACTCCCTGAAATGTCTCGCCCGTTGTCTTATTGTGTTAAGTGTCATGATGACCTTGGGGAAGTTCTCATTTTAGTTTGGTTGTGCTCCTTATAGATTTTGCCATGCATCGGAAAGAATTTTAGAAAACATTAACAGTATAGTAGTAGGATTTTGTTTTTATTCGATTTAAAATTCGAGGTTAAAAATGCTGTCGAGGATGTAGCTATGCTGCTATGTTGCTATACTTTTGGATAGTACAGTTATTCTTCGAAAGGCATTAAATGCGGTTTACAATTGTGCCCTCAATAGTTTCGACATGGCATGTATTAGAATGTGGAAGAAAATTAGAAGTTGCAAATATGCTATAAAACGTGGTCATGATCCGTATTAGGATAAGATGGAAGTGTACTGGGAAACATTCAGGACTGCTATGCTGCGTTTTAAGCACACGCCACACAGGAACACAAAAAACGCAATTATGCTCTTAGTAGCTTTGATCATAGCTACATTTCAATCTAAAGGAAGTTCAGAGAGTTTTTGTTATTCAAAGAGTAAAATATTTCCCTTCTTTTATGACTATGATATGATTGTTATGCATTCCCACTTCTTTAGGACTATATCCAGTTTTAAAAAGCTCTACAATGCTATTTTACTCTTTCATGAGTGTCTAAAACTTTACTAATTACATTTGTACTGCGTGTGGGTGGTCAAATGAATTAAGAGCATAAATACATTTTTTGTTTAATTGCAAGCTTCTTTCAAAAATGTATATGCAGGACCATTACAGGCATAATAAAATTAATGAAATTATCTTTTAGGTCTTAACTATATTACTTTACCGTTCAAAGAAGTTCTAAGATCTCAGAATTTTTTCGTAAGATCAAATGTGCCAAAGCATAAATGTGTTTTTATGCTCTAATGTAACATAACCTTACTTTTCAGTATTTTGTATTTTATAATGAAAACAAAATAAATATTAAGGAGCACAATTTTATTCTTGTATTAATGGGGGATGCAACTAAAACTTTCGAAAGCATAAATGCGACTAGTATCATAAAGAGCACACTTGCATAATACTGAAGATATTTTGGGTTTGAAAAAATTCAAATTTCAAAAAGTCGAAAGCAGAAATGCATTTTTGTCATTTATTCAAGATTCTTCAACATTCTGATGGGGTTATGCTCTTGAATATTAAAAATGCTATCACGTGCAGCTACTCTTCTAAAGATGCATTAATGCTCTGGTTGATCAAACAGTGGTAGAGATATATTCTCGATTGTTTTATTTAGGCTCTTGGTTGTATTTTATTGAAAAAAGGAGATTCATTAAATAAAACAAACTGGCGTTTCTTTCTCTTCTTCAATGTACATGGATGTGGATGCATAAGTGGTGTGTCCGCTCTTTTCTCTTAAGTCTTATTATTACGATTTCTTCAAGATCTTGTTTGCGATGTGTTTTTTGATTTGCTTTTGAATCCAGGCCAGGTGCCGCACCACTCCAAGGAGCCCGCCACAGAGCCGGGTGTTCCGCATCCATTGGTGTTTATCAATAGCCCGACCAGCACATCCTCCGATCCAGAACTATCGACGAGTGCTGAGCCGATGTCGGTCTGCAACACTCAAGATTTATAAAATCGCATAATCGTCTAAAGGACAACTTACCTGACATTTCCGAGAGCCTCCGGAATGACTGTAGGCAACGCAGACGTTGTCCTTCCCGAACTTCTCCTTCCCCAAGGCGTCCTGGCAGTGCAGCCGTTTCACAGGCGCGGTAGTCGCGCCCCAGACCGCTTCCCCGGAGCCAATTTTCCCTAACTGAGCAAAACGTGGACGTGAACTTGGAGAGCGAGATGGAAACTCACCTTGAAGGTGTTGAAACTCGCCAGCTGCACCCGGGGGGAGCATTCCCACGGCATGAGGTTGTTCGAGGGCAGACGCACGCGGTTGCTGGCCGGGAACATGCTGTAGACCTGCAACTGTTGTTCTCAGCGCTGAGGGCAACAGCGGCCTCCCTCACCTGCACAAGGCCCACGTCGTAATTGGGGTTGTACCTCTTGAAGCGGTGGCACTGCGGGTGGTAGACGAACTTCCTGACCCTGGTCCGCTTCACGGTGGCGCCGCCGCGGCCGTCGGGCCTTGCATATCGCACCCAGAACTTGCTCGCCGGGGTCACGCTGAAAATTGACGCGGAAAGTTACCGGGAAAGTGACGCGCGGTACGCACCTTCTCATGCACGCGCGACAGGACGACAGCGCGAAGAATGGCGATATGATGGCGCACCCGCACGAGGAACCTTGAGGGCGATACAGCAGGCACTAGAATTTCCGTTAGGGTGAGCTTAATGCAAAATGGGGTGCAGCAGGGCTTACGGAATACGGAGCTTTCTCGCTGGGGACCTGGAGCTCCTCCATGTTAGGTATGCGACCTGTGGAGGGGAGACTTGTTAATTTGGACTAGCAAAGTGTGCGAGCGACACTGGCCTGAAGTTTTGCAACTCCTTCGCGCCATCAGAGCTTTAGCGGCTGGATTTAAGAGAATGAGGGTCCCGTACGCACCGTCCGGTGATAGCGTCGGCGATGGCGGATCGAAGGGCGGCGGTGGAGTTGGAGGGAGCGGCGGTGACGGCGGAGTTGGAGGTATTGGTGGCAACGGCGGCGAAGGCGGAGGTCCAGGCGGGGAAGGAGGAGGAGGTGGAGTTGGGGGTGATAGTGGGTATGCATCTATGTATATTAATGTTCCATCAACATGAGGTGACGGAGGAGGAGGAGGAGGAGGCGGCGGTGGAGGAGGAGGAGGCGGCGGTGGAGGAGGAGGAGGCGGTGGTGGAGGAGGAGGAGGCGGTGGTGGAGGAGGAGGCGGTGGTGGAGGAGGAGGAGGCGGCGGTGGTGGTGGAGGAGGCGGCGGCGGTGGAGGAGGCGGAGGTGGTGGAGGAGGAGGAGGAGGAGGAGGCGGTGGAGGAGGAGGAGGCGGTGGTGGTGGAGGAGGAGGCGGTGGTGGTGGAGGAGGAGGAGGCGGTGGTGGTGTAGGAGGCGGCGGTGGAATGATATCTAATGAACCACAAATAACATTTGATGGAAGTGGCGATGGTGGCGGCGGAAAAGGTGGTGGTGGCGCTGGCGGTGGAAAGGGTGGTGGTGGTGTTGGAGGAGGCGTAGGTGGAGGAGGTAATATATCTAACGAGCCGCAAATAACATTGCGTGGTGGTGATGGCGGAGGAGGCACAAACCGTGGCTTAAAAAGCGTACCACAAACTTCATCGTCTGTTCTTGCAACTGTAGTATAATGTGCTGAAAATATGTTCTTGTTACATCAAAGATCAAACAGTAGAAACGAATGTATTCTATTTCTCCAATTTGTGTAATAGTAACATACCTAATATAAGAGTAACAATAACAATAACGTCCATGTCATATTCATATCACACAATTAAGGACGACATTTTAAGATGCAATATACTCTGTAACATTGCACACATAATTAACATTTAGGGCTCAAACACATAAAAATTTATTGCTTGCTGCCGTTTCGATAATTAATTGGCTATTGATTCGCCAATAAAAACCGAAATTGCCTTTAAACTCAAATTGGAGAAGTGTTTAATTTAAACTAAAAAATTCATCATCTAATTGTCCAACCTCCGTCTAGAAGTTTTAGTTCCAATCTAAAATCTGAACAACAAACAGCGAAACCTAGTAATCTTAAGAAATCTGCGTGCCAACATCAAGGCTTTCAGCAGCAGAAACCGCAACCAGGTATTACTTGAAGAGCAAAAATTATTGATCAGCACTAGAGCGTGCTCGGTTTTCGATAATGTTAAAGATGCGCTGCTCTCGACTACATTTTTAGTATCGAAATCTGGGAACGACAAAGCATAAATGTCTGTATTTCCAAGAATTAAATAAAAAAAATACAACTGCGCTCATAACATCACTTAAAAGGGCGGTATGAAATGTAGAAAATAATGCGACAGTGAGGAAAACTGCATTTACGCTCCGAAAGCGAAATAATGCGCTTATGCTAACGGAGCATAACAACCTAAGTGTAATATAACCATACCTGCAAAGGCATGGGCGGGAGATTAAAAAGATCTCAATTTTTCGACCAGCAGAAAATTGCATTTATGCTTCTAACAGATGACTAATGTAAGCCTGTTCTCAGTAGTTATAATCATAATAGCTTGGACTTACGACCCTAATAATCGGCTTAGCAAGCCAAGCAATAATGCTTTCTATTGCATACTAGTAACAAATGCGGTTATGCTGCAGCAGGATCGTGCTAAGCCTAATGTGTTCCTGGTGACATCTGTAAAAATGTTTGTAAAGAAAGTGCGGATATGCTCTTAAAGCTTCTGAAGTATGGGTAATGAAATATAAATATGTCCCAGTAAAGTACCAGGCAATTCAGATAGTACTCAAAAAGAATAACATAGTTATTATGTTATGTTGTGTTATGTAAGAAACCGGAAGGTAACGTAAAGCATTTATGCTACTTAAAGCATTCAACTATGCTTTTAGCAGTATAGAGCGCACAAGAGATAATTTGTATCTTTCGAGGATCAATTTGTAATATAAAAAGGCAAAGCACTGAAGACTGAAAGAAGGCGATTTTTGCTTCTACTAGATTACACAGTTGAATAACGTTCTTGGGAGGTCAAAATTCTGAAACAGCAGAAACGGTTGTGGTGTCAAATACAATTATGCTCTTACATATCTGGAACAATTTGGAAACGAGAAAGTACATGTATGCTTCCAGTATTTCAAACACACGCAGAACGCTAAAAATACGGTTATGCTTTCGTAACATTGTACGTAACGCGGTTGACTAAAATAGCAGAAAATGCATTTATGCTTCAAGACTTGATATTACCTATTAGACAAATGAGGTAATGCTTCCAAAGACTTAAAATAAAAAATTACATTTCTGGGCAGCAAAAAGTGCAGTAAAAAACCTTTGTGCCCTAAATGATTCATTTAAATCAATATAATCGTACTTTAAGAATTTGTGCCCTTGACGGCTTAAATTATGTCCTTAGAATCAACTAAATGCAATTAAATTAAATGTAATAAATGTTTTTGAAAGTCTTAATTACACCTAGAAGTATATAGCAAAATGGCTGTGCTTTTGTTAGATTCATCAATTCGGTATTGATTCTAGAGTCAAAAACGTACGTTAAAAAAAAATTGAAAAATGCGTTTATGCTTCCAAAATTCGGCGAACTGTTCTGAAAAATACATTTATGCTACTCTAAAATGCATTTAGGTTACTACATTTTTTGTGTTGAAGTCTAGGAACGACGTAATCGATTCTGATAGAATACCGCAGCCGAGCATAAATGCGCGTCTCGTATTTCTAAGAATCAAATAAAAAATACAGCTGTGCTCATAAGCAACACTTAAAGGGCGGTGTAAAACTTAAAAAAGAATGCTACAGTGAGAAAAACTGCATTTGCGTTCTAAAAGCAAAGTAATGCGCTTATGGTACCGAGCATATTTGGATGCACAACAGCCCAAGTGTAATATAACCATACCTTCAAAGGCATGGGCGGGGGGTTAGAAAGACCCCCATTTCTCTACCCAGAAAATTGCATTTATGCTTCTAACAGATGACTAATAACACAAGTCTGTTCTCGGTGATTATAACACCAATATTTTGGTTTTGTGCCCCTAATAAGGGTTTTAAGAACAACCATCTTGGGTAAATAAAAATCAGCGCGAATATTAAAAAATGCGGTTATGCTCCAAGATAATATGTTAATTCAAAAATGAAAACTCGTCAAAACAACCAAAAAACGTGTTGCCCTCAACAATTTTTGGAAGTACCAAGATCATAATAGTAACAAACAAATGCTGTTGTGCATTATGCAATATGATCGGGCTAGGCTACTAGGAATGTGCTCATAGTGGTATCTGTCAAATGTTTAAAAACAAAAAGAGCTGATATGTTGAAATTATTGAAGTATACGGAATCTGATACAATTCTGCTCCAGTAAAACAGCAGGTAATCCAAACTGCAATTATGCTCTCAAATGTTTGCAGCATTACTTAAGGGTGCTACAAAGCTAAGTGCGCTAATTATGACATCAGCATGACTTACTGAATGTCTTGATGGCGTATTAAAGGAAAAAGACACAACAATGCTTCTACCTTGGTTCTCCCACAGGTTTGCACAGGTTATTGAACGCACATATTAGTTGCGGTTATGCTCTCGAAAGCGTTTGGCTACTAAGCTTCTGAATATTTCTGATCGGCCTCTATTAGTAAATTAATCCCGATATATTCATAGTCGGGAGATATAATGTACAGCATTTCAAATAAAACGGTTCCGCTTGTTTTGTAGATTAAATTTCATATTTCAGAACCAGAAACATTAAAACTGGAGCAACCGCGCTTTATATTTGTAGCATTTATGCTAATGAAAATCATGCTTACAAGTGTAAAAATGGTTGCGCTTCAGGCGGATTAGACAGTTGAACCATTTGAAGGTCGAATTATCTTGAAAATACAAAAACGCACTTATAGCTCTGAAACATTAGCAGACTACTTTAGAAAATGTGATTAGCTTTTAAATGCCTCACTGCGCAGTTTAAAGAGATTATTTTTTTGATGAATTGAAAGTGCAACCCTGCTCTCATGATGTCTGAATATTTGGACAAAGACTGCTACCTTTAAAATTGGCGGTTATGGCCTTAAATAATGGATTGGTAATACTTTTGGAAGTAGGAAGTACCTCGATATAGCATAAAAGATAAATCCGGTTATGCTCGCACACGATCTGATAATTATGCTCCTCAACATATTTGGCCGGCATCTGTAAGCGGAACAACGTAAGTATAATTCATGCGCAGCATTTGACGTAAAGAATAAAAACGCATGTGTGTTACGTATAGCATTAATCTATGCGTCTGGCAGTATAGAGCGCACTTCAAACGCATTAGATAACATGAAAATTTAAGTATGCCTCCAGTACGATGTGAGAAACAAAAATGCAGTTAGTTATGCTGTCTACAGCATGGAAAATCTATGGGTCAAGCACACATCCAAGAAAATAAAAAAAATGTTTTTCTCCAAGAAAGGCAAGGGTTTATACTTCAAGGTTTGATACTCTTACCTAGTAAACAAATTAAACAATATTTTAAACAGCTTAGAAACAAAAGCAACAATTCAGGATAGCACAGAAGTACAATAAAAACATTTATGGTCCTAAATATCTCGGATAATAGATATGATTATACTTTTAGTTTGTAAGAGCTTTTAACTCCTATTAAATTAATAAAGTCATGCTTTTGGAAATGTGGGTATTCAAGGTAAATAGGTCACTAGTTTGCGACCTTGATAACTTAAATTACATCTTGGAAATTAATTAAATGCAAAAGGGGTTAACGTTACAGTCTCTGGAGGGCAATAAATGCGTTTATGCTTCTAAAAGTCTTAATTACGCCTGGAAACACAAAACAGAACGCTTGCGCTATTGTTAGATTCAACAATGCAGTAATACTTCAAAAGTTAAAAAAGAAAAAAATGCGCCTATGCTTCCAAAAACCGGCGACATGTTTTTTAAAATACATTTGTGCTACTCGAAAACGCATTTGTGCTACTAAAAGCTACAAATTCCCATACAAAACATGAGAAATGCGGCTGTACTCTCATTATTCTAGCTGTGTTTTTGAAACTTAAAGAGTGCTATCATCCCCTTAAATGTCATTATTTGAGCAGTTGTCGAGTATAGTGTTATGAAAATTAAAGATGAGTTTGTTTTATTTTTTGGGAACATTAAATATACGTTTATGCTCCTGAAAGTCGATAGTTGAAGCATTTACGCTCCTTCAAATGCTGGTGCAAAAGGTGCGACCATTTGTCATTGGAAATCACACCAAATGGTAATAAAAGGTTATGTTAAGGAATGGGATGGGAATGATCTGATCTACTCGCGGTCGGTAAGACAGTATGGATGTGGAAGAAGAAAAGCCATCCCAAGAAATCTGTCCGGACAAATACCATCTCTTCATTTAAGTTCACTAGTTTATGGCCTTACAAATTCAAGATAGTCAAAGAGCGACACTCAATGACCTCTACACATTTAATCATAAAGCATAAATGCGTCTCTCCGTATTTTCAGAATCAAATCAAAAACAAAATACAGCCATGCTCGTAAGCATCACTTAAAGCACTAGAATAATGCGATTAGGGCGGTATGAAACGTAAAAAATAATGCGAGAGTGAGGAAACTGCATTTACGCTCCAAAAGCGAAATAATGCGCTTATTTAGCGGAGCATATTTAGATGCACGGCCCAAGTGCAATATAACCATAGAAAGATCTCGATTTCTCTAATACTAAATTAACGCCCTTATAATCATAGTCCACGCTTAGCAGATTATATTTTTTCTATCAAAATAAAAAACATTAATTATGCTCTTGTAACATTAAAGCATTGTAGCATTTATGCTAATGAAAAGGTTATGCTTACAAGTGAAAAGAATGGTTGCGCTTCAGCTGGATTAGACAGTTTAACAATTAGAAGGTCAAAATATCTTAAAAATACAAAAACGCAGTTATGTTCTAAAACATTGGCAGGCTATTTTAAAAAATATGATTAGCATTTAAATGCCTCATTTCGCAGTTGAAAGAGATTATTTTTTAGTGAACAGAAGATACAACTGTGCTCTCACGATATCTAAATATTTAGCAAAGACTGCTACCTGTAAAACTTGCGGTTACGACCTTAAAGAACGAGTTGATCATACTTTTGGAAGTAGGAAGTGCCTCTCTATAGCATAAAAGATAAATGCGGTTATGCTCGCACGCGATCAATATCTTTGATCTGCATCTATAACAAGCATAACGTAGTTATGCTTCATGTTCAGCAGATAATAGAAAGCATAAGAACGCATTTATGCTACTTAGAGCACCAAACTGCGCTTTTGGCAGCACAGAGCGCACTTAAGGTAATTTTCATCTTCTGGAAGTCAATTTGTAAAATAAAAAAGAGCATTAATGCACCCACTTCACTGGAGCACTGAAGAATGAAAGAAATTGGTTTTGCTTCAAATTAGACAGTTGAGAAATGATTCCGGGTGATCAAAATTGTGCCCTTTTGGGACACTTAGAAGAATGCCGTTATGCTTCTAGATCTATAGAGTCCACTTAAAACAGGTTAAATAATGAAGCCACCCAGGACGGTTTAAAAATAGATATATGCTTTTATGCTCTGCTTCACATATTGAAAAGAAAATATGCAATTATGCTTCCACAGGTCTTGAATAGGCCCACAGAAGAATTTGAAAAGTATCCGTGTTTCTAGACGCTTAAAATAATATTTTAAGATGCTGCCGTTTCAAACGCATTGGATAACATGAAAATTAAAGTATGCTTTCAGTAGTTCCATGTGAGAATCAAAAATGTAGTTAGTCAGGCTGCTTACATAAATAAAAATTTATGGATTGATCGCACATTCAATGTTTTTATGCTCTCCAAAAATAATCCGCGTCCTTGGAAGTAGAAAACTCAATATATAAGTTTGTTTTGGTCGCATTTCAGTTTTAAGGACTTTAAATACAAGCAATGTGTCAGAAAACGCGGTTAGGCTTCTTATAGCATATAATAGAAAACGCATTTATGCTTCAAAAATACTTATTCTTACCTAGTAAACAAATGCAATAATACTTTCAATAACTTAGGAATAAAAATAACAACCCAGGACATCAAAAAAGTACAATAAAAAAACTCCTAAATGTCTCAGATAATAGAAGTAATTAAATACGTGACCATGGCAGCTTAAATTGCATCTTGACAATTAGTTAAGTGCAATTATACTCCAAAGAGAGCTAACACTGCAGTCTTTGAAAGGTGATAAATGCGTTTATGCTTCTAAAAATCATAATTACGTTTAGAAGTATAAAACAAAACA
Organism: Sinelater perroti; assembly: GCA_036346155.1. NCBI lineage: Eukaryota > Metazoa > Arthropoda > Insecta > Coleoptera > Elateridae > Sinelater > Sinelater perroti. Next base: position 358,654 of record JARFIY010000070.1, on the reverse strand, counting down.
ACAATTCAGTAATGATATTGGAGACCCAAAAAAATGGGAAGACTTAAATAAAACACATTTATGCTACTGAAAAGTGCATTTATGCTTCTAAAAACAAAAACGTTCCCATACGTAAAAAAACGAGAAATGCGATTATACTTTCGTGATTCTGATCGTGCTTCCATGATGTTCATTCTCTCATGATAGGGAGAAGAAAAACGTAATTATGCTTCAATACTTAAAGCGGTAAAACACTGTTATGGTTCTCATAGTTTTAAATATATTTTAGACATTCTCTGTTGTACCTTTGAAATGTTTCCAACGCCGAGTTTGGGAATGCGGTTATGCTCTAGATCTTGGTCACGCCTGTAAAAGTAAAAAAAGTAATTACGCATAATCTACAGTGGAATAAGCATACAATTACCGCCTCAGCGGCATGTGTTAAGTTTTAGCTGGTGTACAATAAGTTGAAACTAAAAAGTGCGACCAATCGCCAAGAAAATAAAAAAGTCGGTAAATGTTTAGTACATTGACGCGCATGATACAAAGTTCACTTTTCGACATTGGGAGACACATAATATCGAAATTGAGGTTATGTTAGCAAGAAGGTAATGAGGATGATCTAACCTAGACGCGATCGGTAAGAAATATTCATAAAGGTAGTTTTAAAAAGGAAAATGCGGACGTGTCCACATAAATCTTAGCTATAAGCAAAATCTGTTTTTGTAATATTTCTAAAACTTGACCTTTTAAATTTAATCGTAGTTATCAAGGCCTTTTTTCGTTTAGATACAAACGAACTTCCCACTATCCACTCCCCTAATACTGTCATTGTCCTTTAGGACCGCTCTAGAATTACATTAGAGGAAGGTTGTCTTTAGTGTGTTGCATATTTAACCTCATAATTCACTCCACAGCATCGTGTGCTTTGCTCATCTGATGTCCCAAAAATACTTGGATAGCATGACTGTCAACAGCTCCACGTTGTTTTTTATTTACATATTTGTCACTTTGCATCATCACAGCGTTTTGTTGCCTCCCTATTCTCTTTTTTTTTTTGATATCTAACGGATTAAAAGGGAGCAGACCTACTGAAACTATCTCCAGACCTCCAGAAGTGTCTAGTTGTTTCATATAGTTTTCCATTTTTCTTTCTAACATCACCACCGGTTTTACATGACTGAATCTCGTTCTTGCTGAATTTTGGTCATCACATATTTGGCGACTCCGTTTTAGGATTATTGCATTGTCCCATTTTGTAGTTTTGTCTTTGCTTTTCAACAACACGGCGAGTGTCTTTAAAGGTAATTCTTTCCTTTATTTTTCTGTATTAACATGTTTTATAATTTTTCTCTTGGTATATCTGCGGTTCATCTCCTGGTGCAGATCTATTGGCGCATCTTCTCTAATTTGAATTTTTCAAGTTAGTAAAGATGCAAAGCAAATAATAAGAAAACCACAAGTGGATAAGTCAAACCACCTTTTTTTCAGTCTTGGTGTGAATCGTTTTGTCCCCCTCTCAGAAGCTGTAGTAGAGATTCAGAACACCTATTTGTTTGTGTGGTTGCCTTCTAGAATCCTTTTTATCATAATAGACAACGCCTGTATTAGTCGCACCATAAATAACCAACAGTTTGTGCAAATCACAAAGTTGAAAAACATTCCAACCATCACTCATACTCTTTAAGGCAACGCTAAATCGTTACAGACGCCCATAAAACTTAATCGCCGCCGCCATAAAACGACCCAAGCTCCCTCTAATTGGCTCTAAGCCGCCAGTTCAAAGTCGCAATCAGTCGCAAGTCCTTGTATTATAATATGGCAACCAAAATTAGCTGGGCCTTCTTCATTATCTTCGCACATGGTACGCTTCGATCGCATGTTTCCACGTAGACTTTTGATCTCTTACCTAGGTTACCACATAACAGTCGCAAAACCAGAGTTGAATAGGACTTGCGATTTCCTCGGCGTGCAATGCACTAAAGGGCTGCAGAACATCACGCTGCGCGACCGGCAGCCCCTTACCAACTTCGACTCGCTGCCGCTGCCGACGCCTTCTGCGACACGGCCCCGAAGAGCTGCTCCAAGCGCGCCCAAGGAAGAGAAACAGGAAAACGGCGTCTCCTAGCGAGCATACAGTACTGCATCCGTCATACAAAGGCTGTTTTAAGAATAAAGTACGAGTTAAGGTTATATTCGGTGTTTTTTTGTTGGTTGGTATTTCTAGCGGTTCTCAGGTGCAGCTGGTCTCAAGGTCACTTGAACAATTGCTTCCATCAAGATTTGAATCAAGAACTTGCTTATCGCTTTCCATTGATTTTTATATAAGATAAACTATAAGGTCACTTTAAAGGCCCTTAGCCTCTCCCTTCAGGTTTTGCAGTTGTTATAGGATCAAGGTCTATAAGCGGCTTTAAAGGTCTTAAATGGATCTAATCACTTAAAAATTAGTGATGCAAGATTTTGTGGCATAACGTATGAAACAATTGCCATATAATTATTATGAAGGTAACTGTGGCTAACATCACCAGCTCTTTTCTAGTTCTTCAAAAGAGCTTTGCTCAAAGTCCTCGCAATATTAGTTGACCCATAGTGAGATTGACAACACAGTTGCGTTGTCGCCATGTACCAAACCTCAATTATGCCAAGGAAGGCTATTTGAAGACGACCTCTCGAGTGAAAATTGTAATTCTACGTAAAACCATAACGACCTTGAGCGATTTAACAGTCTCTCAACATGTTTTTATCAAGCGCAGCTTGATGGCTAATAATGCTAATTGGCTGCAGTCGGTAATTTCATTATTTGGAGGAAAACTGCAATAAAAGTTCTATTGGTTTTAAATTTTATGGATTTCTGTAATACAAAATGGGATTCGGGGAGATGTCTTTTGCAACTTCTTCACTCGCACAATCGTGGCCTAAACTGCCTCAACTTGTTTTCTAAACAATTGAGTACTTTTCAGAGAGCCGATGTCTTCTGCTTGTCTCTTTGTTTGACGGAACCATCGGGTACTGCTCACACAAGTGAAAAATAGGTGCTAACATTTTACTCTCATGACCTACCTGCAATGAAAATTATTACCGAATGTGTTAATACAAATTTATTGAGTTCCATACCATTATGGAGATGTTGCTTTGTTTCTTGCGTCCTAGTTAAATTAATAAAACAATAGAATAAAAAAAACACGAATATTTATATGATGGACAAAAAAGGTAGGAAGTGTCGATGTAACAAATTTAGATGTCAATAAGATTAAATAATCAGCCGTTAAATATTCATAGACCACAGATTAAGGCCCCCTACTTTAAAGATTTTCAAAAGCCACTGTGGAAGGAACAAAGCTACAAAAAAGGCAAGCTTATCTTCAGTAGTAAGTACATTTACATACAGCTAAAATTCACACTTGATGACATGAAAGGTATAACCATTGCCAACCTTTGTCAAGATGTGCCATTATTCTTAGTACAACGAGAAAACCTGACAAAGTGACAAAATGACCAATAGAATTTGAAGGTCAGAATTGTAATGAGCAACTGTCAGGCAACCAAAAAATAAATAAAAATGACCTACGAAGGTGGCTAGGATGGCTACAAGATACACAAGATGAAGCAAGTAAAAAAGGTTTTACAAAAACTACACCCATAGTTAGTTCCATGAAAAAACAGTCTTTCAGAAGTACACACCAATAGTGATGTTCACAGTGTGATCCGCTATGACTCTTGGTGTACTCGGTTGTATTTCGCAAACTCCCAAGCCCCATTAACTTCAGCTGTAAGATTTAGAACTGCTACTGGAAGGAACCAATTCCATCATGACCAAATCCTTTGTAACATCATCGGGGATTACTCTTTGAAGTCAGCACTGATGTCTGATGGGAATTCTTAATCCACATTATAGAGGAGTATAAACTGGCCTTGAAAGCAAAATAAATCAGATTTAACAGTAACCTTCTCCCTTACAGAAACAACAGAAAAGTGACTGCCCACGACACTGTAACAGTTCATCTAGAGAAAAGCGGATACCAATATATATAAATAATAATGGTAAGGCTCTACGCCCCGTGAGGTTAAGGCTCTCATACGTTCGCTTTTTCTGCCCGGTCGTTGCGCACCATCTCTGTGCGGGGCGATGTGGCAAGCACCGCGCCTAAGACGATTGCCATTATTACCCCTTGTTCGAATGAACACAGGTACTCAATTATTTTTAGTGACTGAGTAGGTCACCCGCCAGGCATCAGAGAGCACCGGAAATTGAACTCGGGTCCGTCAGCATCGCAGCCCGCCCCTCAACCACGGGACCATGCTGGCTTAGCCAATATATATATATACGTAGAGCTTATTTCTTCTTTCATTGGTTCTGCTATTTCTACTTCGTTATTTTCCACTATTCTTACTTCTCTTCCCTCCCTTTCTTCTCCCACACCGTTTTGGTTCAACATCTTGTCAAAATATTCTTTCCATCTAACTATTATCTTTTCCTCATCTCCTATTATTCTTCCTTCTTTGTCTTTGCATACCATAATCCTTTGCGAGTTCCCTTCCTTGTTTTCTTCAGCTCTTGGTAGAAATTCCTGATCTCCTTCTTTTAGTAACTTCCTTCTATCTTCCGTAGTTTTGCGTCTCAAAATGCTCTCTTGGCTGATCTACATATCCTCTTGGCCTCTCTTCTTTTTCTTGATATTCATCAAGCTTTAGCTCACTATTGTCCTGGATCCAGCATAACTTTGCTTCTCTCTTTTCTTCAACTACATCTTTACATTCCTTATTGGAACTTCTTTTCCTGACTTGCTCTCTTGCTTATCACTTCAATCGTCGTTTTTGTTATTGTTGATTCGAATTCTTTAATTATTTCTTTATATTCCTTATGGAACCATGCCTTCTTTTCTTGACTTGCTCTCTTGCTCATCACTTCCATCATCGTTTTTGTTATTGTTGATTCTAATTTCTGCCACTTTTCTTGAGTGTTGTTGTATCATTTATTTGCATGTAGGTATATTCGTTTTATTCTTTGTTGGTACTCTCTTTGCTTATCTTCACTTTCGTTAACTTTTCTACATTATATCTTGTTGTCCTTTTTATGTCTCTGCTTATTTTCCTCTCTCTGTTGCTCATTCATAACTATTTTAACTTGCTTACCAACTTTTACTACCACATGGTCTACTTAATTTACTATATTTCTTCTTGGACACTTCCAAGTCCCCTTATGTATTTCTTTATGTGGGAACCAGGTGCTTACTATCCTATAATCTTTGTGGAATGTGTAACACGACTAAATACTCAATATGGAAATATCAACAGACTTGAGTGTATTGGTTGTTTGGTGTCCGACAGCACTGTGTTGGTAGAGTCACAGCCTATTCTGAAGTAATGTTAACCGAGGTACATGTCAAACCATGCTTAAAGAAGTTTCAGATCTTTAGAGCACGGAAAATGATCTTCGGTATTCCATAATCCATGATGAATAACTGCAAGCAGTCAAAAAGATGTGTAAGAAGGTTTAAGTTGCATCCTATGATAATTATAAAATAGTTTTTTAAAACAGTAAAAAATACAAACTTCCAGAGATGCTTACCCAATGACAGTAGTGGTGGGCGTTCTCTCTGCATTTGGTACACACCGCTCGTGCAGAACTATTCACCACCTGCCAAACAAATACATAAAAGCAGCAAGCCAAACACAGTATAGCAACTTACCTGTGCCTCACAAGCGCCTACAGCACGAGTAAAAAATACACAAACTAATCGGAGATTTATTGCAACATTATAATGCTAAAGTACAAACAATCCCTGGTATACAGGTTATGCGCTTAGACTTATGCAGAGGCAGGAGCGCCCCCCCAAGAAAGGTGCCCGTGCCCCTCAGCAACAAAAATCCACAGCATAATTCTTCCAGTCATTTATTCACATCACAGATTTGAATTGACAGAAATGCTAAATTTATACAACCTTTTATTAATAAAATTTCAATGTGGTGCCAGACTGCCTATATTTACAAAAGAGAAAAGTAACAGCTGACCAACACGCGGCTTACGTGAGGTCATCAAACAGTTTCTGACGAAAATTTAGTGGTAGACTCGACGCTACTTCGTATAAGTAAAGGTAATTGTGCTAGTGAATTGCGATAATAACAAATCTCTCAAGATCTAACTAGTAGGAATGTTAAACTTTAATATTTACAGTATTTATAAAAATATACATTTCTTCATATACTTTTACCAATATTTAGTCAATAAGAGAACGCTTATTAATAATGGCGCAACAATGGGCTCGTCCTGGGCTCGCCATGCCTCACTGTCGCCAATACACATATCAGTACTTGTTATATTAAGAATTAAAACAAGACTATGGGACTACCTGGTGAAACAATAGGAATTCTATTACAATTGCAAAAGTATTGCACTAAAGATATGACTAAAAGCTACTTCATATAAAAAACGCGAGCAGTGCTCGAAACTGATTCACCTACAACAGCGATGATAATAATAGTAATAGTTGTAGTAATAATAATAATAATATCAATATTTCATATTATATACATGTTGTGCAAGAGTTGTATTTACAAATAACCTCTTCTACTAGTATGTACACGCATTTCTTTATCTATACCTTAAGTTATTAGGTCTTATCGAAAGTCACGCTTCGTTCAAAACGGACATGAGGAAGCGGCAGCTGAACCGACAAGCACTGTAAGCTGATCGGTTAGGTCAAGGTCGCAGAAACTTACAAAAACTCACTTTACGTCAGTCAGTCATTCATCTGCCTAGGTTGGAATGTTTTAAAGTTATTTACAGTCGATCGAACTCGTTTAAGAGCGACAAAAAACATCAAGGGCAAGTCAAATTTGAAATGAGTACGGAAACAGTTACCTAACTAAAAACAAACGCAATCATCAAATGCGACAGTTCATATGGCGAAGATGCCGCCAGGCTGCGGCAGCTTACGGAGCGTTCACCCAATGCTAGGAAACAGTCATGCACGAGATCAACTGCTGGCAAAGCTGGTTGTAGACAAGGTAATCGCCAGAAATCCGGCGCATCTTTAGCCCCTTCGAGTCCTTTTGCTTGTCGACTATCTTCAACTCGATCTGGATCCCGCCCTCGTACTCGAGCGACAGCCGGCCGGGCAGCTCCTCCGGCGTGGAGTTCAGCACGCACAGCTTCGGCGGGATTTGGTCGTTGATCGTCCGCTTCACCATCTCGAGGATGTCGTTCGCTTCGAGCTTCGAGAACCCCTCGGACAGCTCCAGCTCAAACGAGCCCGAGCTCTTCTGAATCACGTCCAGCAGGCTCGCGTCGGCGATGCTGAAGATGGTGCCCGCCTTCTGCACGCCGCCGTTCTCCGGCGCCTTGTAGTAGCCTGCAAGCTGCTGCGTGCCTGCCGCCGCCTCGGCACCGCGAGCACCGTTGAAGCCGCCGTCGCCGCTGCTCTGCACGATGAAGCGCGCCTCGCCCTCGCCCTGCGCGAGAGCCAGATTCAGGTTCTTGAAAATCTGGAAGTTGTGGGTACCCGCGTTGGCCAGTTCCTGGCTGATCTGCATCTTCTCGAAGCTGGGGTCGATGGGCCGGGCGCGGATGTCCTGGTCGAGCGTGGCGTGGCTGCTCTGCGTGTTCGAGCTCGAGCTGGGGCTCTGGTTGCCGATGCTAAGGCTGTCGTTCGACAGCGAGTCGTCCGAGTAACACGAGCTCTTGTCCGAGTTGCGCCTCAGAAAAAACTCCTCGGCCGGCGGGTCCGCGTCCGGCGGCTTGCTAAAAAACTTCGGGTCGTCCGCCTCAGTGCTACTCTTGCGGCCGATGCCGCGCGTTATCGACGGCTGGTTCTCCAGCGGCTCCGAAATTATGAAGGAGGGGATCTTGGGCACCTTCTGGTTGTCTAGGCTGTCCAGCGAGTCCTCGGACGTGTCTGAACCAGCCACCAGCGTGACTTCACTGCCTGTGGAGGAAAATAGCGGTTGTTTAGTGACTGCATTATTTATGTAGATGTGACTAACCACTTAAGCATTGAGGCAAACCGTAGCTGCAACGATACAGATACTAAGAATTAGAAAGTAATTTAACTCACTCTTCTATTACTTGATTTATGGCCATAGACAAAGAGGAATTCTGACTCAAACGTGGTATTTCATCACAGGTCCAACAGTACCACCAGTTTCAGAGTGAATGAGATACAAAAGATGCTAGAAAATTTTATGAATGCCCTAGATATATCCTCAACAACTTGACATGTTAAGACGTTGATATTACTGATGATTTAGCCATCAGTCAAATAATATTCAAAGGTAGCGTTCCTAGTTTCTCTATCTTTGCACATTTTCAACTCTATAACGCTAACAGTTTGGTCTGGAGTTCACATTAGAATATAAATGAAAGCATCTGTACTATTCCCACATACGACCAATCTACTGATAGTGAAGAAGAAAAATTATAATTCTAACTTCCAGTGCCTATTCCATATGATATGATATGATATGCCCTCTATCAACTGTTGAAAAATCAAGAAAAATAACAATCGACATCGCTGAAACCCACTGCACTGCCTTGGTGAAAAGACAGTTGCATCCTGAAACCATAAAAGCCAGAGAGATCTTAACGAAATGGTAAAACTAATAGACCCAAAGTTTTTGATAAAATAACTAATCCAAAACGACAATGTTATGACAATATCATGTGTTCTCCACATTTTCAGATAATTCAGAGGGGGTCTAGGATGTATCACTCTCAGACAAGCTAAAAGAAGTAAAAGACAAAACTAAACTGATTGAATGAGAGATTGTCTCCGCATGAAGTGGTTGCAATTGTTTATTAAGTCACAGACAATGGGACTTCTTCTTTTGTTTCTCAGTTATTTAGTCATATCAGCAAGTACATTGTTCAACAATGCAAAACAGCTGGCTTACTATTTGAAAAACCATTCAACTATGAAAGAACATAATTAGGGCAGTTGCTGCCCGAAGTAATGCTGATGTACTAAGTGACCCACCAAAGGAAAGGAACTATTTTTTGAATATTATTGATGACATTGGCCTTTTAAAATCGACAAATCAAGCTCTAGGCGGAAAAAGTTTCATTGAAGTACGAATTTGCATACAGTTGATTACAAAGAAGGAAGTGGCCATACATAATGTTATAAAAAAGGACATGACATCGGATGGTAGTCTTAAAAACCAGAGATATGTCACAGGAGCTGCAGATTGGTTTTACTATGAATGTGGCTAAAAAAGAAACACCACAACTAAATAAAGAAGCGATATACAAAGAGAGGAAAGTGAGAAATAGAAAAAGAAGGAGAAGTAGGGTGGCAGAGAGAGGGAAAAAAAAGAGAATTGCAGAGAAAATTGGGAGATAGAAAAGGGGAAAGAGAGGAGGGAGGAAGGGAAAAAGAAATTGTGTACAGAGATAATCGAACTGATTAAGTTGTAGTAACATACAGCCACCTCGATGCTTTAATATTATTTAAATTACTTCAATAAAAAACAATAAATCTAAAATTGTATATAATGTCTTGTTACTTATTGTACAAATTCTGTGAATATACAAGGGCTTTCGATGATATAAGAAGAACCAACCAACCAGTTAATATGAACTGATAAAACATTAACCAAATGCAATAAAAAGAGTCTGGAAGAACCTCCAAAACTTACTAAACTTCATACCTCACAAATACAAACAAATAACGGAAAAGTGCTTTTGTAATGGCATGTCACTAAACAAGGACTCAAGATGTGGTGCTCTATTAGCGCCATTTTAATCACAGATCATTAGTAATCCTCTTTCCTTCTGTCGTCACTCTGAGCAAGACTCAAAAGAAAATCATAATTGTCTACTGCACCATAAATTAGTTGTCTTGAGCGTCCCCATACAAAAGCATCTTAATAAAGCTAACCATTCTCGAGTTACTGTACGTAAGCAAAGAATAACAACATACATAAAAACAAAAGTAAGCAACAAACTGCAGCTGCCACATTTTTTATGAGCCCCACATTAACCACATTGATCCCAAAACAGTTACAAGTAACACAAAGGGAGGGGACGCGGTGGCTCAGATAGTTCAACCAGTTGGCTCTGTCCTCTAGCCGGCGCGCGCGAGTTCGAGTCTCGCTCAACCCATGTGTGTGTTAATGTCCTAGCATTAAGTGCATGTTAATAGGCACAAAATAAGCCCTTGAGACTGCAGTGCACCCCCCCCCCAAACACAAAGGGAACAAAAAGAAATCGTCGATTGTGTAAATGAACAAAAAAATGTACCTCAGAAAACAAAAATTTAATGTTGGTTACTATACTACGTGGAATTTAATGAGTGTGTAAACATAAATTTTGCGTTTGAAAGAGAAAAATAGGGAAGGGAGGGAATATAAAAGCTATACAGAGGAAAGTCACGTTTAACTTTTGCAACTAGAAGAGGTACTAAAAGTGTTTACTATAAGCGCCTAGATGCTTCAGATTCCAACAAACCAGTGCTTGAGAAACGTTGGGCCCAGTGCGCACTTGTATTACTGCACATATCACCAGTACAGCCAGTCTTCTACAGTACACCACATCTATTAACGTTCCTTAAAGACAGAAATCGATATCTAATGTCGGAAATGTGAGGAAAAATTCAAACACGGCATCTAAATTCTCATATCTTGGTGAAAGTATCACAGGATGTCATTATTGGAACTAAAACAGATCAATGCCAAAAAGCATATTAATTGCTGATGAATGGATGTGGTTAGCATGTTTTGACTTGACTAGTAATGATACATTCAAAAACATTTTGGAACCAGACAATACCACACTCTTTGATCAGGATCATCCTCATTAGGTAGATATGGAGATGAAAGCTGTTTGCAAAATGCATCATATGCTTTTTGCCAATTCTTATCTAGTGTTGTTTGATGAACTACTGTGACGAGCATGTAGTAAACTGATCTAACAGAGTATTTGCTGCACATTACGCACAGTACCATAAGTTACAAATTCCAACGCATACTGAGGTCTCAATTGTAGTTCAAATACCACTTCAAAATGATCATGAAAGTCCTCAAACGATAATTGTGCTTTCACAATTTTCTTTGATGGTGTTGCCCATTGCAAGATGACGCTAGCAATCATTTGATTAACGTCATCTTTTGCGCGAACGCCAACACTATACATTTCTTTGTTTCCATAATTCAACTTCGACTTTAGCTTTTTCTGAAATTCTCTCATTTTTTATTGTAAAGAAGTGTTATTTTGACGTCGCCTTTTTCTACTTTTAATTTAAAAATCTTTCTTCGTACTCTATTTCATTCCGTTCTATTCAAATATTTCAAATCTTAGTTGGTTTAATTTTACTATACTAAAGATTGTTCTCTACTTGAAGACTTCTTCTCTTTAACTCTTTTTCCCCACATCTCCATTCTTGAGGTATTCTTTTCTCCATCCAAATCTTTTAGTTTATTTATTTTAAATTTTAGTCCTTTTAAAGGAGACTTTTATTTTTTTATTTTGACTCTTTAGCTGCAATCAATGACTGTACTTATTCAAATTCATATATTGCGCCTACCACACAGCTTTACAACACACTGCAATAAATGCCTATTTTACCAACTCTAAAAATCACTGCCTACCTTGCCAGTTTCAATTAAAAAAATGACTATAAAGGGGTAGTTAACATTTTTGACAGTATCTGCAAGAGTGGAAATTTTGATCTGCATGCTGGCAAATGTACTAAATAACCAAATGAAGTCGACAATCAGGAGCTGGAACAACTGTTGCACAGTTAAAGCTTTGAGAGGCGCCCCTGCACAAGCTGGACAGAACTCACAAGGAATGTCACTGGGTTTGTTACAAACTCACATTTAAGAAAAAGAGTAGACTCTATGATATTACTAGCAATCACTAACCTGGATTGAGAGCTTTTCAGATTATCGCTTCTTCATATCCCTGCCGCATCACTTGGCTCGCTTCAGTATTATCAGATGTCAAGAAACGTCTAGTTGAGTTTACCAATTTCAAATTTTTTAGATTTCCATTTTTTCAGTGTTCTATATTTCCAGTCAACCAACTATCTCTTTCATACCTCCTCTATTTCTCTCAATTTCTCCACTTCTTGTTTCCTAATTTTTCCTTGGGATTTGGTTTTCGTTTGAGAAATTCACCGTTTTTCTTTTTGTTTACTCAAATGTCTTATTATTCTTATCCGTATCTAAATATGGAAGTTACAATGTAAAATTATTTATATTTTTTAATGTCTTTTCTGTCCACCTTTTGCCCTATTTCCTATTTTTAACACAATACCTCTTCCAGTTGTAATTCAGAACAATATACAAATGTTCCATATACTTAAACACACCCTTAAAGACCTCGGCAATCTTGATGAGTGTTTTGTATTGTATATTCAATTGTATATTTGCAAATAATGAAGTGGAGAAACTTAATAGGTGTGGAACTTGGACAATTGTCGTATTTGGTATGAAATTCATTATTACATATACTTCTATGCTACCATTTGTTTCACACAAAATGCTTTGATGCTGTGATGAACCATAAGTCAACTGGTTCGCATTACAGCCATGTTCAGTTTGAATTGTTCAGCAGTCAAAGCTACAAACGTTCAAATTAAACAAAATTCTCTTCGCATACAAAAGCTCAATGTTTCGCATCATCACACAAAATCTAGGACTAGTTGCTTACAAAAACGTCATACAAACTATTATCTGATAAATGAGAAAAAGCAGTCAGTTTAGGGATGAAACGAGTTTTACACTACAAAATGACAATGATACGCATTGGGACTGAGGGTTCAGAAGCCATTACTCAGCATCTGAGCATCTACAATGTTTTGTTACGATGAAATGACCAATATTCATTTTTGTGGAAGTGGTCAAAATCTCAGCCGATGTGCATTGATGTGAAACATTAATTATACGCCTTTTCAAGGTAAGTTTTAGACCTTCCAGCAACTAGTCCATAGAGCAGTAGTTAACTTGGTTGTACAATAGTGTGCCTCATTTTTTAAAGGTAGTCAATTGGTCTTCTGATGCTTAATCCTTCAAATTTTAAATGAAGTACACTTTTAAAGGCTACAGATTTCTGAAGAAGGCATCCTTGTATTGATCAATAGAAGCAACGCCTATCAACTGCAGTCAACAAATTACTGATGTACACAGTGAGCACCAGAGATCACTGGCCAAAACGTTTCAAGACTTATGTAAAGCCTTTTTAAACAAATTCTTTCAATTACTGTAATTATCAATAATTGTTTAATAAATCCTAAAAGTGTTATATATCTAATATTTTTCTTTTGTTAGATTATATGCAATAAATAACTGTGATGGCTACCAAAGTCCAAGAAAATTAAGATAACTATAAAAAAACATCCCCTCCAAACTTCACCTGTTCATTTCTGTTAGTTGCAACAATTTTGTACATGTCCAAAAGTCCAAACAAAGTTCAATATGAATTTTCCACAGCATTTAACTGTTGGTCAGGCACATAATGGTGACAATTATTGAAGATGTACACTACTTAAATAATTAGGATAGTAGTGATACCATGAATAAAAAATTCGGTCTCTGAAAAGCCACACAACTTCCAGCAACGAAGTTAGTACAAAAATGGCTCTTAAACAATAAAGACATTTTTATCCAAAGAAATGTGGCCTCTTAATTGTCCAGATTTAAAGTTTCTGGTTTATTATGTTTAGACGTTATCAAAAAAGTTCAAGCAGTTAGTTCAAAGAAGTATGTATGCACTTCATGGTTAGAAAATTAAAAAAAAAATAATGAAAGAGAATCACATTAAATTACCAAACATTTAATAGACCATGACATCTCTACCAGTCATCTGTCTAAGTACAACATGGTAACAGTAATTTTTTTAGAGTATAGATGGCTTTGTAGTGGTTTTTCATTGCTTATTTATAAAATAAAGCTTGGGAACAGCCTAAAAAGCATTTATGCAAACCTTACCACCTGCACCAATAAATTAAACTCTAATACTCTAAGATTACTACGTTATAAAAACTTATCAACTTTTTGATTAAAATTGAGTCATGCATAATTATGTCAGATCATATTTAAATTCAATTATGCACTCCCAGGAAAGCATCATCAAGTGAATTCAATGACCCACAGGTTTTCTTCAACTACCACAATACGGCACTGTTGCAAATTATTTTGCCTGCAAATGTGGCCAAATGTTGATTTGAAGTTGAAAATAAAAGGTTTATAATTTAAACAATTGGAAAGGAGAAAAAGTTTTGGACAATGGCAAACCAAGATTGAGTAAACAAAGATTTGACCTTGAACAGTTTGCTCATTGGCTCTCCATTTATGAGCACAGAATCCAAGCTTTCAAAGAGGTAGATATGTCTTAAAAACCATATAGTTCACAAAAAAATCAATTAAGACATAATGGTAACACTTGTTTTCAAGAATGCATATCTCCCTCTTTCATCAAACCTTTTCTACATCTAAAGGTCATTGAGATCAAGGTTATGCCATAAAGTTAACTTAAATCTCAGATGCCTTAAGAAACATAAAAAACACATAAGAGATTAGACATAATAGAGACAAAACAATTTACCTAATACATCTGTAACAGAGATCTGTGGATGGCAAACAGGCTGCTGCTCCATCTTGGGGGCGTTCTGCACGTGTGGCAGCTCCTCCTGTATCATATCAAGCCCCGGGCTGCCGGGGTTGCTGATCGGTGAGTTCGTAAGGCTGCGGTGGTTGTGTATATTGAGTATGTGATGCATGTGGTGTGGCAGGGGGCCCTGCTGTAAGTAATTCGACTGGTTCGGCATGTAGTTAGGTGGCAGCTGCGGGGCCAGGCTGGCCGAATAGGAAGCCGTGTCCATCTTGGCCTCGTCCGGCTGGCCACGCAGCTCCAGCTGCAAGGTAGTGGACGGCGTCCCTTGCGTTATGGAACCAGTGGTGTTCAAGCCACTGATACCTAAAACCAAAACAAAAATAGACTCTAAATCGACGCAATCTCGGTATAAATAATAACCTTGAGTAATTGAGGAAATACTGCTAGGTTGAGACAGTGTGCCCGGCGACGTCTGCCCATATCCCCCAAAAACGGGGGACGCGTTCGGACTGAGCAGGGGATTCATGATGGGTGATGTATTGCCAGAGTAGAGCACTAGATTAGGCATTTGCCCATACAAGTTCTGGTGTATGGGCGAACCTAGATTACTGCTGCAGCTAGGACTGTATGGTGAAATGTTGCCAGAATGCAAAGGGCTGTTGCTGAAGCTCCTGTTTGGATCATAGCCGAAACTCGCTTGGACCAAATTTGATTGTGCCTGGTAATTGTCGAGTACCGATGCCTCCGTCATGCTTGGGTACATCTGATGGACAGGCGACGACGTCTCAGATATTTGGTGGCGGGAGTCCGAAACCATTTGATGAATCGGTGAGCCTACATTATGAAGGTCAATAAACAGAGAGGACAAATTTTGCCTTTGAACGTACCTGGAATGGATCTGGGCGGACTGGCTCGGGGCGCCAGCCCCCTCTGCAGCCTCTGGCACTCCTGCTGTGGAGTCGTGGGGCTTAGCGTCCGCTGCCCGCCGGCTGAACCTTCGCTGCCTCTTCTTACAGGGCTAAACCGCTCCAATGACTTCTGTTCGCGGCCTACAAAAACACAGCAATGGATAAATGCCGCCCAAAAGTTCATTCTAACCATGCGCGTTCTTACCAGCTTCGACACGTTTGTTACAATAAAATAAAATCGTAAAGTAAAAAACATCAAAAGCAGGCTACCTACCTTGCAGTTCTTGTACTGTGGGCAGGTGGGGCTTGACCGACTGGCGAGAGTGCTTGCGCTGCGGAATCAAGGGCGGCATGTAGTTGCGCCGCATTCGAGCCTCTACCTCCATCACTAGTTCGGGGGAGATTACTAACAAATGCATGCGATTGCAGATTACACAACTACTACTGAACAAAAGAAAAACACACAGCAGTGAAGTGCTTTTATTTCATCGCCAGTTAGTTTTTGCCGATAAAAGCAGTTCACGTCAATCAAATGGCAATAGTAAAATTATAATTAAAACAAGCTTACAACAATGAAACAAAAACAAGTGAATGTTAATGTTAGGGCTAGTTAGTGGTGCGAAAGTGGGATAAATTCTAGTCAAGTTTTTTTTACTTCCATTTAACATTAATCGCCGTTCTTTATTATCTTAATTCAAAGAATGAAAAACAAGTGGGAGACAAAAACGAGTTTAGAAAATGGTAGAAATATTTGTTACATACTCTTAAAAAGCTTTTGAACTCTTCCAATTAGAAATACAATGTGTTTTCATGGATGATAGGAAGAAACACCAAACGAGACTGCTAACTCTGTATATGTAAGTAGATTATGAGTTCTCTCACTTATATTGGTGGCGTTCATTGGTTTTTTCAAACATAATGTCACTCAAGTTCTACGAAATATTATTGTTTTGGTGGAGGTTCTAAGGAACTAGAATATGATGATACGATAGACGTCTTTAGAATACAATAATTGTACAAAGACCGCTATTTGAAATTAAGTACCAGAAGACAACCTCAACAGAAATCTTGGAGCAACTAGCAGAGTACAAATTTCCAAAACAAACCATTCCTCAATGCAACTCGAGACAACTTGGTCTCCATGTCTATTTCATTGGTATCAGGTTACAGAACCGCCTGCCTAACATGGTGTAGGGGTTCCATTTCTTCAATGATTTATAGCATATCTACATCTGGAGAACAAGAAGAAGTCCAGATAACAAGAGACTAACATTGACCTAGATAATTTCAAAGATCCTGATCCTGATACACTGAGAGTGGGCTGGTATTATGTTGAACTCAATATCTTTGATAGAAATAGTGTCACTGGCCAGATATACCAGGATGTGATTATAAGACCTACTTTCTTGTTTATGGAAGATCGATACCTATATCCAACAAATAAATTTTGTAGAAGAACCTCCAAAAGAAAGGGATATCTAGCTGTGGATTATATAGGCTTAGGATAGTTCCAGAGTGGACCTCTATTCCTCAGGAACAACTCAATATTTTCATCTAGAAATACTCCTCCAGCAACTTGGAGCTTTTAATAGATGAATTGAATCCAACCAATTTAAGAATTTTGTTGTTTAAAAGACAAGTGAATAATTGAAGAAAATTATTTTTAGAACAAAGCTATAAAAAACTCTTTAGTGGCGATTTCGTTCAAAACCATGGCTTTTTATTTTTAAGAGAATGGAATCACCTCCCATGCAACAAACAAATCCACTGAAGTGATCGATGAATTGTTTCTTGTAGAAGTAATCTTCAAAAGTGTCTCATGTTCGTTTAGTTAACATGAGAAGAAAGGCTATGATAGTATTTGATTCAACAATCTGGAATCATAAAAATTCTTTTGGATGTCTAGAAAATTATAAACAAATAAACAAACTGCAAAAACAAACATGATGTGCAAAAAGAAACACTAAACAAACAACAACTTGGTACTGGTAGCAAAACACAAACACAACAGCAACAGCAAGAAAATGTGTACCGTACCTTTCTATGCTGCGTCATCCCTACTTCTATCCAAACAACCTACACACATTACCGACTGATAATGCGATACGCGCAGGGTTAGTCATGTTATAAAACGACAAAGACGACAGCAGCTGCGCCATGCGAGCGCGTTCTCACCTGGTGGTCGCTCCATGACGGTCAGGAGACCCGTGCGACGGGTGCGTGCTCCGGCCGAGGTGCTGCTTTGCAGGGAATGTACGTCTTCGGGGTTGGCCATGGTGTGCCTCTTGGAGTTGCCTCGGCACTGCATGTACCTGGATTGAAAGGATTGTTTTAAAACAAAAGACTAACCAATTGATTATTAAAAAATTGAAATAACCGATTCAAGTAGTCATCATAGATTCATCGTTATGGTTGTCAAACAAAGGCAATAAAACAGAAATCTACAGTTTTATTTATGGCCAAGTTCTGTTGTTTGCATTTATTTTCTCTGATGCTGTAATTTTAATTTTTTTTTGTCTGCTCAATATATTTCTTCAGCTCCATCATTTATCAGATAAAGAATATCCTTTGATAGAGAAAAAAACAAGGATAGAGATGTTACTAGAAGTGAAATAAAAAGAGTCATGGAACAAAAATGACCAAATAATAAAACCAAAGTAAAATCCTAATTTTGTCTAGAAGAAAGTAATGTAACCAGCTGTCTTCTAGAGTTGAAATTCAGCAGCATATATCTAGTAGCATGTAACGCACCATTCTGTTGTTTGGGGGAACTCATTAGTTTTGAAAACTATGAAATCACTTAGTAAGCTTTAGTAGAAGATCTGAAGGTTGGCAAAGTTCTAGTAGCCATGGTTCATGTAAAAATTAAAAAACTAAAGAAACGACCAAAAGTTTAGCAAAAGCATGCATTCAACAGATGACAAACCCATTGGTAAGATAATGTTGATGTCAAAACGTAGCTATATCTAGAACCACAATTGTGATAACTGGGGAATAAGAAAATTCCACATCCTTTGTGACGAGGTTCAGAAAAATACCACTGGTAAATCACAAGTGTAAATATGGATAGGAGATATTGTTCTGCTTTTTCAAGGCGAATGCCAAAGAAAAAAGATTGAACAAAAAAGTTATGATAACCTCAAACATCCAAAAAACATTGTAAGACTTGTGTAAAATAAAGAACATGTCTAATTTATATTTTTCTTCAAAAAGCCTATCTACCATTCCTTTTGTGTCATTATTTTGGCTGTAGAGCCAATTCCCTTACTTCAAAATTTAGCTCCCCCTTTCGCCACCCCTTCTCACTCGAGTTTAACATTCTCTTCTTTTTTAGCGTTTCCTACTATTCAGTTTTTCTAATTTATGTACATTATTCTCTTACTCTGGCGTTTTTTATAAATTTTTGCAATTATTCACATTTATCTTTCTTTATAAGCAGTCTAATATTCTACTAAGGCTCACATGTCCTTGTTAGTTGTTTATCCAAAAGGAGACCAGCACTGCAGATTCAAGCTCCTTATTCTCTTTCACGAGCACATATGTGTGCTCTCCTCTACTACCCCTCTCTTGCTATCCCTCACCTTCCTACCTTCCTGCCTTCTCTCTTTCCTTACCCTTCCTCCCTCTCATTCTATCCCTCCTTTTCCTCCCTCTCTCTTTCTTCTTACCCTTCCTTCCTCTGTCTTTCCCTCCCCTTCATCCCTCTCTTCATTCCCTTCTTACCTCCCTCCCGCCCCTTCCTCCCTCTTTCTCGCCCGTCGTTCTCTTTCACTCTTTCCCCCACCTCGCTTGTCTCTTATCTCTCATTTCCCCCTTCCCCCTCTCATCCGTCTCGCTCACCCCCTCCCACGCTACCCTTTTTCTTTCTCCTTCCTTAAAAAGTAAAACAAAAGGTATTATAAAGGCAGAGAGATGTTCACTCATGAGTCGAGTAGCGATAAAGCTGTAGTTTTAACAAATCATTTTTTAGCAAATTTTGCTCCTTGGTTCATTTAAGTGTTGTATTACAATTTTCTTTACTAGAAATGACCTCTATTTGCACAGTTTTAGTTCACCCAGAAGTCATGGTCACATGAAGTGTCTACTACACACCACAATGTAAAATATCTATACCGGATAAATTGCTGGGATCTCTAGTCTAAGTAGTCTAAGATTTTTGATCACATTTCTGCAGTAAAATAAAGTTAGTAATAGATTGGTTATACATAAAAAAGTTTAATAAAACAAAGTCCCTCCATTGTCTTCAGTTTGCACTTATAGGGAGAACCACAAATTCCTTAAGTGAACCAAATACATTTATACCTGGATGCCTATTAAGTCAGGAGATTCCTAAAACTCAGCAATAAGTGCCCTGGTTATGAGTAAATAACTCTTCATTGCAATTATGTTTTGCAATCCAGATTAACGTTAAATACCTAAAGGTCCCAAGATCATTACATAGTAGTACGGATATGGCTTCCAGTAATTGGCAATGCATTGGTACAAGTACATTCTATCACAGTACTTTGAAAGAGTCTAAAATGTGTCAGAATTGCATGGGTAGTCTCTCATATAATAATATACAATTTTCGCCAAACGTCCATTAATTAATCAGAAACCTATCTCACAGCTTCCTATAAAAGTTCCATCCTCACTCAGAGATGACCAGAGATTATTGCCGGATCGGAAGAAACGGTTATTGCCACGTTAAAGAAGGGATTTTTTCATGTATATCCTCAAAGAATTAGCTGCCGAGCTCCGAACCCCTCGGAGCTACGGTAGCTTAAAATAAGTGTAAGGAATGCACAGGAAAGTCGACCCGTATTCTATTCTTGATTTCTCCTCATGCCAAATATTCTATGCATGCTCCACTGACGTTTGCACAAGTCAGCGAATGGCTCAGCCGGTTAGGCGTTGTGCTTGTAATCTGGTGGTCGAGGCTTCGATTCCTATCTAGTGCAATTTTTTTTCAGAGCTCGGCAACTAATTCTTTGAGGGATATACATGATTATTTTTTTAACGTGGCAATAACCGTTTCTTCCTATCCGGCAATAATCTCTGGTCATCTCCGAGTCAGTGATCTGTTAAGACATTATTCTTTCTTTTTCATCTGGATGGATATTTCAGACACTCCATTGTCTTCCTCTTCAGTGTCCCTGTCCTCAAAACTCTTTAGTCCATTGTTTCAAATTTGCTTGTTCGGTAAGTGCTTCTGATATTTTGTCTAAAATCTTTGCGAAGCAGAGGGGTTCACTTTCAGCACTGCAGGTACAAGGACTTACTGTGCCTACTAACACGCAACTTAAATTCTATGATGTCACATACATTCATGGGTTTACACAAAGATTGAAACTTGGCCACAAATGTTTCTGGACAATTGACCATCCGCTCCTGCATGACCAGTCAATCACAGCAGCAAATAAACGTGTTGCTGGATTATTAATCAACTTTATTGCCTTACATTTTTAAAATATGTTGTCACTTCTCTGATGATAGAAAAATCCATATGCAGGCACTAGTTACAGATGTGTGCACATGTATCCAAATTGTCTATATTGGATAACATCCATGTTTAAAGGTCCAGTGCAGTGTTTACATCACACAAACAATAAAAACACAGCAAAGAGAGTACATAAACTCACAATTCTATCATCACCTTGTAGTTTGGAATCAATAAAATAGTAGTCAAAGCCACTGTTACTTCCCATAAGACTACACTAAATAATGAGAATCTGTTCTGTTCTCTACATTTAATGCTCGAGACAAAAAAAGACCTTGAAATGCTGTCGTTATTACCTTAGCATCTAGGGCTCGCATGCTACCATTTTTTGCTCTACTATTCAATTTTCTTCTTCATTCATAATAGTTCTTTGTTACTAGATTTTGCTTTAAATCTTCTTGAGAAAAATACTTCATGGCATTCCATATCTTAGCCTATATTATGCTTATGTAAAGTAATTTTCTTTGTATGTTTCTTTGACCTTCAATGCTAGTAACATCATCCTCTTTGACTTAAAGGTAGAAAAGACGTTTTCATCTTTTTGCTTTACTGACCATAATAGTCCAAAAGTTTAAGCAATGTTTAGTACAGGATTGAAAATCGCATATAGGCAAACAGACACATCATAATTACCTGGCTATGGCATAAGGGTCAGCTAACTCATCCAGCGCCGGCTGACTGTGATCGAGTGGTTGAGTGGCGGTACCGCTGCTAAGGCTGGGGTTCCCGCTGGAACTAGTAGACATCACAGATAGTTGCTCGTGAGATCCCGGAGTGCCCCACGCCATGTGCAGATTGGCGCCTCCGTCTGCAATAGCCAACGATAAGCTTTAGGATGTCCGGCTTATAAAAGGCAACAGACAGCAGACCTGAAGCACGCCTTCCAAAGCCGCCAGCCGCATTAAGTACTGTTGGGGGCTTGAGAAGGTGTGGGTCTTTGCCGCTGTAGTAGTGCGGGTTCTGCTGGGCCAACAATGGTAGGTGCAGAGGAAGGTTGGTATTAGGCAACAGCCGAGTGCCCATCCCGCTCGGATCCTGCTGGGCCTGCTGTGCCATGTAGTGTGACTCCAGCACCTGCAGAAGCAATATATAAAAAGACATAAGCCTCATTCTTAAATCGCACAAATTACCTGCTCATGTGCTGGGTCACCAGGCCCAACAGTGTGTCTGCGTATGGTTAGATATCGGTCACCCGATGAGGAGCAGCTACCATATCCTGTAGAAGACGATGTAGAAGGCACCGTTAATGCACAGGAATCCTCTAAAGCATCTGTCTCCATTTCACCAAACTAAAAAAAATTCAATACCACACAAGCTAACACCTTTGTTCTCCTAACCTTTTCAAGAGGCTGACCATCTCCATCTCCAGCAAGATACACAGCAGGTATAGTGGGCATTGACACAAAGGGAGAGCCCATATCCTCTGTACTTGCTTCAGAAAACAGCTTCCGCCTCTCATTCACATCGTCACGCACCTCCCGCAAGCAATTTTCATTGAAACTTTCCCGCCTACCATTCTGAGACTCTTCCACCTTTTCTGTTTTCATCTAAAGAAACACTCAAGTTTAACACTTATAACACAGTTATATTAGATCAGCTACCTCACTCGATAAGCTGTGCTGCGTTACAAGCTGTTCATTGAACGATTCGCTGCGCTCATTGATCTTGGGTCCATGACCGTAAAGCTCGTTGCCGTCTGCACTGCCCTCAGCTGACTCTTCTGAAGACTTGGTTTCGGAGCTCTGCTGTGACAACTTGGACTGGAAGTTGATGGTGCGCTGGTGTAGCTTATCTACTAGGAGGTTGTATATCGCGTAAATGTGGTCAAACGAGTTATTCTTCAGCGACTAAAAACTCGAGAGTAAAAAATCACCACCGAAAGTGAAAGACGTACACCAACCTGTAGAATCATGTTCTGGTTAAGACCCGGTAACTGCAGCATGTGTTCTATAACGGTTTTGTTAAGGTGGCTCTCTCTGTCTGGGCCTGTGTCGACAGGCGGGGCGTTCGCTAGCCACGGGTGCTTTGAAATCTGCGCCATAGTCAGTCTTTTATCTGGATCCACCACCAGCATGTGTCGTATTAAATTTTCACACTCTGCAAGCAAAGACGTTAGCAGTTAAAAACATTTCAGTTGCATCTCACCTTGAGACATAAAGTATGGTATTCGGAATTTGCCTGATATAACAACGTTCCGCAGGGCTTGCAATGTGTGGCCGTCGAAGGGGAGGGAGCCGCAGACAAGAACATATAGCACCACTCCGAGGCTCTGTAATTTCAATTTTTTTTATACTTCACTACTCGAGTGATTGCCTAAACAAACTTACCCATATATCAGCTTTGGGGCCGTCGTATTTGAGTCCCTGAAAGAGTTCCGGAGCTGCATACGGTGGGGAACCACACCATGTGGACAAACGGCATCCCTCTGTGAACTGGTTGCTGAATCCAAAGTCAGCTAACTGGAGATGAGAATGGTACCTTGTTACATTGGGGGCGGAGGGCGTTAGACAGGCAGCTGCTCACCTTAATGTTCAGATTGTGGTCGAGTAGAAGGTTTTCAGCCTTTAGATCTCTGTGAACCACCCCCTGTGAATGACAGTAATTTACAGCGGACACTATCTGACTAAATATCCTCTTGGCTTCTGGCTCTGCCATTCTGCCTTTCGCGACTAAGTGATCTATAACAGAAAGTTGACGGTTTAACAGCTGTTTAGTTGTGCACTATTTATTTTAGTGCATTTGTTTAGTTTAAGGAATCTTCATTGGTTTGGTATATTAAATATGAGGAGTTGAAGATGAGCCTTGTACTCTAAAGAAATTAAAAAAAAGGTCATTTGTAGTGAAAGTAATATTTCTGATTATTGCTAGATGGCGCTGACAAGTCGCATAGTCACGCCATAGTAGTAGAAGGCTTAGAAGAAAAGAGTAAATTTCAAAACTTTTTATCATAACAACAAGGCTTATTATTTAAATACACACAAGGTGAATTTTTAATCAATCCCAAAGCTAAATAAAATGACGTCATCAGCTAACTGCAACATGTCAATAATAAATGAATATTTAAAATTATAAGAAGGTGGTTGACGCAGATAGAGAAACTTGTGCTGTTCGTTATCGACAATTAAACTACAATGAGACAATTAATAACCATTTCATCAAACTATGTGACGTTAATGTCTTAAATTTCTAATTCAATTTTCAACTGGGGTGCATGAGAGCTCAAAATGAGCTGGAAAAGCAGATTAAAAAGAGTTACAAAAAAGTTGTTCAGCTTAATGGTGCACATGTAATGTAAAAGGTCACAGCTCCCCCCTCCCTCGTACCATACTCTATATATAATCACATCTATTTAAGTGTCTACGTCTTCATGTCCTTTCAGATAATAGCACACCACTCATAACTTCCCTTACACCAGTTTTTTGAATAGGTTCTTCTATATGAAGCTCATGGATGGATAATTTCATCCATCCATGGATGATTTCTGTTAAGTCAAAATAAGATCGACAAAGACATTCAAGCTAAAAGAAGAGTAGCACGCAATATCTCTCATGTTGCTATAAATAATTTTATATGAAATACCACCTACCACTTAGAGCTCCCAAATGGGTCACAACCGAACAAAAAATTCTCTTCAGAATTTGACTAGTCTAGTGGAGATGGATGAGTTAGAACAAGTATCTTTTTTTAGGTCCAAAAAAAAAGACGATTAACAGTGAAGCTCGAAGTAGTAGTAGCAGTAATCTTCTTTATCATCTTCTTGCACTACTTCTTTGGAGAGCCAAATCGAAAGTACTGATTACTTGAGCATATAAACTTTTAACTCTTTCATGGTGGCTGCTGTAAGAATTACATGTTGTGAGCATACCTAAAGGTATTCTAGTTGTCACTTCTAGGCTCTTTCCAGAAAAATATCTGCTTATGATCCCTTCAATAAATTCGTCTTTGCTTGTCCCCTTTCCTTCCACGCAAAAGTATAACGGTGTGGCTTTTATTTGGTCTCGGTTTGTCAGATGCAGATATAGAAATCTTCCTCTCTGCTACTTGTGCATTCGTTGAATGATGGATATGTCACTCTCATGAGCAATTATGCGCCAGTTTCAGTCAAATGGCAAGATTATGTAGTTTTTAAAGTATCTCTAGCGCAGCTATATATATAGCCTTTGAATTCTTGTCAATTTGGCGACTATGGCGGTTCACTCAATACAGGACTACCAGACCGCAGAGGCAATACGAAATATGGAGTCCCCAGGTCTATTACTATCTCCAACTTATTTACCCCTTTCCTAAAAGCCCTGTTGTAAATCACAAGAGATCTGAATCCTCTCGATTTCCTCCTTTTGGTGAAGAAAGTAATTCCCGTCTTACACGGAATTACCGAGAGGCCAGCCTCATCTTTCAGCTGTATACTACACTATCATACACATCTAAAAATTGACTTCTTACTATTAGGTGTATAAGTTCTCAGCTTTTTTCTGCAAAATTAAAGTTTTATTTAAAAACAAATGTGGGAGAAGTTCCCAGCCTAACGCGGAGATGTGTTCTTGCGTCGCTTTCGCAACATGTGGTCGGGCATTATCATGGAGCAGGATGACTTTGCGACTTCCTTGTCCAGTAAATGGCCTCTTTTCTTCGATTGCGTCGCTCAAATTGATGAGTTGCTGTTGGTAGCGATCCGCCGTAACTGTTTCACCTGGTTTCAAGAGTTCATAGTACAGCACACCTTTCCAATCCCACCAGATACAGAGAAAATTCTTTTTGGCGTGGATATTGGGCTTTGGAGTCGATGTCGAAGGTTTGCCAGGGTCTACCCATGATTTTTTGCGCTTGGGATTGTCGTACAAGATCCATTTTTCATCGCCCGTAATAATTTTATGCAGAAAATCCTTTTTCGGTTCCTTGAAAGCAAATGGAGTGCGGTGTCACGCCGTCGATTTGTGTTATTTTCGGACAGTTTATGCGGAACCCATCTGCCTTCCTTTTGTATCTTACCCATTGCATGCAAACGTATGGAAATGGCTGACTGAGTGACGCCAAGCTGTTCTGCAGGCTCTTTTTCAGTTTGCGCATTGTTTTGATCCAGCAATGTCTGCTGCTCATCCGTATCAAATGTTTGAGGGCGCCTAGCGCGTGGTTGATCTTCAAGACTAAACTCTCCTCCGCGAAATCTTTGGTACCACTTTTTGCACGTTGCATGACTTACAGCATTCTCACCATATGCAGCACAAATCATTTCGGTGACGTTTTTCTTAAGATGAAATGCGAAGTGGATAGAAAATCGAATATGCACTTTTGTGATTGCCATCGTGAACACAGCTGATCATTCAGGTTATGTGCATCAAACGCCAAATTGCATGATGTTTCGAAAGACCAAATGTCATTGCTTTAAAACCGCAAGAGGGCGGACTAATACGTTGTATGTAAACGGTGAAATCTAAAGCTGAGAACTTATTTATACACCTATAGAACAGCTCCAAGTATAAGACTTTCCTCAAACAGATTCCTCCGACAGGAAATTCAGACAATTCATATGCGTGTTACGACGTTCAACAAAGAAGGAAGAAAGGCCGGTAAGAGTGGGGAAAAATCAACTCAGTTTAGGCCAGAAAATAGAAATGAAAGAGAAACCGAAGGAACAATAAATTGATATAAAACACGTGTTCCAACCTCGGCTCTTCCCACTGTAAAACTCATTATTCTTTACTAGGTCAACTTGACTGTTAAAAAATATTATCGGCATATTCCAATTCATCTAGAACTGTCATCATATTTTCCCACAAACCAGTGAAAACAAGTACGATCTCATTTTTAGAAAAACTGACTCCATACTAGCGGAACACCTTATTTTTTATGTAGATTTTATAGAGTTCCTTGATTGTAATAATATTTTACTTAAACCATCTTCTCGGGTGCTTTCATTGGCCAACAACAGTTGCTTTATCGTTTAAGATAGAAAAACTCACTATCCCATTGCAGTAGATATAATTAAATGGCAAAACTCAAAACTAAGGCAATCCCGGTCGTTATTTGGTCAAATTGCAGATAAATGCAAATATT
Source organism: Sinelater perroti (assembly GCA_036346155.1). NCBI lineage: Eukaryota > Metazoa > Arthropoda > Insecta > Coleoptera > Elateridae > Sinelater > Sinelater perroti. The sequence goes on along the minus strand of JARFIY010000070.1, from coordinate 331,680 downwards.
GCTAATAGCGCCAAGTCGAAAGTTACGCAAAGGATTCATAAAACTACCAAAGAAGTATGAAAATCAATGATCATCACGACTTTTCTTTTTATGTTTGAATTGTTAACTGGATAGACACTAGAAGGATGCTTTTCAATAAAGATTCTTCTTAGAGTAAGGGAAAAAATTTCAAGCACGGTATAACTCCAAAACACTCAATGAAATTTTTTCTATATTGAGGTAGTCACGTGCTCTCTACTTATGTTCTAACGAGGAACAATTTCTTTTTTGAAGAATGAATGGCAGGCAAAGTTACTTTTCATAGAAGAAATAAATGAAGAGCGTGTAAACCATTCGAAGCAGACTAACAATAACATACAATATTTTGCATCGGCAAAACAAATCTTTTAAAGAGTGTCCTCTAAGAATATTTTCAGGAATGCGAGAAGCACTACCATAGCATATTACAACTTGTCTTTCCAAAGCCGAAACGACGTCAAGGTCAAACCAAATATCAACTTTTGAGAATCTTTTTGGCTAAAATTGGTACTTTTTTCATTATAGTCATTATCATATCTCATAGTACCAACAATTTTATCTTTTGCAATAGTTTTCTCATCTTGACGAGATCAGGTTCGCTCGTGTTTATGTCTGCCAACTACGGAGAATGTTCTATTATCTTTGAAATTCATAGGAATGACAACTTGCATTAATATCAAATAAAATGGTGTTAATGTTTTTTCGCGTCTATCCAATGAAGGAAAAGGGAGGGAGAGGAAGAGGGACTAGAAGTAGAAAAGGAGGGATAAAGAGAAAAAGGAGAGACACAAAAAGAGGGAAAGAGGGGAGAGAGGAGAGAGAGAGAGTAAAAGGAGAGAAAGAGAAGGGAGAGAAAGAGAAGAGAGAGAGAGAGAGAGAGAGAGAGAGAGAGAGGAGGAGGAGAAAGCGTGTATAAGAATGTGCAAGTTGTTGAACGATTTATCAAATCAATTGCTTCCGTACATCTATTGACTTTTCTTATCCCTCAAAAATAATTAATGAAAACAATTACAACAGCAAAATTCTAAATTAAAGAATAAATGTTCCCATATATGACATTGTGTTCCTAAGAAAGTTCGCTTTTGCCGCGCAGGGAGAGGGCGCAAAGGTGCACCGTCATGTTGGAACAATTTATAACGCCTTTCCGTGCAAGTAGCGTAGTTTACAATGATGGATGGCTGTACCAAATTTAAAATTCTTCCGGTTTAAATAGTAGGAAGGCGCAAGAACTTACCGAATATCTCGCCCTTGCTCGCGTACTCCGTGACGAGGTATATCGTTTGGTTAGTTTCCATAAGCTGGTACAGTCTTGTAATGTGTGGGTGCCTCAACTTCTTCATTATGGCAGTTTCGCGGAATATTTTTGTTAGATTCTCTTCGTCTAATGCAGTCTTATCGATTATTTTTATGGCCACCTGCAACAATAAGGGCATTAATGTGCTATCGAGAAGTTCGCCTGCCGATCGATCTATCTCTATCTGTCTGTCTCTCCGTACACACGATAGCTTGAACATAGCTTAAAGTAGAGTCGCATCTACGATAGTTACTCATACTAGAGGAATTTACTTCTGACGTGGGAGTAGACCCCTACAACGCTCTCGAAAAGGCGAGACTCCCATCGTCTCGATTGAGACGACTACTACCTTGAGCCCCACCGTCACTGCCCAACATTACGAATGCATAAATGTGTGTTTGCGATCGGCCGCGAAATATAACAAGGAAGACAATCCTGGCGTCGGCCCAATCGTGGGAGCGGCTTAGAAATTTCGATGCAGTTGCGATAGCGGATCGCGTAATTGCAGTGACGAAGTAAGCGACGGGCGGACAGGCAGACGGGAAGAAGCGCCCGCAATCGGCCGAGGATGCCTTGCGGAAACCGCAAAAGCGCAGATTTGGCTGGTTAAGCCAGTGCGCTGCCGGTAATCCGCGAAAACAGCCGCATTCGACTTATCTGCTGTTTATGTTTGCTTTCGCGTCGATTTAAAGGTGGTAATAACCTTACAACGGGGACTCGCCATGAGATCGCCGATCATACGTCGTATTACGTGATACGTACGATAACGAGCTGATTGCACCACGGAAGCTCGACTTATCGCTTCGGCGAATTGATAAGTCGTTAATTTGTTAAGGGATCATATGTTGAATAAACCTTAACATCTAGCCGCAATATAGAAGTTACTATATATCATAGCGAGTCTTGTCTTCTTTGCAGTTGTATTTGAAATTATATAAGAACTAGCCTTACATAAATTAACTACCACGTCGACTTCAAGTCGTGTGTGTGCGCACGTGTGTGAATGGAATAGAAATGGAGGAGGAAGGAAAATTTAAAAAGAGGAGGAGAACGAAAGAGAGAAAAGAGAAGGGTGAGAGAGGAGTGGAAGAAAACAGAAGGGGAGGAGAGAGCGAGAGGAGCGGGATGGAAAAATTAGGAGGGAAGAAGGGGGGAAAATAGGAAGAAGGGGGTAAGAGAAAGAGAAAGGAAGACAGACAAAGTGTGTATGTGTGTAAGCGCGTACGCCTGAGTGCGAGAGTTTGCGTGAAAATGCGACTGTGGAGAAATGATATCTTTGATCATTTATGCATATGGCGTTCCAAGAGATTTGCCAATAGACCTCGATCGCGAAAATGTACAACAGTGTCAAGTACATGAAGAGTATTTGGCAAATAAATTGGCATTTCACAATAGCACAAACGAATCAATAGAATTAGAGACTTCGTCGAGATACATCTCTTGTATATTGGGAACGGGGGAGTTTCAGATCTCCCCAAAAACTGAGTACCAGGTAGGAAAGAAAAAACGATTTGATTATCTATTTCAAGAGAACGTCTGAAAATGATGATAGAGCTAGCCTCCCACAACAGGAACGAAAAATTCAGGATAATGGTACCAAATCAGATGTTACAAATTGAGAGGTTTTCCAGCACCTGCTCCCGGAAGAATTCAACAGTTGGGTACTGGCCTCCCAGCTGCCATTAATTACTCGCTAATCGTTAACTTTAAAAAATGTGACAAACTATCAAAAAACATCTATGTAACACTTCTGAAAAACTCTAGAAGCTTCCGGAAGAAAAGTGTGTATACACAACTTCAAAATTCAACAAGAATCAAATATACTCCTAGACATTTTTGAAATCTTCTATGAGCCATTATAGACAGACATGTATAACATCGAAAACATAATGGAAGAATTAAAGACAGATCGCAGTATTTCTGAAATCCTCTGGAACCTTCTATTGTCAAGCTGTTAAAAAAGTTTCTGAAAATATCTGAAACTTTTTTGAAAGGAAACTGATATCATGGCGTCTACAAGAATTTAGGGATATCAAAAAAAAAAAAAAATCAATCGAAAAATAAACTACTTCAGAACATTTTTAGAGTCTCCTGAAGGAAAAGTGTTTACACAAAACTTCTAGATACTTTTGAAATATTCTGCAAAGGTGGAAACGTAACGAAATAGTTAAGAACATTTTTGGCGAAGGCTACAAAATTCGTGGAATATTGAAAACGCGAGAACATTCTGGAATAGTCTACAAACAAGGTATGAGTATGAAGAACATTTACAGAAATAATGTGAAACCTTTTGGAAGAAACAATGCTTATAAACAATACCCATCAAGTGACATTTCTGTATTTTTTGGAATTCAATGGAAAAGTAACTTACAAGATGCGATGAAACTCAAAGACACATCTGAAAATTTTTGGAACCTTCTAGAACAAAAACTTCTAGATTTTGAAATCCAATACAAGAATCAAGAGCACTGTTAGATATTTCTGGAATCTTCTAAAAACATCTAATTATACTAACGCATCTGTGAAATATCAAAAAAAAAAAAAAAACAAAAATAAACAATATTGCTAAACATTTCTGAAACCTCCTGGACTAAAAACGGCCTACGAGAATATTCAACGAAGATATCCAGAGCAACAAATCTCCGGAATTTTTCTGAAACAAAAACTAATGATAAAAGGTCTACAGACATCTGTGTTACGATGGTGCTTCTGAAAACTTCTGGAACCTTTCAAAAGGGAATTGTCTACAGACACCTTTCAAATCAAAGAGACTTCTGGATGTTTCTGAAATCTCCTCCCTCCCCTAAAAAAAGAATTAATTATTCAAAGGCATGTATAAACGTTTGAAAAGGAAGACACCTGCTAGATATCTCTGGAATATCGAAAACACAGTGGAAGAATTAATGATACATCTGGAACATTATAGAGCACAGATGATGAGAAGAGTCCTAGAGATAACTGTGGTATATGGAAAATCCAACGGAAGACTAAAGTTGGTTAAGCTTTAAAAATAATAGAAACATGGACTATAAAAAATAAAAATTGGAAAAAGGTTGAGACTTTTTAAATGTGCTTCTGCAGAAGGCTTCTTCAAATTGTATAGTCGGTACACCATTCCAATCAATGTACACTGAAAGAACTGTGAGCTTTAAGATAATAACTCATCGCACATATCATTAAGAAGATGGAGAGAAGGTTCAATGGATCTTTTTACAAAGCTGCTAAAGGCTCTTAACTTTCATATCATACAGAAAGAATACTACTAAAATTTTTTTGTCCCTCCCCTCCTCTCTCGAAGCTTCAAAAATTGTAATTCATATGAAATACTTAGAGAAATCAACTATCTCACTCTAAAGAGGTCAATGAACTACTCTAGAGATCTATGACGCTAAAGTCTCCTTTGTGGGTGACGCTGATAAGTGAATTGAAGTAAGGCAATGTCAGATTGCCTTAAAGCAATAAACAATGCTGATGCCAATTAGGGCTAACTACGGTCGATGTGTTGACACGTTTCTCAAGTGCGAACAACAAATTGTCAAACGGACGAGGAGCAAGCCGATCGCCGTGTCGACTACGTGACAACAGACGGTGTTGCACGACGACACGGCTGCAATACGGACCCGGCATGCAATTAAATTTCAATAACAGTTAATTATATGACGTTGCCAATTAATACGGCCGTCAAGCAACATCGTCGGCAAGTCTGTGACGGCTGCTTGCGACACGGTCGCGCTGATAAGCCAATTGTCAAACTTTGTTTGCTTGCCGGCTGATTCGATTACTGCGCGGTTTTTGCGGCAATAAAGTTTATATTGCTCCAGCGTAAACACCCGCAGGTTGCGATTTGCATAATCCAATTTTATTATTGTTGCATGTATTGCTCCTCGGCCCGCGGCTGGCTGTTCACGCAATACATCAATTTGCATTGGCCGCTTTGTTTACGGCGACTATTGATTAACAAACAATAAATAAGCTGCTCGTGTGCGTATGGGCTAATAAAAAACCCCCGTTGCAAAACTCGAACAAACATTGTAAGCAGCTTCAAGTCATCACAGCGTTGTCTAGTTACTTTTTTCTGGAAACCTGTAGGTGAGTATACGAGGCGCTCTCATTAAGTCGAATGCAATTAACCGAGCTAATTGAACGAGACCAGACGAGCTAACGACTGTTAGATAGAATTTTAATTATGGCGGAGCTTTTTGAGTGCGGAAACGCAATGACGACGGGGCTCGCGCAGCCTAGCCTAACAAGCTTTCCGAACCCTTTGATGTCCGGGAGGTACACATAATTAAGCGCGGAACAAGTGCTCCATGATCCGCCGTACTGCTGTGTCGCCAAACGAGGGCTTGAGTCGTAATCCTTTACTGGCGCCGTCCTAATCACATGCCAGCTTGTCTAACAAACGACCGCAGCCGGCGGTGATTCTCTTCCCTCCCGCACGGCCATCCGGAACAACAAACGAAAGAAAATCAATAACGCAAACCGTTATTGCCTATTGCAAATGAGTTGTCTCGTGCATCTCCGCGCAAACTCCCATCTCATTAGAGCAAGCCATTCATGGATTACCGTGCAAACAGAGAGATAGCTAGAGAGACGAGCAGGCAAACAAGACTTGCTTGACAGATCAATTAGCAGAGAATCACGAGGTAACCAATAAAAGCAGCTATGCCGCAGATTTTTTTATATAAACTCCGGTTCCGAAATATTGTTGAATTGTTGCTTGCATCACCATAGTCAGAAAGTGGAAAGAATAGATTGGAAGGTGAGAACAGTGAAGGACTTCTTTCGGAGAAAAACTGAACTACTGTTAGTATGAGAGGTTTTGAATGCAGTGTGAAAACGTAGAAGAGAAGAAATAGTGAGAAGACAGAGGAGAGGGGAGAGGGAGATACAGGGCTTGAAAAAGAAAAAGAGGGATAGAAAGAGAGGGAGGGAGACGGAGAGAGAGGAATAGAAAATATGGGGAAGAGAGAGAGGATGGGTAGAAAAAGAGGGGGAAAGGAGAGAGGAAGGGTAGAAAAAGAGGGATAGAAAGGGAGTGGAAGAGAGAGGGATAAAGAGAGAAAGAGGGGGATAGAAATGGAATAGAAGGTAGAGGGGAATAGAAAGAAAGGAGAGAAAGGGGAATAGAAACAGAGTGGGAGCTAGAGGGGGATAGACAAAAATATGTTGAGAGAGGGAGATAGAAAGAGAGGGAAAAAGGGGGGATAGAAAGAGAAAGGAAAAGAGGTAAAGAAAGAGAGAGACATGAGAAGGAGAGTGAAGGAAAGAGCGAGAGGGAGGAAGAGATGGAGAAGGTAGGGGGAGGGAGAAAGAAAAAGCGATAATGGGGAGAAAAGGAGAGAGAAGGAAAAGGGAGAGGAAGAAAGCGGCAGAAGAGACAGAACAGAGAGTGAAACAGAAAACAAACAAAGAAAATATAGAACAGGAAAGTAAGAAATAAACAATAAAAAAAAGAGAACCAAAGAATAAGAGATCATATTTCAAATAAAAAATACTAGATATAAAAACGTGCTATCACTCCTCAACAAATAAAAGTTAAGGATACTCAAAATACGCCATTTTTCATTTGTTCATATTAAATTAATAGGTACATTATATCTTTTTCAACGGGCTACGAAAGCTAACAAAAATATAAGTAAGTAAAAAACTTGAATGTTATCAAAAGACTAAAAATCACTAGAATGAATCTTCCATTTATCGCAACCTCTACACATTTGTTCAGCCGCCCAAATATTTTACTTGTTAACCTTCTAGATATTTGGTGTTGTTAGTCTATCATTGTAGAAACTGTACGATCCTGTGTCTCTCTTTAGGTTTTCGATTTTGTATAGACTATTAGGTGATCTTCCTCTCTCTTCTAATTCTCTCTTTCGAACGTTTCCATTATTATTATTCCTTCCAATTATTCGGATATAGAAACATTTTCACTTCCGAAAACAGCAAAATTATTTACTATCCTCACTCCTTCTTCTTAATAAGAGAAGAATTCTTTAAGTAGAACTATTGAACCTTTAGGAGTGCAACAAATATCATCTTAACCTTCAAAAGGAAAAATACGATGGCTACACCGTTCCTATCGAGTGTCTATAGACATCTAAACATCTTAGCTGAACAATAGATTCGATGAATAAGGTCGAATGGTTTCTGAGGAAAAAAACTTCTTAGGTTTAGTTCTTAGAATGGGATCAGAATAAAATTAGTGTAAGCTCTTCAGGAAAGAAAATACTTTTCTCATGCTACTTTTTCAGGATACAAGTTGGCTTAGTCGGTACATGAAACTATATATGCAACCCATAAAACAATTTATGGTAATGATTTAGAAAGGCAGGGTAAGTTCATCCGATGCCTTTCAAAAAAGTGAAACGTAACATATTGCAATTGGCCGCTTTAGTTGGCACATTTAATATTTATGTTTAATTAAAAATTATTGGACCTTTTTAAACTGCATAAAAATAAAATTACATAAGGAAATCGTTTGTTCTATTATTTTCATCGGCATATTTATTAGCACTTGTATCCCATGTCACAGCACATAAGGCTAGGGACAAAGTAAGATTACAGCAAAACTTCCAAAAAAGCGAAAGAAATATATAGGGTCAGACCAGATGTTTTCCAGAAAGTTGAATATAATAGGCTACAAAGTTGGAATGTATGAATACATTTTGCTGTCTTGATCTTAGCAAAAACGATTCAATCAGAATTTTAACTCTTCGGATATGGTCAATCTAGAGCAATCGAATGCCCTACAGAAAAATAAAAAAATTTTTGGGTCGCAACTCATTAGGTAGCTTTACGAACATTTATTAGTTTCTACGACCCTAAAATATTATTTGTCTGGATAAGGTCAAACCAGACACTTTCCAGAAAATTGAAAGTCTTTTGTTATAGAAACAAAATGTAGTTAGTGTACACATTTTGCTTTTTGTCCTCAAATTTAGCAACATCAAGAAACAATTCGGGCAGAAAGTTCATCCTTTAGATAGGGGCAGACTAGGATAACTGGGCGTATTTCCCCCTCAAGAAAAAAAAATGGGCTGCAACTCACTGTGCAGCTCACCGCTGTAGTTGTCACATTATCAGATTCTAGAACCTAGAAAGTAATTTTCCGGATAGGGTCAGACTAGACGTTTTCTAGGTAGTTGAAAACAATCTTATGATATAAAGATGGTACGTAGTACAAACATTTTGCTGTCTTAGTCCGCAAATCTATCTACATCGAAGTATCAATTCATGTTCGTTCTTTAGACAGGGTCAGAACTAGGATAATCGGGTGTCCTCTCCCTCTTCCTCAAAAAAAAAAAAAAAATTAAATAAATTTTGTGGCTGCAAAATACTGATATAATTGCTACATTATAACCTTTTGTAGCCTGGAAAACTATTTTCCCGGCTAAGGTCGGATCAGACACTTTCCACAAAGTTGAAAACAATCTTATATTATGAAGATAGAATATAGTAAAAAAATTAGGATTACCATCAGAAAAACTATATTTTTCAGGCTGCAACTTACTGCGTAGCTTCACGTTTTAGTTGCCATATTATCAGATTTTATAGCCTGGAATATTATGTTTTTGGATAGGGTCAAATCAGACACTTTCCAGAAAATTGAAAACAATCTTTTGTTATGCTCTCTTGGTCCACAAATTTAGCAACATCGAAGACACGATTTGGTCAAAACGTTAAATCCTTTGGGTCAAACTAGAATAATCGAATGCCCTATAGAATTTTTGGTCGCAACTCATTATGCAACTTGCCGAGCATTTATTAGCTTCTACAACCTAAAAAAAATATTTTTTCTGGATAGGGTCAGAACAGACGTTTTCCAGGAACTTGAAATCATTCTTATCCTACGGAGACCCAATGTATGAATGCATTTTGCTCTTTTGGTCCGTAACAAATTAAATATCAAAGAAACGATTTGGTCAGAATGTTAACCCTGATAATCAGGTGTATCTCTTTCTCAAGATACATAAACGAACGCAACTTGCCAAACATTTATTAATTTCTACAGCCCAGAACATTATTTTTCTGGATAGGGTCAGACCAGACGCTTTTCAGGAACTTGAAGACAATCTTATCTTACGAAGATACATTTATTGGATACATTTTGCACTCTTGGTATGCACACTTATCAACATTGAAGAAACGATTCTGGCAGGACGTTCATTCTTTAGACAAAGTCAGACTAGAATAACCGAGTGTATCCTTCGCTCCAGAAAAACAAAAAAAAAACTTTTGGGCAACTTATCCTTAGTTGACAGGAGTTTCTGCCTAAAAAATTATTCTTCTAGATAGCGTCAAACTAGACACTTATGAGATCAAATGCAGTGCATTTTGCTGTCTGGGTAAGTAAATTTACCAATATCAAAGAAATGATTGAAGCAGAATATCAATCCTCTGGATAGGGTCAAAACTAAGATTATCGGATGTGGTCAAAAAATTAGAAATTTTGCTATAGCTACCGTTTTAGTTGCCACATTATCCGCTTCTAACGCCTGGAAAATTATGTTCCTGGATAGAGTCAGATCAGACGCTTTCTAGGAAGTTGAAAACAATCTTATATTATAGAAAATGGACACATTTACCACCATCGAGGAAATTATTCAAGTAAAACAATAGTTCAAAGGATTATAATAGAATTATCCTAGTTTTGACTCTATCCAAAGATAGGATCAAAACTAGGATTATCGGATGTCGTCAGAAAATTAGATTTATTTAGACTGTTATAGTATCCAGCTTGGAATATTATTTTCCGGATAGGGTCAGATCAGACAGTTTCCAAGAAATTGAAACAATCTTACAATAGAATGTGCACACATTGTTATCTTGGCCCTCAAATTTAGCAACATCGAAGAAGTGACCTTTTAGATAGGGTTAGGCTAGGATAATCGAACGACCTACAAAAAAATTTAAAAAATGTTTCGATAGGGTCAGAGGAGATATTATGGAGATGGAGTCCTATTTTGCAAGAAATCTCAGTTATGCAGACAGAAGGCATCGCCCGTTTTGTCATGTCGAGTCTCAAAACAAAAACAATAAGTTAGCTATATTTACTCGAATAGTACTAGACTAGGAGACTGCAAACCAATTTGCAGATCGATTGCAAAGAGATGAAAGAACATTTCGAACACGTCCTGGTCGGCATCCCTAGTAGGAAGTGGAAGAGCTGGAACAAAGAGGCACGGCGCAGACAATGGCCAAATACGAGAGCCGCAACGCCTCGGCGCCGCGCTCGGCAGCCGCGGCGGCACGCGGGAGGAACTCCAGGAATGCGTTTCATAACGTCCGCCGCAATGTCAAGTGCGGCTTTCCCGCACGGCGAAGCTCGGGAAAGCATGCACGGACACGTGTGCCGCGCTCCAACGTGACACGAGCGGCCGCCAAGTCGGCGTTGCGCCGTCTGCGAGCGGCCGGACAATTTAGCGCGACTTGCCGGGTCAATTCTATAAATTAGAGTTAATCATGCAATTGCAATCTCGCCCGGCCGCCACCGCGCCGCATCTTCAATTCCAGCGGCCGCTGCCTCCAGCGCCGCCTCCGGCGCTCGCCGCCCCCGTCCCGGCGGCGCGAGATTAATTGCCCGAATTGGCGTGAGAGCGGCAATTAGCCGGCGCAATTATTACAACATACAGAAAGAGAGAGGAGAACCATCATCAGAATGGTAAGACGGGAAAGCAAAACAACGTACGTTGGCAGGCGCGTTGGACATTGATAAGGTTCGATGTTGTGCATTGAAATTCGCCGCGGCCCACGCCGAACTGGTGACGATGTAGTTTTGCTCGCTTATCGTGTAAATTCCAATCCGACCACTTTTTTATCGCCAGTAAATCACTGCAAAATAGCAAAGAAAAACAAATGCGAAAGCCAAATTTAGACACACAAGTGTCGATTTTTTTCTCTTAAGAGGTTAGAAGTGTTGCTGAATGTCTGAACCCGCAGAAAACAATAAGCTGCTACACACTACGTCGGCGGAATCTAGCGGTCACCTATTGAACTACTTGTCTGTCCCAATGGCCATTAATAATTAAGAGACTACGAGGAAGCAGAATAAAGAAGAAAAAAAGTTTCACATCTCTTCAGATTACAGAATTTCAAACATGAACATTTTGACCTGAGAAGAATTGGAGTGGGACGGAGAGCATTACTAATTTCAAAAGTAGTGAGCTCACCAAAACTTTAAAATGTTGGAAAGACTGTGTTCTGTTAGTGGTGGTGATGATGAACGTATTTTCCTCCATGAGTATATGAAAATTCAAGAACAGGTCGTTGAAAAACAAAATATTACGAGTCGTCCCAATCAGTTAATGCGCTGGAGTACAGATAGCTGCGTTCACATTTATCCGAGTGTCTATCATTGATCTTCTGAAAGAAACAGACTTTCTTTAAGAATGATAGGAAGATCAGCAAAGTCAAAACGCTCACCCCATACATCAAAAAAAGTGTTTGGTATGAGTTACACCTCAGAACGGTTTCAATATATAGCACAACTATTGCTCATACCAACCACGACGAGCACTTTACCATTCCAATTTTCGCAATATGCTTCCAATATGTCCAACTGTCAGTTTTCAAAAAAGAAAATCCAAAGTTGAATTAGGCCCAGCCACTGCCATTGATTTTTCAGCAGTGGTACAAACTTCCATTCGAAAGGGTTCAAAACTTAATTCAGTTTTCATTCCTTTCTCTATCTCCATCTTTCTATTTCTTTCTCTAACTGTCTATCTATTTCTTTCATTCGGTATTCTCTAATTTTTTATCTATCTCTCTAGGACCCTTTGTATATCTCTCTGGGTTTAACTTTCTATTTATTTCCTTAGTTCCCTATCTACATCTGTCTCTTTTTAGTTCTTTATCTGTGTATCTTCCCAGCTCCCTATCTGTATCTGTCTATTTATTTCCCTAATTCTCTATATGTATTTCTCTAATTTTCTATTTCTCTCTTTAGGTTTCTAATGTATATTTCTGGTTTCATAGTTATTTTTCTAATTACCTATCCTCTAATTTTCTATTTATTTCTCTACTTTTATATTTATGGAACACTGAAAACTGTCCTCCTATCTGCTTATTTCTCTATGTGCTTTGCTCTAAATTCCTATTGTTTTATTTTTTATCGATTTCTCTAGGTTTTCTCTATTTTCTCTATTGTTGGTTCTATCTATCTCTGTCTATTTCCCTAATTTTTCTAATTCTCTACTCTCTAATTTTCTGTCTATTCCTTTAAGTTTTCACGTATCCTTCCGGTTCTATGTCGTATTTTTCTGATTTTCTATGTATCTTTCTAGTTTTCTATTTATTTATCTCTATAGTTACCTAACTATCTATCGCTCTATATTTTTAGGCCCCTATGTAAGTATCTCTCCAGCTGCCTATATACGTCTGTATCGATTTATCTAATGCTTTAATTTCCTATCTATCTCTCTAACTTCATAGACATATTTCTCTAACCCCCTTTCTATCTGTCTATCCTCCGAACTCCTTAGCTCTATATCCATCTCTTGAGTTCCCTTTCAGTTCTTATATGGAACACTCAACTGCTCTCCTCTCTGTCTATTTCACTGTCTTTCTCTAATTCCATATTGCCTAAGTTTTTACATCTGTCTGGTTTTACATATATTTTTCTAATTATCTATTTATCTCTCTAACTTACTGTCTATCTTTTTAGTATCCTATTGTTCAGGCTCCTTATCTCATTAGTTTCTTCTCTACTTCTTTGTCTCTAATTTTCTATCTATCCCTAGATTTCCATCCACCTCTTGGCTTTATCTCCGACTTCTTATGAATGTCTCTAATTCCCTACGCATTTCTACCTTTCTACCCTCTTAGCTTTACATTTATCTTTTATCCCCCCCCTCTCTCTCTCCTTCTCCCCCGTCTCTCTTTATTTAAAATCTAAAAACTAGACATTTGGACCTTTAATAAATTTTGGTACTGGAGAAAATATGTTAGGAGTTTTTACTGGGTAAAACGAGAAAGATCTTGTAATACTCTAGCTATTCTTCCATTCCTCTTCTATCTGATTGATCTGATTTTGAAAGTGAGGAAGCGTAAACAAATAAGATAGTAAAAATTAAGAAATCACATGTTGCCTTTAGTACTTCCTGTCGCCCTCTTTATCAATGACAACAAATCATAGAAACTGACTAAAATGCAAGGAACAGATGCACAAGAATTGTGCAAAGGTGCAAACTTATGAGAAGAATTAGGTGATCATGCTCTTCCATACTAAACGGCAGGAAGGTGAACAAAAAAGATTACAAAAGCTCCAAGCTTTTCCTTATCCTTTCTGTACTAACAACGCTCTTTCCATTTTTCTTTATATCACCTTAGTTTCTGTTAACACCCAGTTCTCAGAAGCATACGTTAGGATAGGCAGTACACATTGGTTGAATATCTTTGTTTTGAGGATTTGCGTGAATGTTTCTTTGCAACATTTCCTAGTTTGCCAAAAACTAACTGACCTCCACTGCTTGGGTGGGCTCCTTAAATATCAATGTTTGCTCCATGTATGTGTACTCATTAACCAGCTCTATTCCTTGCCCATTGAATAGTAACTCTCTCCCATTATTAATATTTGTCATTAGTTTTGATTTTGCCATACTAATTGTGATCCTATATCCTGCGTGGCTTTTTGTAGCTCTTCTACCATAGTTTCAACAAAATATCGTCAACGAATCTCAGATATCCGAGATACTTGCCGTTTATGTTTAATTCTTCTACTCTTCAATGAAATTTTTTGAAGACATGCACTAGTAAGTTTGTGAATAGTTTAGGGGAGGGATGGCCACCCTGTCTCGCTTGGTCATGTTAGGTTTTGTACCTTCGAACAGTTTGACAACGATATTTGCATTCATGTTCAGGACCGTTATTGCTTGGATGTAACGAAAGTCGATTCTACACATCTCAGGAGGGCGTTTGTTAATGCCAAGATTTTTGAAAAACTCTCTTGTTGACTTGAAATTTTTTTATCACCTCGTCTGGGGTTAAAACTTCATTTTGCGGATTTTTCTGCTATGGTCATTTACATAACTCGCAACATTCTGCTTTCTTCAAATGCAAAAAATCTTCATAATTGTCTCAAAATCTTTGATTTTCGAAGATGATTTTTTTTGTAAAAATATCACATTTTATCAACCGTTCCCCAGAAAGCTAGTCGAATAACAATATTTACGTTCCCACAGATAAGAATAAACTGCGACGACTTGGCGCAAGTCAAAAGCCCTTTCGTGTTCGGCGTGCGCCTTACGGCACCTCGTAATTGGCGCTCGAGTTTGCACTCCAAATTAGCGCCTACCAATGCTGATAACCGGCCGAACAGGAGCCCAATCTCGCTGCCACGTTAGAAACGATTTTCCGATACATGAAAACGTTCCTTCAAGGTAAAGCTCATCGAAAGTGAAATCGAGAGCCGAACGATAAGGCACATGCCGACAATGGAAATATTTTTGGGAGCGAAGAGATTGCCAGGCACTCCACGGAGATAGAGAGGTAGATACCGCGGGAAAGGCGAAATAATTGGAAAGTCACATTTTCTCGAGTGCGCACTCGACTGATTATCTGCCGAAAAGCCTGGGCTGAAGTGCCCGGTTCTCCGAACGTTCAAGGCCCGGGAATTTTTTTATTATTTACGTTTGTTTGCAGTTTGGTTTTTTATTTCATGTTTCAGGGTTGTGTTTGTTTTCCCCAAGCTGTGGCAAATCCAAACAAATTAATTTAGTGTAGCTTGTTGGCATAATTGCTGCTAATTACTTTTAACTGCCAATTCGGCTGATTATCAATCTCATGTGGGTTAGTAGAAATTCAGATCCGCCACGTAATGGCAGGCAAATAGCGAATGTCGGCCACCAGCGCGTTTGCAAGGGGAATTATGGATTTGGGAAAAGTTCCATGCACGTGTGGCTAATTCACAACAATACAGTGCGAGACACTGCAGATCCCAGCTGCGCGCTCCTCATTAGCGAGATTGAAAGCCAACAATGAGAAAGGCACCTTTTCATTAAGCCTTAATTGGCTTTCAATTTGGCGATCACATCTAGATTCCATTGTAATCGCACCGCTTTGTCGGCGCAAAACTCGTGCCACTTAGGTAGTTGGATCTGGAAGTAAGGCTTTTGCATGATTTCTATCGTATTTACTAAGATTTCAAAAAATTAAAAAGGGAAAAAATTTGAATTTATTAACAAGCGGTTAGTTAACGAGTCGGTTAAGTACCCGTCAGAAAAACGGCCCGTTAAATTTCAAAGTCGCACAGAAAGCGTAATTTCGTCGAGCAAGCCGCGGCACTAAATTATCGACCCATTAAGTGACGTCCTTTGTCCCAACAAATAATTAAAGCGACAATCCACCAATAACGGCGAGTGCACGACAAATTGGGAGCACGGGCGCGCGGCCGCCGAATCCTCGCTTAACGGGGCACTGCATCAGAAAGCGAGGCGCAACCTGGCCGAATTAGCCAGTCCAATTAAGAGAATTAGGAGCTTGGTATTAATTTAGCTCGATGAACGCGCGCTGCAGACGCGTCACAGGTGCAAGATCGAGACGCACGTCCGAAAAGCAGATAGTTATGAGAAGGGCACGTTGTCATTTATAGGATTAAGGTCGGTTCACACGCATCCGTGGCGTATCATTTCCGGCTAATCTCGCTCAAAAACACTGCGTATCATAGATAAAGACAGACATGTGTGAATCGCGTCTAGTACCACAAAGTTACTACTAAAAAAACACAAAACTGGTATCGCATGGGTATGTGTACATCAACCTTTAGGAAATTGGAATAGCTTGCTGAATCAATCAAACCTAATCCAGTTGTTTTATTATAATGGAAGGGGAAAGAGACTTGTTTGATGTTTCTTTTGTGTTTCCGAAACGTGATGCTACCATTTCAGACTATCTGCTAGGGAAGCATGGCGGCTTAAAAAAAAGAATCAGACATAACGCAACTCAATACAAACATATTTTAACCATAAATAACTCGTCTCTACAGGTACTACAGACTATTTAGGACAACGCGCGTCCGCATGTTGCGAGGATCGTACAAGAGAAGACTTCGAAGAAACGGTACGTTCTAAGAGTCACCTCTGCCTACCAGACTCCGCCTTAGTAGCACCCAATGTTTACTTCGGATTTATCCTTTCATAACCAAAGATCTATTGTTATTACAATCTTCCCAGCAGCGGCGATTCGCATTGAAGGACAGCATGGCAACACAGTCAAGAAGTGACGACACTATATGACCACCTTCTTGTAGTGAAATTGTTGCATTTCAAAATAACATGGCTGTTCTTTTGCGCATCCCTCGGAAATCAACAATCGTGTACAGGAAAATACGGAGCTTTGCTTTGGTGAAGTTTAGATAAATCTCTCTGAACGTCACCAAAAGCGCTAGACAGTGCCGCATGTATAGAAGAACGACCGGGATTCTCATAAGTGTCTTGATGTAAAGTACATCTAAACATTTTATCTCAGCGTCGTTCTAAAGAGAGAAAATTACGTCATTATTTTGGATACCAAGGGTGCCTTAATCATTCTACAGCTTCATCTGTGGCGTATACGTTCATTATCCTCTTGGATGTATTTAACGCACACGGTTGTGCTTTTTGATCAGGAGTAGCGCCCTTGTCTTTCAAGGTTGTTATTATAAATCACAGACACGAGTTGCGGCCAAAAATTGTAAAGCACAACCAAGCGAAACCAGGCCAATCGATATCTTTATCATAAATTAATCCTGATTGGTTGAGGTTGACGGAGGGTGAAATGGGGGGTATACATATCAATCAGTTTCTCTCTCATCGATGTAGTTAGTTGCTGTTAGTGAAATTTCCAAGGTTTTTTAGCATATTCAAGAGTGATGTTTAAGATTACAAAAATAGCGCCATGCAACCTAATAAGGAATGCATTCCTCTCCCAGGAGCAAAGGAAACGGAAAGATAGGCAACACACCATACAGAGCTATGAGTGGTGGATAACATAAATATACAACTGGAAGATACAAATATAAAAGAATTCCTAAAAGCGACTGAAGAGCCATTCCCGGAGCTCTCTGATGCCTGGCGGATGGCCTACTCAGTCACTAAAAATAATTGAGTGCCTGCATTCACTTCGAACAAGGGGCAACAATGGCGATCGTCTAAGGCGCGGTGTTTTCCACTTCACCCCGCACCAGAGTGAAAGCTAAGAACATATAGGACCCTTAACCTCTCAGTTCGCAGGCCGTGTTCCTATGCGAGGCGTTATAGCCTTATTATTATAAGCGACTGAATGCTAAAACGTAAAATGAATTCGAAAAATATCCCACAAGAGAAGGAAAGAAGAGAAACACTGAAGAATATGGGGAACACTTCAAGAGAAGCAAGAAGGTGATGATGCACTCTCGAAAAAAGAATAAGCAAAAAATAAATTAGACAAAATAGTAGGCATTATGCAAATATTAACGGTGGATGTGAAGTAAAACAGGAAGAGTATAAAGAAGAAATAAAAAAATAAAGAAAGAAAACGTTTAACTAGGATTAAAGAAATCAACGGCAAATTGGAGATTGAAGAATGGAGAGAGAAAATAGAAAAAATTATGTAGTAGTGCAGGAATTAACGGTAGAAAACATAGAAGAGAATGCACTAAAAGAGAATTTGAGAAACTTCTTGGAGAAAATCTGGGAAAAAATTTGGAGAAAAAATTTTTTTTTGCAATGGAATAATACAAAAAAACAAAATAATCTTTTTCTTCTTTCCCCTTTCATTAAGACAATGTCTTATTAGTTCTGATCATCCTTTTTTTATACTTAATGGTCTTCTAGAATCTGGTTTTGTTTTGGCTCACTTTGCCAAATATTTTGCATCCATCCTGACGACGTAGTCTCTCTAGTATGGTCGTCGCGATCTCGTCCATTTTACTACGTCCTGTTCTTCAAGCTCTTCTCTTATTACATCGCTTCTTATCCTATCCCTGAAGGTAATTCCTTTAATAGATCTTAGCGCTTTTATCTTCGTTGTTCCCATCATTTTTTTGGTTTTTCTCGTTTCCGCTCTTGTTTCTACGACATAGCCAAGTACTAGTCTGGGGCAAGTTTTATATATTCTGGTTTTGCTCTTCGCACTCATATGTTTGTTTCTCCATATTCTCTGAGATAGCCTGCTAATTTTGTTGGTTTACTATTTTGTATTCTAACTTTTTCTATTAGATGTCCGTCGTTTGATTTGTCTACTCCCAGATAATTGTATTTCATTACTTGCTATCCACTTCCAGTTTACATCCGATCGGGTGTTTAGAAATCACCATCGACTGTGTTTTTCGGGATATATGACCAAATTGAATTAAGATCGTCTTCTTTTTCTGCTATAAGGATGGCGTCGTTTGTATAGCGCAACATTTTTATTGATCGATTACCCGTACTATATCCAGCATTAGTCTCTTTTACGCTTTTGATCATTTGGTGCATGCTGATGTTGAAAAGATAATAAAAAATAAAAATAAATTAAAAGAACGTAGGGAGAAATACATGTATATTAACGAAGATATGTCTAAGAGGACAGAGAAATACAGGGAAAAATTAGGAAGATCGCGCAAAATGAAAAAAAAAAGAAAGAAAAGCAAACCAAATCAGACAATCAAACAAGGGCGCATTAGAGAAAACCCCAACAAAAAACTGAATATACAAGATAGCTATGCTAAGGAGATAGCGACAAGGCGAGAAAATGGATTACGAGAAGAAACAAGGAAAGTTAACAGAAGTAAAAAGAAAATATGGGCATTGGAAACGTAGAATAGAAGTTTATAAGGAAAAGAAGGTGAATCGCAACAGAAACAAAGAAAAGGGGACAGGAGATAAGGAAGACGGAGAAAGACGACGTATTGATATATATAGCGGAGTAAGGGACAACGAACGTGCAGTAGCTGAAGAAAACAACTGGAAGAACGAATAATTATAGTGGAAATAAGAGATAAAAATAACATTCAAAAAACAATCATAGCAGTGTAAACAGTAGTAAATGAGGCTAAAGGAAGAAAGTATATAGCAAGAGACCTCAACGGAAAAATGGGTAAGAAGGACGATTGCATAGCGCAACGATTGGAATACATAGAGAAAATGGCAATCTTAACAGAAATTAATACCTTTTTTGAACATAAAGACGTAAACAAGTATACAACAGAAGAGAGAAATAGAAGGGAAAGATCAACAATAGATTACATATTAATAGAAAGAAATAATAGGTAAGCGATAGAAAAATTATTTAGCTAATAGAACATAAGAAAATTATTTACAACGAGGAGGGCTGAGTCTATTGTTATTTATAATATTTCTTCATCAGTTCATTAAAGAATGCTAGACACAAACGAAAAAGGAAACATAGATTACAATAACCTACAGAGAAGACATTTCAGAAGGAGATTTTGCGGGCGGTATAGTAGTAAGAAGGAATTGCAAAAAAACTTACAAATTTCCAGAGTTTTAGAAAAAAATGGGATAAAGTAAATAAAAATGAAACAAAAGTAATAATAGTGGGAGAAGGCCAAGAAGAGATGAATTTAACGATAGATGGAGTCGAAATAGAACAAGTACAGCTTCCGATATCTGAAGACGCGAAAAATAATTATTAATAAAAGTGTGGAAAAAACCTTGTAGTTGTATCATGCAATAAACAGAAAGTTACAAGTAAGACAAAGATGGATGCGTTTAATGCCGTGTATAGACCAGTCCAAACGTTTGGGTGCGAATCCTGGGTACTTACTGAAAACAGAAGGGTAAATACAGGCTGTTGAAATGATATACCATAAAAGAGTGAAAGGGATTAAAAAGGGGATAGAATAAGAAATACAGAGATTAGAAGAGAGCTAGAAGTGCAATCCACACTGGATTTCATTGAAAGAAGACAATTG
The DNA here is from genome assembly GCA_036346155.1 of Sinelater perroti. Classification (NCBI taxonomy): domain Eukaryota; kingdom Metazoa; phylum Arthropoda; class Insecta; order Coleoptera; family Elateridae; genus Sinelater; species Sinelater perroti. The sequence goes on along the minus strand of JARFIY010000070.1, from coordinate 311,500 downwards.
AGTTGGCGGGGCCACACGCATAGGTTAGACCGGTTAGACAGCTATGGGAAGCAAAATCTAGAAAAGGAAGAAGAGGAGAAGAGGATGGAAAAGATAAGGATACTGGAGAAGGGAACACCATGGAGGAATCAAGGACAAATCCACCCTACAGAGACTGTCACTTGTTCACACTCCTCAAGAAAGATCTAAGGGGCGAATGATTCTACAATGATGAATTTAAGGCGGAGATGCTGAAATAGCAATGGCCAAGATTCTTTTCTGATGATATCAGACTCTACTTGCAGCATTGAAATCCGTATCTGGATATTTATAGTGACTACCCCCTAAAACGGAACCGCCCTTCTCTAATCTGAACACTGCTGTTTCTGTTTATTTTACTTTGCAGCTAGCTTCATTGTATTGTGTCAGTAGATGTAATAGAATACCCGCAATCCCCTAGTCGGAGAAGAGATCAAAGTGCCGATTTCTCGGTTGCAGCCGCACAAAGGGCGCGCATGTAATTTGGAATCGACAGCTTGTTGCAGCGACCGATCAGGGGGCGGCAGATCAATCCGGAATGCAGCGCGGCGCTCATGCCGCACGACATAAATTCGCCTTGTCCCCTGGCTGCGAATGCAAATACCCGTTCCCGAACTGGCGGCTGCATCCGGCGCGCCACCTTTAACCTTTGGGCATGCAAATACTGCGGCAGCCACAGCGTTCCGCGACAGTTTGGCAGCCAACGCTGCATCAATCAGCGCGTGGCTCATCCACCGTACTCGATCGATTCTTCGGACGCAGCTGGGCGATAGATAATACTCGCCTTATCACGTGTCCACATGACACAAGCTGGCGCTTACGTCATATCGTAGTAAAAATCGCGCGGGCAAAAAATCCTCCAATCTACCGGAAAATTGGAATGGTTGTGAAACCAGCAAAGGAAAGTGCTGCTGGAATTAGGAAACGTCGAGCGGAGATAGCACAAACTGGAAGCGGTGCGCGCAAGGTGAGGTCGCCCATTCAGCTGAAATTATAAGGTCACTGCATAATGTCTGTTGGTTATATTGAGCTTTGAATGACTAAACAAAACCTGGCTTCGGCAACGACAATTTATCTTGCGTTGCCAAAAATCGTTACCGCAATGAAAAGTCGCTCAAGAAGTCGTAGTGGTATGAGTCTGGACTTTAGGGTGGCCGAGTCACCTACACGAGTTGATATTTGAACAGAAAATTCGTTGTAATCAAGCTACTAACCGTCAGTTATCGTTATTCCGCAAACCTTCTGAATCAACCTATAGTTCGACACATGCTCGCTTACCAGCGTCTAACTGCCACATAACCCGCTCGCGCATGCGCATTACAACGCTGCAGCACAAAGTTTTTTTCATTACAATAGTGGCCCGATATATAGTTATATATAGTTTCGGAATACACCGCGTATATGTAGATTCAATAACCTACAGAATTAATTTACACATCTTCTAATAAATAAAAATAAAAAAACAAACCGATTAATAATAAATCGGCCAAATCAATAAATTTAAATAAAAAATTTTATGACGTCCGGGCGTCCATGAAAATAAAATGCGTGCGTCTACAATAGCCTATAATCATACAAGGGTTGGCCAGAAATTAAAATATCTAACGAGTGAATTACTAAAAAACAAAAAATGATGAATAACAACCATCAACACTTGAAAGCATACAAGGTGTTGCCCAATAATTATCAAAATTTAATTGCTCAAGGAGAGTGTAGTGAAATATTGTACCGCTAGATGCCGCTTGCAGTATCTCAAACACAAAATAAGTTGCAAGGATACTTCAGCATTATCCGTAAAAAAAATTAAACCTTCTGAACAGCCAACATCATACTACGGTATTAATTATCGAGTCACGCCCCTGAAACTTGTACGTGTCATCGTATGAGGAGCTATGGGCTATCTCAAGAAACACCACAAAAGGGGAAACAATCTTGAGGTAGAAGAAAAGTTTTGATGGCAAAAATTCGAATAGATCTCGATTATATATATAATCCTAAAGCCTTTCTACCCTTTCTGGTGTAAGGCGGTTGCAATTCGGTCATTATTTTCTATCTTGCGCCTTTTGTTTCTTTTTTTGGCACTTATGTTACGTTTTTCTTCTATCCACGTTCTTCTCGGTCATCCTTTCTTCTTCTTTTTATAAGGTTTCGCTTCAAACACTCTGCTTACCGTTTTCTCTTCCCCTATCCTCATTACGTGTCCCAATCGTCTCAGTTGTCTTTTCTCTTTATTTTATCTTTCCAGTTTTCCATTTTTTGAGCTTTGAATTTTGCTTATCTGGTTCCGTGCTGGAATCTTTCTGCTTTTACTTTCGACATTTCTTTTTTTTGTGAGGAAGGTTTTTTACTATATATTATTATATTATTTTTTATCTATTTAATAGCTTCAACAAATCTTTCATTTTTTCTGTAGTTATACTACCTTCTTGCATCTGGTTTTCTAGATTTATACTATTACTATAATTTTATCTTTTAGTTTGTTTTCTTCTCTACATGTTATATCTGATTCTTCTAAGAGATATTTCAAGTTCTCATTCTTCCCATAATTTCTTCTTTTTCTGTAACTAACTCTCCTTTTTTATTTTTGATAATTGAAAATATATAATAATTTTCGGTTTTTTGTTTCCAAATTCTATCCAAGTTTTCGTTTATCCTTTTTTATTAGTTCTTTCGCCTTTATATTTTTCATAGTTTATATATTTTCGAGGTTAGATATTTATCTGTTTATTTTTTCCTTGCGTTTTTATGTTTCTCAATTTTTGTTCCAGAAGCTCTTGATATCTATTTTTAAATTGGGTCTCCCTTAATTTGTAGCATCTGACTTTTCTATTCTCCATTCCTCTTCTTCCTTTTCTTTGTTTTTGAATTTTTCAGCTCCTCAAGATATTTTTATTAACTAAAAAGTAATCTATTATTGATCTCTCATTTCTACTAATTAGTTTTCTTGTGATTTTATAAATTTCTTCATGCTGGAAATGTGTATTTGAAATTACTAATTCATTATCTAGACAGAAGTTTAATAAAACCCTTTCGCCGTTTACATTTTTCATATTATCTTTCTGTTTTTCTAAGCAACATTCGAATCTTTTGTTATCGTTACACGATTACATTCCACTTACTATTGTTTAGTTCTGTTGTAGTGCTTGAATAAATCTTCTTCTTCTTTTTTTCCACCTTCATCTGGGCCGTAGGCCATCACAATATATATATATATATATATATATATATATATATATATATATATATATATATATATATATATATATATATATATATATATATTCTTCCTTTCTCTCTTTCGTTAACAAACTTTTCGGTTTTTATGTACTTTAGTTTACTACCTTTCACTGTTAACACAACACCAACTTTTGCATGCTCATCCTTTTCTATCTCCGGCAAATATCACCCAAAAATTATCCGTTAGTTTTTGATTCCTTATTCTTCCATTTTGGTTTCAGTGATCTCGATATATTCTATATTTGTTTTCCGGATTTCATTGATTAATCTTTCTCTTTTTTTCTGTGTAGCTTTTTATGTTCCATGTTTGTCTTCTTTCTTTACCTTATCTTTTTTATTTGTATCCTTCTCTTTGTCACCATCATTTTTCCTAGTAATTGCATTGCATTAGTCATCAACATAATCTGTTCGTTTAGATATTTTACTAATTTTTGGCTGGGTAGTCTTTAGTAGTATTTCATCATCATCCCCATTTCCACATTGTTCTGTTTATTGTATTCCTCTTACATTCCAGTTTAACTTCGTTTATCGCTTATTTCTCTTCTCTTGCTCTTTTCTTATAACCATCTCGATTTCCCTTACTATTGCTGTATGATCGTGGTTGCTTTTTGCAATTTAAAGTTTTCTCAATTTACTTTCATTTTTCCTCATTTCCGTTCTTTCTTTATAGATGTTTTCAGGTTTCTAGTAACAAATATTTCACAGGAAAAATTTTTGTAGTATTTTTAGTACATTATGTTAACTACACTTGTTTTAATGCATCTTCCAGACATCTCGTGACCAACCAACACAATTGAACATTCGGTTAATCGATGCACTTGAACCGCTTATTTTATAACAATGGCTGTAGCATGAAAAAGAACTCATTGCACCTCCCCTCCCTCTCCCAGCAACTCAGTAAGTACGACTTAATGTTTTTGTATGTTTTGGTGTTGCATGTCTTAGCAGAGAATAATCTGGCAGGCAGGCAGGCAGCTAGAGTGCGCGAGCAGCCATTGTCTGTGAAAAAGAGGATAGGAGAGCATTAAACTGCGTTGTAAACGAGGTACATGTATAGGATAAGTAGGAGAAGCTCACCCTAAAATTACATCTATGAAATAATCGACGAGCTTGCTAAAGGCATTGGAAAAAGCCAAATTTCAAAGAGATGTAACAACAACCATGCTTATAAAGTAAATTCATTTTTCTACTGTTACACTTCTCACATTTATACAAACAGAATAGGTCTTTTCTTTAGATATACTACCTGATCAAAATTATCCAGACAAACAGTCTAAACTATTATAAAACTTCTCTTATGTGTTACATAATGTGGAGTGAGTCAACACTTTATTTCTTTCTGTGTGAGAACATTCAATCAGGTGTCGGAACCAATTTATTTTTCCCCACAGGCTCTGCTTCATGCTAGGAAGCGCTGTTATGCCAATGTTTGACATTTGATTGTTTTCAAAAATGACGAAAAATCTTAGTTTCACTTTAAAGTGGAGATAAAATTAGAAAACAAAGAACAGATAACCTATTTTAAAAACTTTAGATATCTTCTTGTATATGGGCAAAATATAGTCGAATTTTACTGTTTTTAGATCGTTATCCAAGTATAACCAATCGAGAAGGAAACTTCGATGGGAACTTTGGTTGAGAAAACGAAAATAATTTCCTCAAACATCGAAGTTACTGTTTACGTGGATCTATGTTACTGGACCATACTAAAAAAACGCGAAATACTTCTGAAGTGCAAAGACTGACCGCACTGCGGACAGGAAGCTTTATCAGTTTTGAGAAGAGGCTGTTGATCTAGTTTGGACTACTTTGGTTTCTACCTGCAAAGTTAACAAAAATCAATAGTTCCTAGCCAACCAACCACCACAGTGGCCTTAAAACCCAATAATCACATTAAACGTGTTTTTCTCCAAATGTAGTGGGATTAGTTAAGTCGCGCGAGTCACAACTCACTGCTCAAAGAAGTCAAACCTCCCCATCTAAAAGCGCATTGCGTATAAAATGACGCAACGGAGCGCTTTCATCACCAACCAACTCAAAACTTCAAGGTCTCTTAACACCCATTGTCCCCACGATGTTTGCAGTTTCCCATTCAGCATTCCCTCTGCTGCGAACTTGCATACGTTAAACAAGCGCCCGCCATTGTTCGGCGTTACACAATGCTTGGGCAAAGCCATTTAGGTTTACACTCGTTATCTCGACGGCATCTCAGCAAGAACAATGTTATCGTTCTAGCCGTTTCGGGCCGTGATAGTGGCGATCGCAACACAGCAAGTTTTTCGCATGGGACATATAAATGCCGAACTAATTCGGGAGGCCACTGATTAGGGATGACGGCTCCGCTCCGGCTGTAATTGCGATAATGCCGCTGTCATGCGGTGAAGACATCGATCGGCTTCTTGAACTTTCGATAGCATTTTCCTCCCAATTAGAAGCAGTTGAAGTTTATTTAGGGGTTCGACAAAATAAGGGCGCGTTTAACGTATAGAATTTTGATTTCCCCCACCTAAAAATTTACAGGGGTGGTTTGATGAGTAACTTGGTCTAAGATTTCTTCGGGTTCGCGATTCCTTCGTGGAAGGGAATTCTTGGAGGAAACTTGTAAACTTTTAGGAATACATGGTAAACCGAAGAAGCGGATAGTCCAGTCAACTTTGCTGAGCGACACAATTTGAGTAAACCAACGAGTTGCCGCAATAAAACAAAGTATTTTGGACATTTCAGGGCGTTTTCAAATTAGAGAATTCATTTGGCGCCTACACCCGACACCAAATAAAATGAACTCGCACGCAATTTCACTTGTTTATCCGTAAAAACCATATAATGGACTTGGTCGATGATTTTTGGCGTGACAGTTTTTTTGAGCCTTTAGGTTGTGGTAGATTTTTGAGCCTTTGTTAACAGGACATGAGTCACCCAACGCAGACGAAAATCCTTTCGTGGATTTCCTTCGCTGTTTTTCCACTTCCTCCCCTCTTAAATAATTTACCTACAAAGGAAATTCCGATTTTATCCATTTTGTACTGCAACCTAAAACATTCGTTTAATACGCAAAACAGCAGTGCTTTAGAGTGAACAAAATAGATAATTATCACCCTAACATTAGATCTAGAGCCCTCAATATGCAGATCCGAGTCGAACTAAAATCTTAACGAAGCATTTAACGCCCCACCAGTTTTGCTGTAATTCAAAATAGTGCTGATTAACAGGCACATAACTTCCGAGCTGTTTCCCCGGGGCTTCGCCTGTGACCAGACCTCACTGCATCCGATATCTCGATTGAACTGACTGATCAATTATCGGCCATTTGTGGCCTCTAAATTAAACCGTGCTCGCGAGAGGCGCGAGCCAACTAATTTGGCTAGCGTCTCCGATGCTATCTAGCCTCGCTCAAATATTTGACTAGAGGGTTACAGCTCGAATACTTCGCGGCTGCAGGTCGTGATTATCTGATCGAGTTAGCTCGCAAACAAACGCCCAGTGTTGGCCAACCGCCTCTCGATTTTTTTCAGTTGCCTGCCGAGTGGTCTACTCAGTCACTAAACATAATTTTTAGATTACCTGGGTTCACTTCGAGCTAGGAGTGATAAAGAGGGAGTCCAAGGTGCGCGGTGCTCGGACGAACATATGGAAGCCTTAACCTCTCAGTTCGCAAGCCATGCTCACATGCGTAAAATTCCATTTTCTACGACTTAGTCGTCATTTAAAACAAAATAATAATAATAATAATAAAGAAGTAATCCGTCAACCTACAGACATCATCTTTTTACTCCAATGCGGAAAGGCGGACAGCTACCAAGTGATTGATGGAAAGAACAGCCCAATCTAGTCAACTTTGTACCCTTTCTTAGACTTGCAAAAATGTGAAGATAAATCATATATAGAAAAAGCTATAAAACCATAAACCATGTCTAAGGATCTTGACATCACAAAAGAAGAAAAACATTTCAGAACGTACATCCATTCAGTCTACAGTTAAGGAAGAACAAGTCACAATGACAATGAAGAAAAAACTATTGTATTAAACAGATATGGCCAAGAATCTAAAAAAAAACCTCTAAGAAAACAAAATAACTAAAACGAAAAGACTAAATGTGAACACCATAAGCGACAATTTCAAATAAAAACTTTAACGTCAAACCATAAAAAATATCCAAAAGAAAAGAAGGTAGCCGACCATGATCGGAAACTATATAATGATGCGTTAGAAAGATCGACAATGTTAAATAAAAAACAGATCAAATCATCAAGAAAATGATGGTGGTCCAGAACAAAATAAGGTACCTAATATATGTCTTTTTTGTTTTAAATTTGTGAATCTTTCTAGCGCGCCATTATGGAGTTTTTCCCATCCAAACAGGTTATCTTCTGTTCTGGACCACAATGGCGTATTAGAAAGATTCATAGGGTCATAACAAAAACTACAGCCCTCCTTTCATAATATAACAAAAAAGAACATGATGTTATTAAAAGAAGGGGTAAAATTAAATTTGAGAGAAAAAGAAGAACCAGAGAACTCGTGAAACCTCTAGAATTAAGTCACCAAGAAAAGATTGTTGTCCAGAACAAATGAAAGCAGTTGCCCTGATTGGTAAACACCAGAAAGATCCAACAAAAAATACAGCCCTCCCCTCACAATATAACAAAGAAGGTCGTAATAACATTAAGCTTATATCCAATTTGGGGGAAAGGGAAAAATAGGGCCTGTGAAACATATCCCAGAGATAACCTGCAGAATCAAACCACCAAGAAAATGATTGTGATCCAAAACATAGCAAAGTAACTGGTCTGTTGTAACTGGATTTCATCGGTCACTTCATTAGAACACCCTCTATGTGATGATATAATACGAGGAACAATCGAAAAGTTTGTAGGTACGCGTTGTCCTTATAATCAGGCAAGTCCAATAAGTTCTTATAGAAAACCAAGAGAGATTCTTTAGAAAGTCCAACCCAACCAAAGCCGTGGTGAGCACCTTAATGTGAAAAAAAGTATAAGCTTGTCTATATGTTGCAAAGCTGCTGATCATAATCTTGGCGGTTTGCCCAAGAATCTATCGATTGAAACTGTTGAGACTAAATGAAGATAAATAATTTTGATCACTTAAAACTTACAAACAGATGACAATGTGTTATATTAACAGAATAGGTGATTTGGATGAGAACGTGTGTTATCAATTTTAGGATCATTCAGAGCAATGATCTTTCAGAGGAAATAAGTTCCAACGAATTTTATGAGTTTTGACTTCGCTGCATTTGTTTATACCTTTGTCTTCACCTTTGAAGTCGAGGTCTGATGTCATTTCCAACTATTTTGATGTGCCTCTTTTGGTTTACTCCTTTGTTTTAATTTTTCTTCCCTATTTTGTAGTGGATTCTTCTAAATCTTTTCAAGTGATGTCATAGATATAGCGGGGGTGGAGGAGAGGGCAAAAACATAACATGCGATAATACGCTAACAATCGCAACATTAAGTCGTTAGACCTTTTATCCACAGAACTCATCACCAGGAGGTGGTTAGTATCTAGAAAGTTCAAGGTCAGAGTATCAATGCTCACTTACAGCTCTTACCGATCTGCGATGTTACGCTACAATGCAGTGTGTTCTCCCGACCTGGCCCCGTCAGATTTGTATCTTTTTAGGTCAGTGCAATGTTCGATCGTCACCAAAGGTCATGCCCGACAACACTTTGGTGGTCCCAGCAAAGAAAGACGATTATAGGGTGCGTTCTTTCAGCATCGAGTTATGGACTGGCGTTAATTTAATCGATGGCCGCAATTTTCCAGCAGTCGGAGACGCGAGTTTCCCGTATGCCGGTAGTCGAAATCGAAACGGGCGACCTTGTTGAAATTAAGAGCAGTGCGCCGCGATAGACGCGACCGATTGAACCTGAGATTTGGGTTAAGGGCGCTGGAGGGACGACGTGCGAGCGGCGCGACCAATTGCGTTCAGTTTCATTAGAGTTCGATAGCTCGTGTCGCACGTCTAGGTATCCGGAAATCGCTGCAGCGAGATAAGATACGCCATTGACCTTGCGCCCACTCGAGGAGGCTGCATGTGACACACTTACGGCTGAGCCGACAAACAGGGCGCGCCAGAAAAGTAGTTGGACTGAAAGTAATAGAAAACTGGTACAACGGACTAAATCACACGAAGCAACCAAAAGAGAATATGTAATTCAAAAATTTCCTTTCTGAACCAGTAGAAGAAATTTTTCAAAACACTCGATGTTGGAGAACTAATTATCCTCACAAATCTAAGTGTCCCTTACGATGTTTCATGTACTTGTACGCACATTATTGGACCTATTATACAAACATTCAGATTTAAACTCATAAAAAACTCCAGCAGGACAGCTGCCAAATTGCTAACAATAAAATCTAACGCGGCTTGTTGTCATTCCATCGCTACACAATTTCTCGATTTAAGGAAGTCAGCAAAACTAACATTAACGACAAAACTCTCTCCAGCTAATCAATCGTTCCCCTAGCGAATCCCGTATAAATCAATCGCTCAAACACGTCCCTCGCTCGGAAAACTCCACACCGCCCCCTTTCGGGGCTCGTATTTCATTAAAAAGTACAAGCCGCGCCGTATAAAGCAGAATTTGATTCCACGGACAGATTCACTTAATCGATTTCTTCCAGGAGCGAATTTACAAGGTGCGAGGCGACAGGAAATGGAAACTAATAATGCTCGGGGCGTGCATTGGGGCGGATTAATAAAATTTCTTATTCCACTCATTGCTCGTGCTTCTGTAAGAATTTGATTAACCCTACTGGACGAGAATTTATTTCGAATATTCATCTCGGTGTGTGTCTCAACTTCACGTGTGTCAGCGCCGATCACAAATAGTCTTTAATTTACACCCCACCCAATCTGCAAAATGTTGATCCTTCGAACCGGATCGTAACCAAACCTCAAAATAAATAGAGCAGAGCTTTTCAGTTTAGTGCCCTCTTTGAAAGTGAAATTTTTTGGGGTTGACGGGTAAAAATTTTTTTCGTCGACTGCTTATTTTGAGGTGTCGGGGACCAGGACCACAATGTTCCTGACCTTGATAATTTTTTAAATTCATAAATTTTAAATTTTTCGACCAAGCTAAGGAGAAACATCTCCAAAGCATTATTCGAGCAGGTGAGATTGAATAAAATTTGTTCAACACTCCTCCCCCCTTCTTACTATGCAATTTTTATTTTAGAAATGTAAAAATGGGAAATTACAAAAATTAACTAATGATTAGAAATATTGAGTTCAAATTTTTATTGATTACATAAGAATAAACAAATGAAAACACTAATTCCATGGTAATGTCTAACCCGATGCATTTCCACTGGTCCTTGCATAAGGTAAGCCAAATTCGCATGTAAAAGATGACGGACCTTCGACTCACAGCTGACATTTGAAGCTGAACTTGGGCTACTTCGGAGGCTGCTATTAATTTTACCAACTATTTGCTAATTGACAGAGGTCGCGCCAAAACAAGATGCCAATTTAGGACCATTTAGCCGAGTCCACTAAATGCCAAAATGGCCGATTTCGCATTCTATGACAGTGTCATACATTAGAAGAATCCCACACAAATAAAATTTTTATTACCCATAATAGGAGAACAAAGGTAACCAGGTAATTCAAAAAATCTGGCACCAAATATTTATGAAATCATAAAATAAAAATTCGATCAGAAAATTTAAAAAATCACCGATCACTACTTAATGCTCTTTCATGAATTAAACCTTATCGAAACGAATGCGAAAAGATCCAGTTGAATGATCTAAAAAAGCTTATCCCAAAGGGTTTTGAAATCGTAAATAAAAAATTTAATGACAAGTTTAAAAGTCAGCTACTGGCGCTTCTTACGATGATCGGAAGATCTCTGTTCAATGCTTTTTCATTAATTGAACTTCACCGACATGAATACGAAAAGATCCAATCGGATGATTGGAAAAAACTAACACTAAAAAGGTTTTTGAAATCATAAATCAAAAATTCAATTAGAAAATCACCAATTCGCGCTTCTTACGATGCTCGTAAAATCCCTGCTCAATGCTCTATTATCAATTGAACTTCACCGACTTGATTATGACGGAAAGATTCTATCGGATGATCTAAAAAAGCTGTCATAAAAGATATTTGAAATGCTAAATCAAGAATTCAACTATTAATGCTTCTTACGATGATTTTATGATCCCCGCTCAATGCTCTTTTATCAACTGAATTTCACCTACATGATTACGAAGGAAACATCCTATCGGATGATCCAAAAAAGGTGTCACAAAAGAATTTTTAAAGCATAATTCAAAAATTGAATCATCAAATTAAAAAATTACCTATTGGCGTTTCTTATGATGATCGTAAGGTGTCTAGTTAATTCTCGTTCATTAATTGAGTTTCACCGACATGAATCGGAAATAGTCTATCGAATGATTCGGAAAAAAATGACGTAAAATGTTTTTGAAATAATGAATCAAAAATTCAATTACAAAATTTAAAAAATTACCGAATGGTGCTTCTACGATACTTGTAAAACCTCTGCTTAATGCTCTTTTATTAATTGAACTTCACTGACATGATTACGACGAAATGATCGACAAAAGCCGACACAAAAGGCTACTAAAATAATAAATCAAAAATTCAATAAAATAAAAAAAAATCGCTGAGTAACGCTTCCTACAATGATTGTAAGGTCTCTGCTTAATTCTCTCTCCCTGATTGAAATTCACCGACTTAAACACGAAAGATTCTATCGGATGATCCGAAAAAAATTATCAAAAGGTTTTTGAAATCATAAATCAAAAAGTCAACTATTCTTACGATAGTCATAAGATTTCTAATTAATGTTCTTTCATTAATTAAACCTCACTGAAACGAATGCGAAAAAATCCAGTTAAATGCTCTAAAAAACGGACAAAAAGTGTTTTAAATTCATAAATCAAAAATTCAATCAAAAGCTAAAAAACTCAACTATGGGAGCTTCTTACGAAGATCGTAAGATTTCTGCTTAATGCTCTTTCACTAATTGGACTTCACCCACATTATATAGAATGATTCGTAAAACGCTGGTCCAAAGGTTTTTGAATCGATAAATCAAAAATTCAAAAATATAATTTAAAAAATCAACGATGATTGTAAAATCTCTGCTTAATGCTCTTTCACTAGTTAAACTTCACTGACATGAATACGAAAAGATTTAATCGCATGATAAAGGGCTGTGAAAAAACGATTTAAAATCATAAATCAAAAATTCAATCAAAAAATGAAAAAGTGAACTATTCTGTGATGATCGTAAGATTTCTGCTTAATGCCCTTTCATTAATTGAACTTCACCGAAAGTAATGTGAAAAGATCTAGTTGAATAATCAAAAAAAAAAAAGAACGGAGATGTTTTTTGAAATTATAAATAAAAAACTCAATCACAAAAAACCATTACCGACTGATGCTTCTTACGATAATCGTAAAATCTCTGCTTAATGCTCTTTCATTCATAGAACTTCATCGACATGAATACGTAAAGATTCTGTTGCATGACACAAAAAATTTTAATCAGAAAATTCTTTTTCTTCTTTCTCGTTTCCTTCATGCCCTTTCAGGCGTCGGATAATCAGAAAATTAAAAAGCATATTTGTTGTTTTAAGGCGGCAAGTTTTTTAATGGCCATATCATAATTGGTCATTGAAGGGTATCATTATCTATAAACGGTTCTCCAGGTAATCTTATCTCTATACAATGCTTTCCCATTCATTCAGTGAATATGAGTGAATTCAAACGGGTGATATGGAAAGTTGCGAAAGTTTTCTAAAATTGCTTATTATCTAATGCTTGCATGCATTCTCGCTCATCATGTCCTGCGATTAGCATCCGTCAAGATCTTTCTCTGGACAAAACTGTTGAAAAATAAATATCCTCTTTCAAGAATTTAGACACTGCGTCTGTTCGGGTGAGCGTGCGTGTCCAGTATCGTAGTGTTCCGCGAACACCTCTAAGAGTATTTTCGATACTGCGACCCCGCTGTGAGTGAATAACCCGAATAGTATATTTGATACCCCAGCACCATCGTCTGTGGTTCAAAGGATGATTTGAATACTACTTCGGATTGTAAACACTTCAATCCACGATGTGAATACCCACCGACGGTTCGGATTATTGCATTCAGTGTCAAAGTGTTACGCAAATACACCGCAGAGTATTTTAGGCACCTCAAACTATTTCATAAGCACTCCGAAGAGTATTTTGGACACTCCAAACCCGACTACGAACGCTCTATAGAGTGTTCTAAACACTACGGCACCGTTGTGTGTTTAAATGCCCTAATCTCACTTCTAAATACTCCATAGTACTGTTGTATGTGCTCCGAAATGTGATATGAACATTGCTTCGATTCGGGTTCCTGCATTCGGTACCGCAATGTTCAATGAGTGCTCCAAAAAGTATTTTCAACAAACCACATGAGCATACCCAATGTCGTAGTGTACTAAAAGCGCTTCAAAGACTATTTTGGGCACCTAAAACGCTATTACGAACACTTTAAAGAGATTTTGCACTCCCAGTGTCATCGTATGAGCTTTGAAGAATAACTCGAGCACTGCTTCGGCGGGGGTTATCGTATTCACTATCGTAGGGTTCCTCGAGGGTTCTGTAGAGTACTTTTGACATCTTTCTCTGTCATGAGTGCTTTGAAGAGTATTTTGGACATTTCAGAGGTAGGGCGTGCTTTAAAGAACGATTTGAACATCGCCTCGGTTCTGCTTATCGCACCCAGTGTTGCAATGTCCTGCGAGTACTTCGAAGTGTATTTTGAACACTGCAAAAGCTGTCGTATTTATCTAGCTTATCGTACAAAGAGTAGTACTAAACATTGTTTCGGTTTGGATTGTAGCAGACTTCGAAGAGTATTTTTGACTTAGCTGGGAATGTTCTGAAGGCAATTTTGGATACTCCAAACCCCGCTAGGAATATTTCGAAGCACATTTTGAACACTCCAGTTCCGTCATGTTCATCGATCATCGCATCTAGTGTTGTAGTGTGCCATGAGCGCTTCAGCATCGTAGTGTTCTTACAGCGTTCTGAAGAGTATTTTTGACTTTCTTACTCTACTGTGCGTGTTCTGAAAGGTATTTTGGGGACGCCACCGCTACTACGTGCCTTAAAGAGCCGCTTTAGTTCTAGTTATCGTATGCAGTATTTGTAATATTCTGTGAGTACTTTCAAGAGTATTTTAAACACTCCAGAACTGTCGGGTTTCTCGAGTTATCGTATCCGCTGTACTAGTGACCCTCGAGCCTTCCGAAAATTATTTTGGACATAAATCATCGTGTGTCGTACTAAGACTGATGTAAACAATGCTTCGGTTTGAGTTATCACGAGCCCCTCGAAGAGTAGCTTGGACACTCAAGTATTGTCGTGTGAAGGCATTCAAAACACTACCATGGGTAGAATAATTTAAACACTGTTTCGGTGTGGGTTATCGTATTCACTATCGTAGTGTTCCTCCAGTATTATGAAGAGCATTTTTAATACTTTTACTCTGGTGTGGGTCCTCTGAAGGGCATTTTGGACACTCCAGCGCTAGTGTGTACCTTAAAGAGCGATTTGGACACCGTTTTGGTTCTGGTTATCGTATCCAGTATTCTAATGTTCTGCGAGTGGTTCGAAGAGAATTTTTCACACTTCAGAACTGCCTTGGCTGCTCCCAAGAGTAATTTGGACTCAGCATCGTTTCGGGATATTGTATTCAATGTTGTAGTGTTTCATAAGTGCTCCAAGGAGTATTTTTGACATTCCAGCGACCGTTGTATGTTGTTATGTCCAGTGTCGTATTTTGTTAGTCCTTCGGAGAGTATTTTGTACACGCCAACCCAGTTGTTATTACTCCGAAAAGTATTTTAGATCCTTCAGCGCCCGTTGTGTGTGACCCACAAAACGATTTGGGCATCCGCTTCCTTCGACTAGCTTTTTTGTGCTGTTGATCGCAATTCTGACCAAAATAAAATGATGCCTTGGTGGAGCATCACATCCACGAACAAATTCTACCATATATCCACTGTCAAGCCAAAATTCAGTATATTTACGCCTTTTTTCTAATCCCCATTGGACCTTTACGATTCTCTCATTAATAAAAAAAGCAATGGAGGTTTTCAAATTTACACGGCTACCATTCATTGCACGCAGAATAAAATGAATTTTATAGCAGCACCGCTAGCGTCGTCCATTTCCCACACCAATTCAAGGCGACCGCGAGCGCGCCCGAATTTTCGCTAGCGCCGCCATCACGCTCTGAAACTTTTATGGCGGGGAGCTCCCATAAAGATAAGAAATTGGTCGCGCCAAGTTTCTAGTCCGAATTATAAAAACACGGAATTAAGCTATTCGGAAGACGTAAAAGCGGGCCATGCCTATTTGCAAATTCAATTAGGCGCCCGCATTAGGAGCGTATTATACAATGCGGTCTACGCAGTGTTGCGTTAAAATGTTAGCGTCGGAATCGCGGCAAAAACTATTATCGCGCAACAAGCGATAAAAAGTTCACGCGTTAAAAACTGCGCGTTTTCGGCTAGGAATGGCGATAAAGCTATCTCCGGCGCTGATGTGTGATTTTAGGTTGCAAAATCACATTTCGGGCAATTTAATATTGGAAATGTACGAGAGGCATCGGTAAAGTTCCTCTAACATAAGCGGTCTGCTTCAAAAGTCATCATGCAAGAATCTATACATTTAGTAATAACTGTTTAAGATGTAAGACAAAACATTCTACACGAGGTGTGATCTCTAACCCATCTTGTAGTTCTTGAACTGTCAGTCACCAATCCTTATCGATTTTCCATTCTTCTACTTGTGGCTGGTTATTCAGAATTCTAAATCGCTTGTACAACGCCCTTATTCATGCCGTACTCATTGTATCCCCCCGAAGACCTAAATTATCTACAAGCTTCACACATTTTATGTGACGACCATGCACTACACGTGCTCACTCGTCAGCGTCTAACTTCGAACTGACCCGGCTGACGAAGTCGTCCTCATTAATACATGTATAATGCAGTCGACTTTCATCAGTTGCCAGGTTATATCGCACTCGCTTATATACTGTCTGTTCCTATTACTTAACAGTTGTTCGATATTTTCAGCACATATCATGTATACTAAGATGAGCCATAATGCTTTAATGTTTCATGTTTGTTGCTATACGATTATGTAAGAAAGCTTGAGAGTCAAAAGTCAAATAGCCCAAGATCACAGCTACAGAAAGGGAGTGAACTACAAAAATGGGAAGGAAGAAAAAGAAAAAAGCCTACCAGTAGATAGACTATAGATCTATAGTAAAACTTGATTTCAAGGTCGTTCTTAATGTAGCGGAAGAGACCGAACGATTTAATCCGCCCATTTTATTAACTTTCGACAGCGGAACGCTATAGGCGAAAGTTAATGTTTTTAACATGGTGTCTGTCTGTCTGTCTGTGTGTCTGTCTAGAGACACAATAACTTCCGTTATAATCATCAGATTCGCTTCAAACTTGGCATACACACATCTTAGGTCAATACCTTCTTCGCTATTGAATTGGAGCCAAATCGGCCAAAGGTCAAGGGGTCAACGGTGAGGTCAAACTTTTTTCCATCACATAACATATGTCATGTGATACCTCATTCGAAAGCAGACGTCATAAGGAACATTAGTTTATTTCACCTCTCGCTAATTCGCCACACCGCTGTCGAAAGTTTCATTTATGGTTTTACACCATTCTCGCTAACTTTCTACAGTGAAGCTTATAGTAGAAAGTTAACGATATTATCATCCTGTCTGTCTGTCTGTGTGTCTGGAGATAAGATAACTTCCGTTCTATCCAACGGATTCAATTCAAACTTGGCATACACACATTTTAGGTCAGTACCTTTCATGAGATTTTCAGCCAAATCGGTTAACGGCAACCGGAAGTGACCGTTATGATTTCGCACCGCTGTAGAAAGTTTCCTTTACGGTATTGCACCGTTCATGTTTCTAATGCAGTAATCAAGGTGAGACCGTAACCTAGCAAGTAGATGGCTTTAAGCATTTTTACCAATTCCAACCACCGCTCTAGTCCCCTCTTACTTCCACTTCTTCCTCAGAGAACCTTTTCGATCTCGACTTTCTGATGCAATCCTGAACTCCTCCTTCTGAAACGTCATGTCGTCAAAAACAATAAATCTTAAGTGTTCGTGTACTTCACATTCATCTAAGAAGTGGAAGGATGTCTCCTCCACTCTTTCTACATCTCGAATAGATCGAATCGTCCGCAGCATCTATCAGAGTTGGGGGTCTTTTTAACCTGCAGTGACTTCTCAAGATTGAAATCACTGTTTAGGGTCTTACGGTTTTTCATTTAAAGTCGGCCCAACATGTTGTCTTGTGATGTCCAGGAAAAGTTCTAAACGTATGAAGATAGGTAGCCCTAAAAGAATTTCTAGTACTATTGTGAATGTGATCCCTATTACTTCCGTTTTCCCCAAATAGATAGCATTTAAATTTTTGTTAATCTGGCGATTAGAGTGATTCGTTCGTTCAATACATGGATATCAGATGATAGAACCTCTTGGTTTGACTAGAACAATGTGCACGGAATGTCTTTATGTGGAGAGGGGATTTTAATATCACTCTTGTGCTAATACAACTGTCCCGAATCCTTCCAAGTTCATCCTTTTAGCAAAAAGAATTATCTTAGACAGATTTACTATGAGGTTAGTTTCGTAAAAGGCCTGCCAGTATTAGACACCCAAGTTGATTAAACAGACAGCATCGCCATTTACCAAAGAATTAGTCCATTAATCAAAGTGGGGTTAATTTTCTTAGAATGTAGAGCATCACAGATGATTGCCATTATTGCCTTATCAAATGTTCCTTCTATATCAAAAAGGCCACTTCGTACCCTTTTCCGTAAATATGTATCACCTAGTTCTTCTAATTCTTTAAACAGAAAGAACACAAGGCTGGTGTGTCTAAGAAGATTTGACTCTTCTACAGGGATGAAACATGTGCTATAGAAATGCTAGCCTTAAAAATTTCACTTGAGCAAAATTTGGGAGTTTTCATTCCTCATCAAATCCCTTTTATTTAGTTTCCCTAAAATTGTCCCATGAAGCGTGTGTCCTATCCTTAAGGGTTTGATTCAGGGCTTAATCAAGCTGTTCATCCGCCGAAGGATTTTCCAAATGCCTAGAGGCCTAAGATAATTCTGCCTCTAAAAAAGTTCTAATTGGTGCCTGGATCCACTGCCTTTTCCGGTCATTCCAAAGAGTGGTCTAAATCTGATGCGTAAGTACCCGAGTTGGATTCTTCCAGGAGTTTATCAGTTCTCAATGTTCTCTTCTAATATGCTCGAGTCCACTGTTGACTGCTATTGACAAACCTAGGTCCCGATCTTCTAGTTAAGATTTTTAAATCTGTAGACATCAAATGCGTGATAACTAATACATCCTTGTCGAATCTTTATCACTCAAAGTCCTTCTTTTGGTGGTTCATACAAACGATAATCGCAAGTTAGTAATTCCGGATTAAAGAGAATATTCCAATACGATCCAGAATAAATTTTCAATTTTTGTCGAGTTTGGGCAACTGTATGAGACCGAGCAAGGACTCATCTTGCGAACACTTTAGTGACCAATACGAACATTTTCTTTAGTCACGCTGATCCTAAGCAAACGACGGTGACTTTTATTGTCAACTGTTTCCCGCCTTTTTCACAAAAATTATACCGCGCATACATTTGAGTCTTCGTAAGAGTATCGTCTCTAAACTGTCTTAAATCTTCTCAAAATATAGTGACAAAAAACGTGTAAAAAAGAATTCCAGTTTATATTCGATTAATCGCCGTATTCTATAGGCAAATCTGAACAAAAACGGTAACTCTGGCTCATAATTACGAATTTGATTTTGTTATCCAAAGATTTTTATTGTTAAACAAACTACGAGGAATCTTGTACGCCACTCGCGCTTATTTAGCGCAAACTGCTGTTGCTGCCCGACAGCTGGTCGAAAGTGGAATATTTTTCCATATTTAGATTCAAAACTTAATTAATCTCATTGACTGGGCCATTAGACATACAGAAGAGCAGATCTAAAAATAAGTTGTGAACTAGATGCGCTAAACAATTAAGGAATGCCGCGCACAAAGAGCTTAACGCCATGAAATATCGCCCGAGTCGAAACCGTAAGTGTAACAAATTGCTTTGATGTTTGGCGCGCCGAGAAGTGTGTTTGATACCGGAGGAGTCGGAAAACAATTATACAACTGCGTGTTAGATTGTTTTGCCCTCTACATGGTTAAGATCAGTTGTCAGCCAAAGGAAGGGCATTGAGAAGGTGTCACGTCGTAATCTTGTCCAACACACCTAAATGAAAACAACTTTACTGATCGGTTCGGTTGGGAGTTAGACGCCGGCGAGTGAGCACATATAATGTGCAATTGTCGCATTTTGAAAGATTTTGCAGAATAAAGACAACTGTTTTTTGGTCACTTGGGGTCCACCCATTCATTTTTTACGGAACATCAAATCATGCAGGTGACTCAATCACTCTACACTCCGAATTTGTCTCTCTGTGACTTCCGGCCATTCCCACAACTTAATCGTTTATTACAGGGAATAAATTCCAGATCGTCGACGTCTCTCACGCCAGAAGCAATTGTTCGTGATTTCAGTAAGTCTTTGTAAAATGTGGAAACGACGCTAGAAAAACGATGTGATATCGAAGGAAACTGGAGATCCGTGCAATTTTTCTTGCATGTTGAATCGTTCTTTAATTAAAATAGCCAAAATCGAAACCTGAAAACGATCGCAATACTTGGAATAGAGCGACAAATCTCGAAATAAAACGGCGACAACCGAAAGCAAACGACAGCACACGACTTTATTCGAAATGCAACATCCATCCAGATAAACATACAAATTTTCATAACTTATGTCTCAAAAAAAAAGTAAAGATGAAAACTATAAAAACTAAACACGCATTGGCAAAAACTAAAAAAGAACAATCAGCAGTGCTTCTTTCATTTATTTATTTTTTGATCTACTTTAGCCTCCCTGACATCTACACGTTCCGTTATCCGACTGTTTTTTTAATATTTATTTGAAGTCACGCTCCTGAGGTATTAGAGCTATAAGCGACACACGTTTTAGCACTGTCGTTAAATCTACAGCTACAAGACCTGTCGACTTGATAATTTTTGATGAACGAACTTCCCGAAAAAATATTAATTTCACAACTAGTATAAATAGCTATAACGATGAGTCTCGACTTCGCTTCAATTTCTAAGCTTCGACAGTCTAGTCGTAACTGTCTGTTAGATGATCTTCAAAAAACTTTAATCTATGGTTTATCCACTATGTAACGTTCAGTATTAGGCTGATCTTTGAGAGAATTACGCCCCATATGACCAGAGCAGTTCCTGGAGTCGGAACAACCGCTAAATGAAAAAAATACTACAGAAAGATCAAGATGTAGATCGATGGAATCATTTGGGGAAAGAGGATATAGTTTTAAGATGAATCACATCGACCATGAAGTACTGTGCACTACAAGCAAGTCTAATCAAGTACTTGAAATGGGACCAATAAATGAAAGAGTGGGGGGTTCTTCCTCAGACATAGACATAAGAAAATTAGTTAAAACAACGATCATCCTTCGAAGATAATGTTCCTTCAACGTGAAAAACTGCAACCTTATGAAATCGACGCCTCGAAGGTGAACGAGATGAACGAAATAATATTCTGGTAAAACCAAGAAGACCAAAAAGGCAAAAATAAAAACTCCCTGTAGACCAATCTGGAGAAATATCTGACTATTTGAATGTTGCCCCTAATAATTTTGATCCCGTGTTCGTTAGGTAAAAAGAGCCTGTGCAAGCGATGAATCCTAACCAAATAACCAAAATACAACTCGATAGACTGCACCAACTTGAAAGTTTTAAGAGAACCGGGCAGGACTGAGGAAATACCATTTTAGATAATACCAACATCCAAGCCAGGAAGTAAAGGAAGGCCATCTAGTGGCGTTTGCAGATGCAGATTTAACCACCTCCTTAGAAATCCTACACCAAAAAGCAATCGCTCTAATTGGGGCGGCACTCAAAGATGTTACAAATTCTTGTTTGTTAATTTGAAGGAAAGATGAGGACTAGTAGGAAGAGGAAAAATACAACTCTGAGGGTCAATTTTTCTAAAGTTTAACTCCCTTGATCAGCAAATCAATCCGTGGCCCACGCAGCAGTACCGCTAGGAAAACAATCGCACGGGCCTACTCACTGCGGTTTCGACCTGCCATAAACGTGGCAGATGAGGCGCGAGCGTGGCTTTCGAAACCATCTGTACCGCCATAAACAATGCAGCTCCAGATGTTCGTCAGTGGTTTTTCGGTCCGCCGATCCGACCAAAACCGGTACGGCGGTGACGCATGCTATCTATCGCCGGTGAAATTTTACTGCCGCTATCGCGATTACGTAAGACGTCTCCCTAGACGGAGATAAGCCCGTAATTCGATTCCTTCCGCCTATTTGCATATAATGCACGCTACGTAAGTCATTCGGAATATAATTAACGGGACATTACGTCACCCGCGAACTGTTACTGGCGTGACGATGAGGAAATCGTTTTCACAGTAATTTAAAAATTCTGATTAAAGTTCTCGAACAATCCTTGTATATGATTGTAATAAGCAACGAGTAAATAAGTAAACAGAGGCGTAATTGCTAATTCACGACAAGCCTTCGGGGAGCGAAAAAGAAAGGCCGAAACACGTGCTGCCTCCAGGCAATTTAGCTATCGAATGCTTAGCAAATAAAGATAAAGTTCGTTATTAGAGCTCAGTCATATTCGTACTGGTAACCAGTGATACTGTTACGCAGTAATTTACCGATTCTTCAATTAAATATTCGCAAAACGCCTTTGTTTGGCACAAAAATATGATTTTGTGCCTGAACAAACAACTGTGTTGTTAGTATGGATGGTAATACCGTCTAGGCAGAACAAAAACTCCACCTGGAAGTTCACACTAAAAAAAAAATTAGTTTAAATCTGGTAGGACTATAGAGACAGTCGTGGCAGACCGCAATCAACACTACCTCAAAAGTGACTACGAGGAGACGGAATAGGTGGATCTTTCTAATACTCTGGTTTCTGTTCAGTTTTCTGTTGTTTTTTTTTCTGTAAGAAAATGTCTAGGGAGCTACAGCAAACAGCTGTGGGAAGCTTTCCGCACGCAAAAAATTGCGTGCACGCATGTTTGCGGATGTGTGGGCGACCCTAATGGCGTTAATTGGCCCGCGCGCCTCAAACCCATCCGTCCTTCTGCGGCTCGACTTTTCTGGAAACGCAACTTCGTGAAAATGACGCCGCTGCGGTATAAAGTTAATTGCGGCAAGTGCCGACGCGCCACGTGTTGCGGGGGTTCGGGTAAATCATTCACGTGCGGCGGCCTCCACTATGTGGTACATCCTGAAACTGAATATCATCAGCCAAACTTCGTATCAACACGACGCAACTAAAAATGTTTTTGATCGCAAATTAGAGAAAGATAAAGAAGTGTAGAGATCAAAGAAGTTCACTAGTTGATTGGTTGACATATTTTTCTTCTTTTCTTTCTTTTTTCAGACTTGTCTCATCCAACAGTGAATATAGTCCTCCCATTTTTCCTTCTATTTTTCTCGGTCTTCTGCTAGCCTTCTCCATTGTTTTCCTGCTATGGTTTTTATGTCGTCTTCCCAATGTTTAAGTGGTCTACCTACATTTTTCTTCTCTAGTCTAGGCTGACAGTTTAGGAATCTATTCGTCCATCTCTCTTCTGTTCTTACAAATGGCCCGACTTATGTTATGTCTTTGAGCTTTATTCTTCCCCTTCCTTGTCTGTCTTGCAGTGTTACTCGTAATATTATTCTTTTCCGGACTGTATTACGACAAAAAAATCAAATTCGAGGGTTGGGGCATAAGTCATGGAAACTATTTTTTGCGAGAGTACGAGCGTGGGTGGAAAATTCGAAATATACAAATGAAAGGAGAAGGAATGGACGAAATGTACGGGAGAGGGGGCTTACATTGTGCATAACATTTCAGAATCATTAGAGCACAATATATCTGTTCTAAATGTGCTCATAGTAGTCCCCTTCAACGTTCACAACAAACTGCCAACTCTGGGAGGCGCAGAATACCATTTTCTTCACCATATTCCTTACCAATGTCTAAATTTGGTCATCTGTCATACAGTATTTATAATGTCCATTCGTCTATCACATAATGGTTCTTTTACTTTTTGTACTAGGTCAAAGTTACTTGTGGAAAGGTCCGGAGGGTATGGTGCGTGCTCTAATACTTCCCATCCCCAGCGTCGCAGTAGCCGTCCTACACACTTAGCTGTGTGGTCTTGAATTGTGGAGATTGACGTCACTGTCCAGATCATGGCCTGGCTCAGCAGAAAGTTCCTGTAGTAAACTGCTGTTACTGTTCCATCATGTGGAACGAAGTGACACACAATCACTTTTCTGACGTCATACGCAACAATCACTATCAACTTCACGAGGAAAAGATTTTAACGAATCTTCTGACTTCTAGGTGACCCTGCATAGTACGGACTGACGTTTGAGCTCTGGCCAAAATTCATGATAGCAATTATTCTTGAAAGGAAATGGTCTTTTTCCTGCTATCAGTGTGCTAGGTAGTCGCAGCAGGTTGCATACCGTATCTACTTTTGAACTTCTGTTCCTATGGATGGTGCGTTTCTCGATACCACCATCTCTCTCTAACTCAAGCAGTGTCCATCGTCTGCCGGTTTCCATCAGATAATCGACTGCTGCTCGTGACACATCAGGTCGTCCTGTCCGTTCCCGGTCGCGTCCTCGCTGAAATTTTGCTAACAGCTCCTACCAACTTTCTATGACAACTGATTTAATATTACTCTCTGTGCATTTACAGTACATCACAAAGCCATTTTGTGTTGTGGATACGAATGCACGGCTTCCTTGAGACATACGACATTTTGTAGTATAAAAAATAGTTGTCATGACTTATGCCTCAACTCTCGTATATAAATAGTTACGTGGCGCTACTCACCGATCCAACGACCTGACCTTTCCTTGCTCGACAAATTCTCCAAAGACATAATAAAAGTGTGACCGAGAAGAAAAGTCGACTCGAGAATCAAATACCTTCTATATTTCATTTTGTAGCTTTTCAAGCGCGGTTGGGACGTCTTTCAGTGCAAACCAAGTACTAATTGTCGGTAGACGACGACACTTTTTAGCTTCATCCTCCAACGATTGTTAAACGATGGGGTGAACAGTGACCTTTTCGCGAATTTCTTATCTCTTATTCTAATGTTTCAATTTTCATTCGTTGTTGCATTGCAAACAGTTGATTCGGAATAAAATTATTTTCTGACTACACTACGTATCACCAAGAGTGTATGAGTTTATATTATGCTTACGGATGGACAAATAAATGAACAATGGAAACAATATATAACGTTTTCCCATTGTTAGATTAAGTGGAGGACATGGAGCGAAAACAAATGAATTATTCATAAGGTTAACGAAAATCCCTTCTCATTATTTTTTTTCGAAATAACCCAATCCAATCCAAACCAAATTGCACAGCAGATCGATTCGTTCATCCCGTAGAGGAACCGAGTTCACCGTTGACGTACCCGAAGTGTAGCCGGCAAGAAAGCCCGGCTCGGGCCGAATCGATCGCCTCCATAATTCAATTTTCCCCAACTCAATAATTAACAGGATTGCGCGGTTTGCGGGAATGATAATCATAACGCGAGACGTGACGTCGCTGCGTCACGTGGGCAGAGGCGCCGCCGCTCGGCGAAATCGGCTCGAGGAGGAAACCGCAGGTGCCTGCATACATGCCGACGTTTCCACCTCGGAGGCGGTCTAGTTCGGATTAATCTTAAAAATTGTATATGGGGGCCTGTTCAATTAAAATTAGTTAAGTTTCCTTACGATTGTTTATATGAAGTACCTTCAAATGGTAGTTTTTCTAATTTATTCATTGAAGATGACAGCTGCAGAGAACCACATCGGCTTTAGGGCGTCAGTTACATTTGTCAAGGTCATTTCGACATTTCAGTTTTTATTTGACCGCCCCTCGTAAAATTACAAAAACTCAAAAACATTTTTATACTCCAGAAACTATCAAAAACGTTAAAATGGTCAAGTGAGAGCAAGTACAGTTATCTAAACAGTAAAGCAATTGTCTATGAAGAAGTTCTTCACACGAAGAAAATTATAATAGAAGATATAAAGGATAGAAGAAACAAATTTCAAGCCCAATAAAATAGTATTAGAATTTCTTCGTTACATTTGTTAAATAATATTTTAATTTGATCACCCCTAGTATTCAAAGCGATTAGAAGAGTGTGAACAGTTTTTAGTTGATTATTCCTCATATACTCGCTAAACATAAAAATGAATTTCGTAATATTTTTTACCCCAACAAAAGCTCTAAGTGTAACGGTCATTTGTAAGTTGTCACAACAGTGCAAGGATTATACAAGGGGCGCCCAATTTGCAACTTACGTAAACAAATTTTTATTTTGAAACTCCTGCTTGGTTCATTCGTTTCAAGGTAAGACAGTACAGAAACGGGAACAACCGATAATTTCTAAATTAATTCACGTGAACTGTCAGTTATTCGGATACCCAATTATCCGAAATAACCCCAATTAGTCTGGATAGTAAAATGTATGATATAACTGTAACACAGAACGGCCTAAAAGGGTAAAAAGCGCGAGTGTCTTGCGACGGTAACTCGAAATGGGTAATGCCCGACGAATCCCACCAAAAGCCGAGCAGACCTCCATCTACCCTCCAATAAGTGAAATAATCATTTCAATCGTTAACTTGTCGTAATACAATTATCGGATCATTCGGCGATGTACAACTGCGCACGAGTGTCCATAAAATTTATTTAAATTGTTATGCATTAGCGATCAATCTGTAAACCAATCTCTATAGTGACTTACAAGTTCTATTGACTGTAGAATATTTGACATAGAAGCCAGTCTTCAGTGTATAGTTTATCCAATACTTAGACTTCTGGGGAAACGGCTTGTTTAGAAATTATTTCATCTTGAATTTAGTACCAGATGATATGGGTATTTTCCAGGAAGGGAGAGAGAAGGGGGTTAAACAACCTCCTATGAAAGTCTTGTCTGGAACTGCGATCAAAGCTCAGAGTCAAAACTTTACGACTTATAAAATGCTTTAAAGAAGTCTATGTTTATTTCACATGTCTTAGTAATTTCAGTATTTTTTGTCCCAGAAGATAAAATTCTTTTATCCACAAACACTAGGAATAGTGCAATTATTTGTGCAAGCTAGAAAAGTGCCATTAGATAATTTTAATATTCTATGTACACTCTCCTAACCCGACACCGAAAGGTATAAGGGTAACGATTATAATAATAATAATAATAATGTACACTCTCCTACAAATCATGTATGAAAACCGTCACAGAGATGGTGAATAGAAGTCCATGTCCATTCCACTCGGTGGAACAATCGAGTAGGGGGTTAACATCGGTTTTAACGTGAGTTGATGTCCAATCCAGTTTCACATATGTTTAATAAACAGCAGGTCTTCAAAGCAATTTGACAACGCATTGAGAGCACACTAACCGATGGTCTGGCGCAATTGACAGCAAAGCGAATTGGACAATGCTTTGGATGACCATACAATGTCCAATTTTGGTTTTTCCTCGCCTAATGTGAAAGTTTGTCTTAGTTTTCTCAATAACAAAATATATTTCAAAGCTTCTTATAAAATTTGTTTATGCTTTCTTGTATGATTTCTATTCCATTCTTATCCTGTTAGCATCTTTAGCTTTCTACTTGTCTTAGATAACTGACTTTTTTAGGTAATAAAGATCAAAAAAGGTCTGAACCAACAAGTCTCTATCTAAGCAACCCATTGGCCTCTTCCTTGCATGTTTGTTCCATGTATCAATAGTAACCAAACCAGCGACAGTTAACAGACTGTCTGTTAAAACTTACCCTAACTTATTAGGCAGGTCTCACTTAGCTTTGCTGTAGATCCTTTAACGAACAATTTGTAATATATTCGTTGATGGATCATTTACTTTGGTAACATAGAAGGGCTTTAAGCCAACATTTGTTTTTCTGGGCTTTTCCTTAGCTGACCTATCGGACTCTTCATTGCCTCTGTTCCAAGTGTACTAGTACCCAAACCAGAGACAGTTTATTACATGCCGCAATGTCCGTTAGTGCTTCCCCTACCCCACTTTGGCCATGTTGCAGGTTTAATTTCAGGTTGGTGTAGAGTCCTGTAACTTACCATGTCTTGGCTTTGTTGGCAATCTGTTCGTTGATGGCTCACTCTTTAGGAATAGAGAACGGAAGGGCTTTAGGCCCACAGGTGTTTTTCTAGCTAACCAACCCATTCGAACAGCATTGACAGACTATGTCTGTTACGGCTTCCCTTAGCTTATTACGGTATTGGAGGTCCGACTTAGCTTTGGTGTAGATCCTTTAATGATCAATTTCGTTTGCTTCTAACCATGCCTTCCTTTATTGCTGATCTATTCGTTGATGGTCCAGTTTTTGGGAATACAGAACGTTAGAACTCTCGACCAAGAGATGTCTTTCCAGATCCTTCCCTGACTAACCCATCAATCTCTTCGTGGCCTCTTTGTTCTACGACTTCAATACAATGCAAATGAAGCTACGTAAATTTCACCTTTTTAATTTCTTTAGCATAGTAATGTAGTTTTTAGTCTTGCTCAAGTAAAGATATGCAGGGGTAGTTTAATAAGACCTCCATAGTTGCAGTTGACGTCCTTGTTTCCCCTGTACCTGCGAGGTCTTGGTCCACCGATTTACAGACTCATTATTACATTTTAGAACTCCTCGTTCTTACCACAAAGTCTCTTACGTATTCACACGATAGTTATCACTCTTTATGTTACACTTTCAAGGTGTCTATTCTCCACACTATTAACAAGTTGATTCTGTCTCTGGCATGTCGCTTATCACACGATTCTTTGATAACTGCCCACCCTCTAATAGTGTGTTCTCATCATCCTCTTCTTTCAAGCAATTCTTTTTTCATTTTCTGTTAGTTCATTGCGCATACATAGACTGATTTAACGTGATCCAAATCCTGCCCAGTTCTCTATTGTAGTGATTAAGCTTATCTTTTGAACCTCACTGTATTGCTGCGAAGAAAGTCGAAGTCAATTCTCCCATCTGTACCAAATATAGGTATTCAACCCTGTCTGACTGATTTATTATTTATAATGTAACATCTGCTATTTAAACAGTCAACTGTTTTATTAATCAGCGCAGAATGGGTTATGGGGGTTTTATGGAGCCAAAAATTGATAAATTCGTAAAAGCAACGTTAACATAGAACAAAAGGAAACAAGGATCAATTAGGCTTTCGATAATTAATCGGACAATTGTATTCAAATAGCATGTTAATCCCCAACCGATCGAATTAGTAAAACATGAGTGACGCCACGCGTAATTTATTCATCGCCCGACGCCGTAATTAAACATCTAGCGATGTATTGTACGGGGGTTGGCTGCGATAGATCGCACCAGCGAGGCTATATACCTCTAACGTCTAGATGTCGCTATAACCTATCGGGAGATGTAAATAAGCACGTAGTTATACAGTGCGAGTGAAATAGGTAGGTCAAAGAAACTTGGTGATTTTAAACGTCACCTAGTTATCCAAGTTCGTCCAAGCCAACTGTTAGTGACATGATTGTCAACGTAATTACTGCAATTCGAGAATCGAGTCTTAATTGGGTTCTATAGTCGCGCAACCATCCGCAAGTCAAAAATGGCTTGAGAATTTTAAGCGTTGGCTGCAACAGTGTAAAGAACGACAAATTAACCGTGGAAGATGGAAAGAATCGTGTGGTTTGGAGTGATGAATCACGCTTTACCATGAGACAAACTGATAGGGTGACTTAGGCGCTAGAAGAATAATTCCCTCCCAGAATGTGTAGTGAAAATTGGGGTGTGGGAGAACTTTCCATGTCTCATAAAACATTTTAATCGGTTTCGTCCAGTCTACGACGAAAGAACAATTTGGGGATGATGATTGCCTAAATCAGCATGACAACGCTCCTTATCATAAGGCAGTGTCTGGAGTTGAATGCTACTGAACACCCCTGGAAAGATTTAGAACGCCGGATTTCTTTCTCCAATCTTCTTGGATTGTCTTTATGATTTCATCTTGCAACATTTCTGCCCCCTCTTTCAGCAACTCGACTGTGATACCATTCTTCCCTGGAGGTGCATCGGTTTTCTGTTGGTTTATTACATCCAATATCTCCTTCTTGTTATTTATTCTGCCATTGCTTGTATATTCTCTTCATCTATAATTTTTTGGGCTGTCCGGTCTAGATCCCCCAAATTAAACACATTCTAAAAGTGGTTCTTCCATAGTTCTAATTTCTAATCAATTCCTCCTACCATATTTTCATCTTTATCCTTTCAGAAATTTGTCACATTTTTATATACACTTCGTTGGTTCTTAACTTTTATCTTAGTTTGTCCTCCATTCCAATTTCTTCTCAAGAGTCTTCATTTCTTTTCTTAATTGTTGATTTTTTGTTTTAAGCATTTTATTTCCTCCTGATAGATTTTATGCTCTCTTCTTAGAACATTCACTTCACTCATCTTTTCCTTCATTTCCTTTATTATGGGGATTTGCCTGACTTTTTTCTTCTTTTCCACCCGTTTTCCGTTGAAGATTCCTCGTTGTTAAAAATAATTATAAAAAAACAAATAAAATATAACAAATTGAAAATAAAAAACAAAAGAAATTGATGGAAAGCTACCGAAAGCACGATAAAAAATCGATGAAAAATTGATAAAAAGCAAATCGAAATAGCCAGTGTTTGAAGAAAACCTTCCGTTAAAAGTCAGACACAGCAAGTAGAGCAGAACAAAGAAAATCGTCGCGCAGTATATTAGAGGTACCCCCCGTATGTCCGTTTTCAGCGCGTAATTACATCAGCGGCACCTGCATTCCACTGGCACCCAAATAAACCGCGGAGCGTAAAAATACGCGGATTGCAAAAGTACAAGCAAATTATTTTGAGGAGAAAAAACCAGCGGCGCATCAGCTGCACGGAAAGCATCTCTAGCGTTCAAAATTCTGTTCGCTTACGATAATTTGTACTGACAATGTTGTCTTACTGCAGGGGTTGAACGAAAAAGGATCAAATGAGCATTTGGAATTTGACCTTGAAGACGTTTAGGTAGAGACGAAGAGAGTATCCAATTGTAATGTCAATTCTTTTACTAAGATACTAAAAGTATCACTTAAACGCCTACCGGACTAACAAAGCCTCATCATACTTTTTTCTATTTTATGACCATACTTCTACCATTCCTAAATAAGTAGCACCACTTTTCCAGCCAAATGAACGATTTCCATCTTCTTGAACAACAATCCATCGAGTTTGGGCAAATTAATGGAGTCAGACGTTGTCTTCTTTTTCTTCATCCTGTTCTTTCCTATTACTTATGCCCTTTTAGAGAGAGTCGGATGCATATTATTTATTTATTTGCTCCATTCTCCTTTTATCCAATTATTCTTCCAATATTTCTTCCACACCTACCTGTTCGAATCTAATTTTCTCATTTGTCTTATTGTTTTTCTTCTTTTCTTTCCTGTTTCTGCTATAATTTCTTAATTTCTCTCGTATTCCTTTCTTTCCAGCTTCCATTACTCTTTTGAAAAGTTTGTTTTCCTTCATTCTAATTACATATCCTAGCAATTTTAATTAATTTTCCTCTATTTTCTCTATTACCCATTCCTGTTCTATTCTATTTCTATTTTCCTCGTTGGTTATGTGGTTGTTTTTATTTTTCTATCGCTTCTTAGTATACTTCACAAATATTCATATATTTTTTTATTTCTTATATTATTTCGTTCCCTTATACTCATTATAATTGGTTTTGTTTTTATTTATATTTATTTTAATTTTTAGTTTTTCAATTTCATCATTCTGACTATTGCATTTGTATGATTCCTTATACTTGTGTCATGTATTTTATCTTGTTCTTCTTTTATGAACTTCTATGCTTTTTTCTTTTTATTAGTTGCTATTTCAACTAATTTATTCTTCTTTTTATATATTTATTTATTCTTCGTTCCCCACATATTTCTTTTGTTTTAAAGTTATTCTACCTTTCTTCTAATGACCAATCCTATTAGAGTTTTTCTTGTTTAACAAAGGCGTTATCTGTTTGTGCTTAATATTCCGATTTTAATTTGCACATCGCTACCTTCCTTTAGCCCTTCCCTTCTTCCACCATAATCTTGATGTCTTTTATGGTTACTACAACTAATCTGTGCTAGATATCCAGTTCTGTGTCTATCAACGTTTTTACTTGTTTTATTAAATATTGTAATTCTTGTAAATGCACTGTATAATTTATTATCCTTCTTGCATTTCTTTCTTCTACTATATACGTGTACATTTCTTCTATTCCAATAAACAAATTATTATGCTAGCAAAAATTATTTATTTTTGGGGCATATCTGTTTGTTTTCCTCACCATATGGTTCTCTCTTCCATTATTTTAACTGCTTCTTGTTAATTTCTTGCAATTTCAGTAACAGTTATTCGGTTGTCATCCTCGAGAAGACGACAAACAATAAGAATACTCAGTCACGTTGGGGCTCGGGAGACGCCGATATCTTTTATTATCAATTGATTCTTGTCCTCTTGTCCCTTGAGTATTCTTAAGAGTGTTACCTCAAACTGTGTCTTAAGTTTCTTTGAAATTTCTGCCGTAATAAACTTGATAAGAATTATGACATCGTGATACTGATTCAAGCAGTAGTGCAAGATGTCCTAAAGAGGAGGTGGGTTAGCAGTATTAGATATTTGACTAATAGTGTTAACCTGAACCTCATTAACTGTTGCTTAGAATCTTTTCCCTTCCAAAGGTGATTTGAAAATTGAGAATAAGCAGAAGTTTAAGGCGACTAGTTCTCGGACTGTCAATAGTCGATCTTTCTTGATTGTAGACCATATACATTGCTGGTCTTCCGGAACGTAAATCACTTTCAACAGATCACACAGTACATGTGTTGATTTACCGGCGTTTAACCCTCAAGTGACCAGGCTAGTGAGTCGTCCTCATTCTGGCATGCGCACTACAGTACGATCTCATTGGCTGCCAAGTCACATCGCAGCTTACTTTATTGTATTAATAATAGCTCGATATTTTCGGGATAGACCTTGTATACTTGCCTTTTTTAAGTATTTTCGGTGGTTAATTACAACTATGGCAAAAACGCCGTTGTAACGCCATTAAAAGTGCATCAATCTTGTCAACGGAAAAATCCGCTCTGTTAACGCCAGCGCGCCATTCTCACGGCACCGGCGCCCAGCACCCAGCGGTGCAACCTTTTAATTGCGCTAACGATGTTTTTTCTTCTGGGAAAATCACCAGATTGTCCAATTAGCGGGCGGGCGAGGGCCGCGCTAGATTGCGGCTCACTTTTTGCGCAAAAAATTAAATGGAAGTTTTTGCACTTCATTTGAACCCCGTCTGACGAGGCTGGTGCCGGCCAGGTTTTCGATTTGGACGTAATGTCAGGAACTTCATAAATTTATTGAATTTGGCAAAAATGGCGGGAAGGCATCGTGCGGATTTAACGTAGATGTACAAGGCGCTATCTGAAAGTTGTTCTGTGAAAACCTACAATTTCGTCATTTTGTTGAACTTCAATGTATGAGGTGCTCCCAAAAGTCTTTTTTCCAAAGGTCGTTAAGTTTAATTTAGTCTGTCTATTTTAACATCATGTTACAGAATTCATACTGAAATACTTTTCGTAACAGTTTTTAATTTAGTTCGAACCATAGATAAGTATCGCACTTTCTTTCGTTTGTATTAAGTTCTTCCACTTTGTTCCAAATTTCCCTAACTTCTCTTTTACAATTTTTTTGATCTTCTTTTCCCCATAGCTTCTTATCCATAAGTTATGCCCACTCCACTTCCATTTCCTTTCTTTAATATGACCCCTACCGCAGCTCTTTGGTCGTTAAAAACTAAATACGGCCAAAAGACCCTTTTGACTTCCTCGGTCTGCTTTTTGACTCCTCTGGTCTTTTTAAATGAAAACAGTTCGATTTCATTAAGGACGACATTGTTCCATCATAAAAGATGGAGATGGAGAAAAGCGCTATTTTGCTTCTTACATTTTGATTTTGACTATCAATGGTCGTAGTAACGTAGGTTCTCCCTATTGTTCTACAAAAGCAATAATTGCTGAAACAAAGGGTGAAACTGCATTTACTTTTTATTTGTATAAAACTCGTTGCCAATTTTGTACCTTCGTGCCCACAACAATTGTAACTTATGACGAGCATAAAAAACATGATTATTGTATTCCATATTTCAGACTTCGATTTAAAACTTCTCGATAAACATACACAAAGAGAGAAAAGAGAAAACATTTTTGAGAATTAAACAAACGGGTTGATGCACCCTTCTTTGAATGTTAATAACTCTTCCGCCAATACTTCCTTGTAGAGAAGATGAACAGTTCTACTAACACTTCGCTTTTTGCTTTTTAGGACATCTAGAGAAATCAGCTTATTTGCTCAACGATAGTTCTTATTTTCCTTTAGCCTTGTGGTTAGATTTAACGCCTTTCTCATTTCTCTAAAAAAATCGAATGTTTTTAATTGTTTATTAAAAATCGCAGTAATATCAAAGAATAAATAACCGTAATGTAACAGAAGCAAAGAATGAGCTCAATGAACATCAAACAGTTGCGAGAACAGGCGCTAAAAAATAATAACAAATATTTACCTAGATAATGGTAAAATACTCTATCATAAACAGCGCAGCGAAATCAAACAAGAGCTGGTAGATAAGAGGGAACAAATACGCAAAGTTGTTGGAACTAATTAATAATAAAGAAACAAACACTGAAATAGCAAGCGAAAAATAAAAATAAGCCGCCCTTATGGTCTGGTAGCTTTAAAATATTAAATAAGAAAAATATTATTTTACAAATATCCAATCATTTGGACACTATATTCCACTCCTAAACGCACGGAATTAGCACGAATTGTTTCGCATGCTCCCACACAACAAAATAGTACGGATTCAACCCCGGAGCACAAGAGGCCATAGCGCCGACACCTATCGACCAATTCATTCGTTAGGGAAAAACACGAGTGGTAGCGTTTACAAGTATCAATCTGCTTGCATTTTGGTTTTGGGAGTCTGAGACCTCGAGTCCTCTATTCAGTATTAGTTTAAGGAACTGTCAGAAGTAGCTGCACAGAGAGCAAGACATATGTCCGACCTGCATTGTTACGAAAAGTAAGGAAATTTCATCTCCAAAATCTTATTCTATACAATAGTGGACAGTGTAGTCTACACAAAAATCTTCCTGGAGTTTTCAAGTTAATTTGACCCTATCTCAAATATTTTCAACAAGACGGTGCCACCTGCCATGTTGCCCATTATTGTGACAAAATTGTCTCCTGACATTCCCACGGAACACGCGAAATTACCTTTATTGTTTTTAAGAGGTTTTAAACAGTAACGAAGAGATTTACGTTAGATTATCACGCGCACTTCTGAAGTGATTGACGAAATTCTGTTTTTTGTTTACACAACACACAGCCACTCACCGAATCCAATCAAATTGTGTATTTAAGTATGAAAAGATAAAGATAAGACCGAATCAATCGCCGAGCTATATCTGAACTGCTGAACGATTCCGACAACCAAGGAGAGATAACTCGAACATCGCCTGAAACGCAGATCCAGGAGTCCGCTCGGCGAAAGTAAAACAACAATAATTGGCGCAATTAACCGAGCCGCCACATCTGACGAGCAGTTTTTGTGCGTTGCTCCTTCGGGCTCGTTTAAGCGACGATAAATCTCTCTACGTCGCTGACGGGCCGATATTCCAGCCCATCTGCGCCTTCAGAACCGCGGCAAGGACATCCGTTATCTTCCAGGCATCGTGTTTTGGTTCGCGGAGATAGCGGCCCTTTTCGGCATGAAATGTGAGACATCTTCGAGTGGCCGATTAGGATTCTCAATTAAAAATGTGCGATTTGCTAAATTGCGTGATGAGTAAGCACTAGAGTGAAGATGTTCTGAAGCTCTCGACGCGCTTTTTCACGCCGCCTACTCCATTTAGATAATTAATTGTGTCTTATCCTGCGACTTCCTATCAATGTCGACATTTTTGCATCACTAGTGAAAATAGAATCTGAAAAACAGTCAAAAAGCTTAGCAATGAAACCAACCCTTAGCAGACATCGCTTTGTCATGTGGTACCACAAGAAGTGACTGCTGCGCAAGCTCAACGAAGTGTCCCAAAACTTCGCGGAAAGCGATTCATCTACCCAATTGTAACGTCATAAAGCGAATTTATTTTTGTAGCTTCAACAAAGGTGAAATAGGGTCAAACAAGACCCAAGACGGGTATTACTCCGTCGTGTTGATAGTATTTGAAGAGTTGGTCTAAAGAAATTACTCAACTCGACATAATGTACGCGGAGCTGAGCTTTAGGTGCTTGGTTTTGATCAACAGCTACACCCCACACCCCAAATACGGAACAGTTTTACGAGTACCATTAGACGCAAATTTGATACTTTCGATCTTCTGGTGCTTGTACAAAAGCATAGGTTAAATGAAGTGCTACTTGAACTATCCCAAATCGATTGGTCCATAGTCTGCATTGACCTTTTTACGAATTTAAAATCTGGATTTACCTAAGGAGCAGGTGTGAACCAACGATATTCGAAGTACCAAACTTAAAGAGCAGCAATAAAAACAAATTGGATGATCTTAGACAAAATTGAAGATATTGTCTGGCAACAAGGATCGTCTGAAACTGCAATTATGACAAGTTAAAGAGGCTAAAAAGTTCTAAAGTACAACGAAACATATTACCAATTTAGGAATCAAAATAATACCAACATCTCCAATCATATCTTCTGCAAAACTCTAGTTTGACGTACGTATACTGCCTCTTCTTTAATTGCCTTGCTCTCCAAGAACATTGACGATCAGTAACATGGTTTTTACTTTATCAACTACCGTGGTGTGTAGTCCATACTACTGACGCAAATTTTCGAGCCATGAAATTTGGGTCTTCCTGGGCCGCGTTTGCCTTCAATTTTTACTTAAATAATGATACGAGGTAGTTTGTATTTATCATTTCTCATAACATGGCCCAGATATGTAAGTTTCTTCTTTTGGGGGTATTAAGAATTTCACGTCGTTTGTGTATGCGTCGTAGTACTTTCTCATTTGTGACCCTGTCCATCCATGAAATATTCAAAATCCAGCGATAGGTCCATATCTGAAAAGATTCCAGTCTTGTATATTCTTACCCACCCATGTATTTATAATGTGATATTGCCATCCTCATGATGGCCGAGAATTTGGAAGACTTATTGCAGTCTTGGTCTCACACTAACAGTACCATACCATCGAATCATTTGGAGAATTTGGAAGAGAAAGATGAGATTAAGAAAATGAATGAGAAGCTGTTGAACTCCATTGACTACAAAAGCTGGAATAGTCGACTATCTAGAAATGTGAGTTACTGTGCTATCTCGGTGGCTCTTGGCAAGCGTTTCCAGCCCATATTAGGTACCAGTCCGACTCATTCTTTGTACTGTATGATGTGCACGCTATGTTATCCAAATCAGAGTCATTCCCAACAGCCCACGGAGAAGACACATACTACGCTTCAAATTCCAACAATCATCCATTCTTTGTACCACTTGAGGTGGACGCTGCATTGGACAATACAAACATCGCCCACATGATACAATAAACTTCAAATTAAGATCACACCCAACAGCCCATGAAGAAACTACACCTAAACGGTTCAGATCTCGACAATCATCCAGGTCAACCTCAGTGGCACCATACAAGAGCTGAATACTAGACTATTAAGATAGTCTGCAACCGACATTCCTCTCAACTGCCGCCAACAACTTCAATAAGCAGGAGACAGAAAGGCTGTGCCATCTTGATGCCATCAACTATAATTGAGTGACTCTTGGTAAGAGTTTTCAGCTTATTTTAGCTACCGACCGGATTCATTCTTTGTAACAAAAACATCGCCCACGGGACAAGGAAGTCCAAACAGGATCACACCCAACAGCCCACGGAAAAGACCGCAGCCTAAACGCTTCAAATCTTGACAATCCGCCAGGCACAGCTTATCCACAAACTATTAAGCTGGTCCGCAGTCAGCGTTCCTTCCTCTTGAAGTCGTAAGCCAACTGCCACCAACAAGAGCCTCCCACCGCCTTCAACTGCGACGAGCAGGAAAGTATAAAAGACCGGTGATCCATTTTCAACCAACAAACCACCACCATGATGATATCATCCGTCCCATATCGTCAAAGAAAGCATGTGCTGCTAAATGAATGAGACGCGCTACATGACAATCTCTCTCCTTGGAAAAAGATCGGCAGATGGTTTTGGCTCAAAACTCTAGAAATTATAACAGTTGCGTTGCAAACAAAGACTGTTAATGTAGCTCATTGCCCAAAAGAGTTCCCTTCTTGCTTGAATTAACAAAAAAAAAGCCCCAGTTAAAAAAAGTACATTTGACCTTCCTACGGTTTTCGCGCATTCCTGGTCTCCCTCCCTCGCTGAAAACTTTTGGGGTAACCAAGAATTATGAAAGTAAGCACCTTCCTCCTAGCACACCGCGGTGAAGATAAATTTAAACGAGTCTTTTGTTACAATACTTTAACAAAGCGAGATATGGTAATATAGTACACGAGATGACTTCTGTGTACTTCCCCCCATATTCCATTATGATGTATTTGATCCAGCTAGCTAATGGACAACTGATAATTTTTCAAATCGCTGTTACCCCCCCCCCCCCCTTCAGGTATCCTCGAGAGGCTCAAACCGATTATAGCCGCAAGGACTGAAGTCCTCGGCGTTGCAATATTCGCTTCATCCCCTATGCAACATTTTGTGGCATTTGACCCAGTGGCTCCTCGTAACGTGTCTCTACCGAGCTGTCGGCCTAATTTGGGCAGAATATCGATTTTTTCGTTTAAATTGAGTCACCTACGTATAACAAAGTCTTCATTTATTTGTGGCGACGTTCCGTATTCCATTATACCGATTGAGAGGCAATTCGTGTGGTGCGCGTCTGCCGAAAAGCAGTCTTAGTCCCGTTAACCGCTTTTATTTACTCAACAAATTACAGCCGCGGATAAACACGCGCTCGGAATGACATAATCGATGCGCGCCGTGTCCGCGACAATTAAAACGCGAAGAAAAGTCGGGACTGATTGGGCCCGCCTCGGCTAATTTGCCGGGTAATGCGGAAATGGTATTTAAAAACAAAATGCTCCTTTCCCTGTGAGAGTCACGGGGAGCTTTTCGATATTTGCTCGCCGTTTGGTTATTTTCCATTGGCGTGCGCCACTTAAGAAATTCAACACGCGTCCATCAAAACAGAACGCCATTCGAAAATATGAGGAAGAGCCAATTTCAAATCGATCACTGGATTTCATGTCGCTGTATCGGGGGAAAACGTCGAAATCTTAACAAGAACCCAAATCGCGCATTTTTTCAAAATCAAATTAAAAAAATGTAAGACTCAAAAACTTACAGTTGGAATTTAAAAGTAATATAATAAAATCCTATCAAACTATTTTTATTTGAATAACCCTCATATACCGTGTCGATACTTTTTTGATAATTTCCAGTGCCAACTCAATAATTTTGAATGCAATTTTACCGTTGCATGTAATTACACAGTGGTCATTTCGTCCAGACTTTTCTATAAAATTTATAGAAGTCTGTAAGCACCAGCGTCTACCAGTCATGCAATTGGTGGGCACGTCGCGCTTCCCACATCTGATTGGTTATTTGTGACTAAGTCATTGGTTTCAGCGCTCGCTATTGGCGAGCCTCTTCAATATATTTCTAAAGGCGTTGCGGAGATATAAAGTCTTAATTCACACAATCCCCCCCCCCCCCCCCCAGGTCTTTAACTCATTGCCAGTGAAATGTTAAGAATGGCGTAATGACATAAGCTTTTAAAAGGTCAAGATCAATCTATCACTACTACCTATTTTTCTCCAATTTTGTTCTATTCTTTCAGCATGTAATCTTACACTTGCCTCATTGGGCGATTCATCTCTGCGCTCAGCTCTTATTGCGTGTCTTTATTTTTCATTCAATTTTTTGATATCTTTAAATCTACATCTCTTTTTAAGATTATCGAAAACTGGCGGTAGAACAACAACCAAGATTTTTACCTAATATTTCTCTGCTCTCATTCGCGTCTACATAGAAATTTGTAACTAGAAAAATTATTTAGTTTATTGGGCTCTGACTGATCATCAAAGGGTGCTCACATTCACTCTGCTCATCCTTCCTTTGCATCAAATTTTTATACCTGCAATTAGTTCATCCTATCGCTTATTTTTACATAGGCAATCTATTACACATAAAATTTTGTTATTTTTACAATAAATATAGTTTGTGTCTCTCTGTGCCCTATTGGCCAATTTCTCTCTGCATTAAATCTCACTGGTCATTAATGTGTGCCTACGTGCACTCTGTTCATCCCTAATCACTACAAAAAAAAGACGATAAAATGACAACTAAGATCATCGTTCAGCATCCCCTCCCCCCGCTCACTTCCCCATCTACAGCAAAATGTATTTCATCTAAAGTAATTAGGAGTAACGATATGTTTATTGGGAATAAAAATAGTTCAAGTTTCTTTACACCTTATTGACTGGTTCCTCTCCGCTGAGCTCTCATTGGTCAACAATGTGGTCATGCGTTCTGATCATCTCTCTTTCGCAACAATTTTTGTAGTCGTAATTGATTCATATTACTTTTGAAGATCATCAAAACCACAACAGTGGAATGATAAACAAGATGTTCGCCTAACATTTTTCCTTTCTTGGTCGCGGTTTATCAGGACGTGGCTTGTGAAGTTGGAATTGAAACTAACAGAGTTGATGACGTAAATATTTAGTTAGGGGGCGTGGTCAATGAGCTAAGGTGGTAGTAGGTGTGTCCAATGAACTAGGTTACCACTGGATTCATATTGTAAACGTGAGAAAGTATT
This sequence comes from Sinelater perroti, assembly GCA_036346155.1. NCBI lineage: Eukaryota > Metazoa > Arthropoda > Insecta > Coleoptera > Elateridae > Sinelater > Sinelater perroti. Next base: position 271,129 of record JARFIY010000070.1, on the reverse strand, counting down.
CATACTAAGCACGATTATCAATGATTTTTAATGTGTACTTTTTATTAATCGTTAATAAATTTATAATACGTATTTTCAGCTCGACAGGCAACTTATTCATACAATTTGTACCCCTCTTGCTAAATAATAATTAAAAAAATCTTCACCTATACAATTTGAGGGTTGTATCTGTATTTCGGCGCGTGTGTAGTGGAGAGATGTACTTGGAGGCGTGAATGGTTGAATTTTAAAGGTTAATCAGTTGCCTATGAGTAGTGATCCGTGAAGTACTTAAAACTCGTAAGAGTTTGGTAAATCCCGCACACTTAACGCACACCTGTCCAAGAATGCAAACCTAAGAGTTTCTGATTGGTTTGGAGCAAATCACTTTTTTCCGTCTTTATGGGGCTTTTTCCCACACTTCCCAATTAATTTCCAATGTCAACCAACTAAATGGAAACTCTAGAAGACAGCGAGTTTCCGACAGCGTTATCTGTGTGAATCCGTCCATCTCTTCTTACCTCTCTTAGTTCGTCATTCGAACTCCTCTATATTTTTAGGATACGTATTTTTTTTTGGTCTTGCAGGGTTCAATCAAAGGGCCTGCTCGCAGGCAAATCGCTTTTCTTTTCGAGCCTTAACTCATTTGTTTGTTCTAAATAGACCGAGAGCAGCGGCGCTTTCTATTCTTCGCTAGAGTTGTATCAGTTCCTGTGGTCATAAAAATCTATTTGAGCTTAAAAACGATTTTGATCCTCCATGTATGTGAAGAAAAACTTTGACATCCTTGACATCAACAGTTGTTACAGTATTAGATTCATCTTTTCTCCTGTACGGAGATCCTTACTCTCGTAGTTCATCTTCATCTCCTTGTTTCGAACCGTTATAGATACGTATCTCAAATCCCAACGCTGCAACAGTTCTCACTAACAATAGGTGAAGTTCCGTAGGTCCCTATGTAATTTAGAGAAGGGTGACCGAAAGAACAGTTTTGTTTCGACATATTTAAAAGTTAGAAATTTTACACGATTTTAAAACTTTCTCTCAAACGCAATTTGAAATACTCACTGCCCCTAGTACCCTCCGAAGGCCGGATTAGTCCGATCCCCAGCAGCTGTTCGAGCCGACGAACTTCCCGTTCTCCCCTGTACAACGAATTTTAAAAAATCGAGATATTGAAGGCGCCACCATTTCTGCGGAGGATGGATCGATGCGGTTCTCAAAAAGAATTAATTAGCAATGACACAACAACGTTCGAGGAAAGGCGCCGTTTAGGCCGCTGCGGTATGCTCCAAATAAAATAGCCGAATTACATTTCGTTTGTAGTTTTTTTTTTTGCAGAAACCGGCAAGAAACATTTCCGCCAAAACTCGTACGGGGGCCAGTCTAAAGAAAACAACAGCGCCGTGTAAACAGGCGTTCGTTCGCTTACAGACGACTCGCCTGATTTAAAATTGCAAGCAGCAGCCGATTAGCATTCAGCAGCAGAGCTTCGCGCGCTTTGAGTGCTGCCCACGTTTATCTGAGATTTTGATGTGTCGCGGCTACAGAGCGGCACACCGGACTGTAATGCAACTCTTCCCCCAACGAAATAAGAAATTATAAATTTTTCCTCGCCCACCATATCCTCCAGATTCTGTCCTTGCAACTTATGAGAGAATGTCATCGTCAATTCCTAAAAATTCAATTCAGCCATCTAAAAGGGCACAAAATATGGTTTGTATGGCCCCGCCCCCTTCAGCATTTCACACGTTTCATTGGTTGGTCCTCATGCTACCTATTTTAGCTATCTATAAAATTTCTACAACTTCCATCTCGTTGTTTAAAAGTAACTAGAGTTAAATCATCACAGTAAACTTATATTAAAACACAGTGCGTTCAGTACACGCCATTGCTTAATTCGCCCATCTAGCTCGTCCCTTATTGGTTATTTCTGTGCTCATACTTTGTTTTGTTATTTAGCCCTTCCCCCTCTCGCAAACAAACTTTGAATTAATTATAGCGCGTTAATCAACTGAATTAACTGCGAAATCACGCCGTTGCATAATGCGCGGATTTTCAATCTGCGATTAGATTTAATTGCAGGATAAATAAATAATGGACTGCTTATCTGCAGATTTAGAAAGATCGCGTGGGCCCTGTGCGGCGATGATTACCAATACAATCAATTACTCAGCCCTAATCCACGTGGGAACGCGGTGAATGGAAAACAATCGCAACGGCCGTGCTCTGCGTCCACCACTTTGGCAACACTCTGTATGCAGCGAGCCCGACCCTGGATGGAAGACAGCGAAACTGTCGGAACAGAATATCGAGCAACGGGTAAACAGGGATGTTTTCCTCGCACCGAGGTCGCAGCCTAGACGGCCCCGCCGGGCCAGTGCCGCGGCCTTGGGCGCGAGGCAGCAAGGGCGACCTAACCTACAAACGCTGCTCGGGAGAGCTGCGGCCGGCGGGCGGCCCGGGCGCTACGGACCGGATTGATCGCGGCAGCGCCAGCGCTCCGCGCTGCCGCAACTTACTATCTAACCTAACTGACCGGAACCGCAAGTGGCGGCGGCGCCCGGGCGCCGTACCCGCCGTCGGGGCCCCGCGCGAGGCCGTCGCCCGGTGACGTCTTTATTTACACAACAAACGCACCTTGGTCCTTGTCACAACGTGCGTGGCGAGCTTGACGACGGCGAAGTTGCCCTTGCCGATGGTCTTCTCCAGCTCGTAGTAGCCGACGCGCACCAGTCTGTCCACAGGGTATGATTTTCCCGACATTTTCACCGTTTTCGCACTCAGGTCGTCACCACCAAGATTCCTACAGCCCACTGAACTAGTACGTGCATTTTCATCTAGATCTCGCTGGCTCTGACGTCACCGGACGTCATTGGTACAGTACGCGCCGCAAGTCAGCCTCCTCAGCGGCCGCGGACGCCCGCGCTGCGCTCGCCGCTCGGGAAGCGGCCCCATTCAGGCCCGCGCGCATTTATCGCCCTTGCCGCTCCGGGAATGCGCTGGCGGCGGCGGCGCCCGTAAAATCGGAGGCGGACGCTCGCGCAGTATACACCGTGGTATAAACAATTGCCTAACTGCCCGCCGCGCCGTGGTCGTAACTGACACAAGTCCTATTTAATCCAAATTCCCAATTCGTTAAAGCCTGAAATCGTTATTGTTGTAATTCATTGCCGTGAAATTGCTGTGTGATGCAATGCACCTCCGTAATTAATCGCATAAAAAGTAACTGATTGGCCTGCGCGGAGTGATATCGACGTATTCTCATTGTTTCCAACGCGATGCCTCAAGGATGGCATACAGGGGGCGTCCGAAAAATTATCGTCATATTTGTCGCGGTGCTGTTTGGTTATCTAGCAGGATGGCAAAATCTTCAAATTTCTCTTGTAATAAAACTTTACGCCTGTCATAAGCAAAACGCCATCTAATGACGCATTCACCTGTAGCCTTTAAAACTGTCATTAACTGGATTTAAAAGTTTGCAACAGATTCTAAAAATTTCGGCTGCCCCCTGTATCGAAGCTTCGGCGATTAAATGACGCAACGCGCTCCCACAAATTAACAATTTCCCCTTAAAGATCTGCGCGCGTATTAACTTTTACACGGCCATAAAGCGCACATAATTTTGCAATTTCCTCGACCATCGGAATGGCTTTTTAATGACAGCGCTGCGCGTCGAGTGAAATTAACGGCGAATACCCGCGATCCCAGAAAGTCCTACGCGATGGATTCAGAAAGTTGAGGAATCGACTAGAGCAGGGCACCACAGATGACACTATTTGCGATTAAGAGTTTAAGCTACAGGTCATTTATGTGAATTAAATTGATGGTGAGTTATCGCGGATAGATAGATGCTTAGATATTGTGTATAGGGTGTTTCATTAAGTGTACCATAATGATGATTGTTCGATATGATAAATTAGATTTTTGTGACGGCCGCAGCTAGTTAATGTCAACGTGTGATTAAAAATTACTCCATAGTTGCTAATAGCGACTCTTAGAGTTGAATTGGTGAAAGCGGTTTTTGCGCAAAGTGGATAATCCTACCAACCGCCAAGCATGAGCTTCTGTAGTTGAACATTTGGCTGTCCGCTTGATAGTGACCTAAAGGTGTCACATTTCATTTACTCTCAGGATGGAACTTAGCGGCAGCTTCCAAATGGCACCGGCGATCGTTAAGCGACAGGGAAGCAAAATCGTTGCTTTTTAAACATCAGCTAATTAAAAGTTAATTACGTAAATTAACCTGTCAACAGGTGAAGAGACGAGAATAAAGTCCTATAATAAACAGTTGCGCATAAGGGGGGCTTGGTCGGAGACACTGTAGAAGAGATGGTCACAGTGATGAAGCTGGCATCTGGACCTAAATAACCCCACCTACAAAATACACAACGCGCATTTTATTGGTAGATTTTTAACATTAAATTTAAAGCTAATAAAGAAGTTTAAAGTAATTGTAACTCACTTAAAATTAACTAAAAAATGTTAGCTAAAAATGAATTAACTAAAACACTAAAGGAGCAAAATAGTTGCCTTCTAACTTTAGCTAATTAAAAATTAACTAAGTAAATAAACCTGACAACGGGTTAAAAACCAAAAATAATAGAGGCGACTCAACCAAAAAACAAAATTCAAAATGCTTTAGTTAGTCTTAGCTTAACCAATCTAGAAAATTACTAAACTTTAGACTAGAACCAGTTAGCTTCAGAAATATGATATGGAAATAAAGCTAGCGTTGGTGCATCAAAAACAAACTAATAACGTAACTACAACGCTAAACAAAACTGGCGTTAGATCTAGAAGAAACTGAAAATATCCGTTGCCAAATAACCAAAATTTAAAGCAAGCAAAACAGGCCTACAAACTAGCGAATGCCACTCTGTTAATTACTAACTAAGAGAATAAAAGTATAAATTGGAACAAAAATGGCGAGCTATTACTATGAAACGTTGATTTCCAAAATATTAACTAAAAAATGAATTGCATGCAACTAACTAAAACAACAGAGAATCAAAACTGTTGTCTTCTAACAATAGCTAATTGAAAATTAACTAAGCAAATTAACCTGTCAACAGACTAAAAAACAAAAACAACCAAATGAACTAAAAGTAAAGTAGTAAAACCAAATTAAACAATAACTAAAGTTTAGATTAAGCTAAGTTACAACGTAGTAAACACCACGCTCATGGTATTTACTAAAAGATTCAAACCAAAAATTCAAATAAAAATGGCGCAGTATTAATATTAGCGAGATTAACTAGTGGATAGCTCAAATTAGTGCTAATTAACTAAAAAGGTGCCAAAACGAACAAAACAGTTAATAATTTGTGACAAAGAACTTAATTAAAATATTATCGAAAATTAATTGCAGCAGTAAGACTCGTTAGTAGCTTTGCCACAGTTGATTCACAAAAAAATTCATAATTCCCTGTTTCTACTAGCGTTAGCGCACTACAATTAAACCGGTAGTGGTGATTTTGGAAGAACTTAAGTTTAGAAGCTTACTAAAGTACACGCGGAGAGAAGTTTTGTTAATTAAATCAGCATTAGTTAATATTTGAAACCTGTAAAAGATGAAAGTTGGTTCGCTGGTTAACACAGGTTAACTAAAATAAAATAACTAAGTAAGCTAAACTTTTTTATTTATTTTATAAAAAGTATTTAATAAAAAAAGTAAACTAAACGCTGTTGCTATTATAAGTCGAACTGGGTAATAACTTAAACTAGGAGAGCTAAACAACAGCTAGTTACAGCCAGTTGTTGCAAGCTAGCTTTAACGCAATTAACTGAAAAATCGGATATGCAACAGCCAAAAGCGACCGAATGCACTCTAACAGCTGATGCTGTTTGGTTTCTATTATTAAGCATTAGAAAAAATTGAGGCTATGCTTGATCACTTTCCCATTTTACGAGCAGTTTCTGTTTTGGTTCCAAGCTCGAGGAATGCGTCACGCATACCCGCAATAGTGTATGCAAAAGCATAGGCTTATCTGCCAAGCTTCCCAAGCTTCTTTTTCCGCTTCAAAAATTTTAAAGACCTGCCCTCTTGTGCTTGGATTTATGCTTCACTTCGCTGCACACATCGCATTCGCCGCAAAATAATACCTAAATAAATGGTGACAATTATCTGATCAGCGATTGACGCACGCACACACAGCGTGTTTTTCGAAATGGCAAGAGGGTTGCGAGCACCTCGGTCTTTTTAAAACAGAAAATAGATACAATGTGTTGTTTATGTTCTGGGGCCTACGGGAACAATCTGGTAAACATCGGGAAATGTTCGCATTGTTCTAGTCCTTGTACGGTGCGGCTGGAAGGCATTATGTCTGCCGCTCGACCGTGACGACTAGATGGTAACAACAACGGCAACCTCATCTGCATACTTTGCATCCCAAAATTCGTTACAGTAGCAAAACGTAGCGCTGAAGAAAGATAATGTCCTTTACAGTGCCTTTTTGAAGGATTAGATAAGTAGCTATTAGTAATATACATTCCATATTTAACTGTAAACTTTCAGTTTGATTTCTTCAATAAATTTTCAGTAAATTGCTACAAATTTTTGGGGTTTTGTGTATTATTTATTTTTTGAAAGCTAATTGGCTATTTCGTTATCTTCTAGCTCACTAGAATTAACTAAAAAAAAATTTTCTTTAAATCTCAGCTTTTGATAGTTTAACCTTTCCATCTTTTATCTTTCTGTGCTTTTTAACTATTGCGTGAATTTATTTTAGTTAATCTTTAGTTATTTATCAAGTTATCTTATCCTATTTCATTGATAAGTTAAGCCTCGCCTCATCGGTTTCAAATATTAACTATTGTTAGTTTGGCTATTTTAGTTAATAAAGTTTACTATAGCTAGTAAAGTGACTTATAGTTTCTATATGCAGTTATTGCTAGTTTAATTCTACTAGCTGACGCTAACAGAAAGTGCGACTTCTATTTGTTTGATGAACACGTAAGTTATTGCTGTATGGTTTATTTTAGCGGTTCTCTACTAGCTTTAAATTTTTAGTTTATTGCTAGTTTAACTACACTTCCTGACAGTTTTGTTTGTGTTTTATAATTCTTAGTTTTTAATTTTACGAAGTTTCGTTTCCGAGTTCAAAGTGTGAGCAACAGGTCACGTTCTGGCAGTTTTGGAACTGAGACTTTCCTCTTTCACTTCTACAGGTCTTTTAGGTTTAAAGTATTTAGTTGCTAAGTTAAAATTTAATTAGTGCTAAGTACTACTGTTTTTTTCCTGAAAAGCTACAAGAAATCCAATGTTGCGAAAATTGTATCGCTCTTTGCTTGCTCCAGACATTTTCGCTTTAGGAGTTTTTGAAATGTTTAACCCTGTAAAATCTTAATCATACTAAGACACTAGTTATGTTTTAATAAACTAGATAAGACTAGCAAAAATTTTAGTTAATTGGTTCTGGTTAATGTTTTTTTTTAGAATTTAGTTGACAACCCTATTAATTTTACTAATTTTAGTGAGTTTACAACGAAACCAAAACAATAAACTTACTGTTTTGTTGAAAAAAGTAATAAAAATACAGGAAATAAGTAAGGTTAATTGGTAGATTCAGCAGTCAAAATCTAACTAAAGGAGTTAACTAAAAATCGATAGATCTACTTAGCTAAAATTAGTTAATTTGCTTCGTTCAACTATTCGAGTGTTAGAATACTGAAAATTAACTATAGAAGCACGTTAATAAAAGTCAAAAACCATATTAACTAATTTAATTTCGTGTACTATTGCTAATTTTGTTAATTACGTAAAGAATTTGAATTACAATAGTTAATTCTACGTAAAAAAGGGAAAAACTAAAATACTAAGCAGTGAAAATAAGTTACGAGCTTGTCTTACTTTAGCTAAAATTACTTATTAGGATTACATTTTTAAAGTGTTAACAATTAATAAATTTAGAAAAATTAATTTTATAAGCAATTAGCTTAAATTTTTATAGACCGACATTTAATTAAGTCTACGTAATTAATCCCGATTTAAAAAATTAAGCTAAATTAGTACAATTAGCTTGGCTACGATTAGTTAAAATGTTAATTTAGATTAACTAAATTCGGGACAAGTCGCGAGTTTTTGCTGTAAGTTTCGGCCCATTGACTACAGAATTTAATTAGAGATAAACTAAATTTCAATCTGTCAAAACGAACGCTGTAGATATGATTATAAAATCTCAATTACTTTTAACAACTTCAGCCAATGTAATTAACAAAATAATTTGATGTTCTCTGCAGAACTTTAGTTATCTTAAATTAGTTAACGTTTACAAATTGGTAAGAATTGGAACTAAAAGCAAGCCACACGTGTTTGGTGCAGGTTTTTCTGTTTCTCTAATTAATTGTAAGTTTTTTCTAATGACTTTTATTATTACTTCATTTTGTTGCCTTATTAGCATCACATTACAAAAAAAACTAATTAAAGCAATTAAATCATCAAAAACTAGAATTTAAAATAAACTATTAGGTAAATTAACTAAAACTATAAACTAGCAAAAATTAACTAGCATTTAAGCTGGTAATATCATAACTAAAACTTACTTTAAACTACAAGAATTGCTAATTAGCAAAATTAACATAATTAATCCGCTTGTACACTGATTTTAAAAAAGAAACCAAAACCTACGAAAAGCCACTTAAAGAAACAAACCAATTAAAATTACTTTGCTGGATGATTAACTAAGGCAATTTAACTAGTTACATTAAAAATTTAAAATCAGCGCACAGAGCTTGTAATTATTAACGATAGCATCGGCTTACTTAAAATAAACTAAGAAAGCGACTTTTGTTCCGGTTCTTAATTCAAAAATTTACAAGCGGAAAGTAGCTTACTTTACTAACAATTGAGTAAATCAAGCAAAACAATCACAGATAATTAAATAAAAAAGCTCAAACTGGTGTATATATAATTATATGTACTGGGGTTAGCTAATTAAAAATTAACCAGAAGTAAATAAATTAAAACTTAACTCCATTAAGTACTACATTTATTTTTCTAGCATTGATTTCTGCAGAACAAAAACTGTAATCAAAGTTATCAAAAATATTTCTAATTAGTTACAGGTTCAAAATTAGTAAAATAAATCCAGTTAAGAAAATGCAGTATATGGGTTCTACCAGTCCCTATGTAATCTTTAATTAATTAAGAGGTTAATAAGCATAAATCTGGTCAGCTGATATAGCTGTCATGGGTTTTTATTTTTTTAAATTAGTTACAAATTAATATCAAACAGAAACTTAAATTAACTAATAAAAATTACTTAGTTCATGGTTTATGCCTAGTTCTAAAGCAAGCTTCAACTTAATTAATTACAGCTTTCAAATTATATCAAAACCAGATAAAAAAGCAACATGCTAATTTAATCAGTTTTTTAGTTAATTGGTAATTATAAACAAACAGAATCTCAAATTTACAATACTCAAACTTAATTAGTAAACTGATTCTGCGAGTTTATATTCTTTTTAATTATTTAAGAGTTTAAATAATATTTAACATAACTGTTGCAATTTTTTTAATTAATTAAAAATTTGAAGCAAACAAAAATTATTTAGTTTATAAATAATTTCCAATTCCACTAAACTTTTGTTTTGTTATTTAAATTAAAATCAACTAAGAATAAGCAATAAGTTGATTACATCAGTTATTACATAGACCTTAATTAATTAAGAGGTTAAAATTAGCAAAATTAAGCCAATCGACTCACACAGCTGTTGTAGATTTTTAAATTAATTATAAATTCGAAGCAAACGGAATAACAAATTTACAATAATGGAAATTGCTTAGTTTATAGTTAATTTCTAATTATAAGTGTAATCTTCATGTTCTTAATTGGTGACAACTAAAAGTGAGTGACATGCTGGTTCTGGCAAACCTTACGTAGCTTTAAATAAATTAGGAATTTACGTTAGCATATCTAGTTCAAACATCTAATATGGTGCATGTAGGTTTGCGTCTTTTTAAAATTAATTACGGATTTCTAAATATAGTAACTCAAATTTATAATATTCAAAATTACTTAGTTTATAATTAATTCGCAACGTTGTTTAAGGTTTATATTCTTATTTAATTATAGGAACCAAATTACTGAACTAAAATTATCTAAAGAAAAGCAACATGCTACTTTTGTTGGTTGTCACCTAGTACTTAATTAACTAAGAAGCTAAAATTAGTAAAACCAACCCAAACAAATAACATTGCATTTGTAGCTTATATTTTTCGAATTAATTTTACATCAAACTCTAATTTGCGGCACTCAAACTTACTTAGTTTATGACTAATTTCTGCTTCTAAATGGTTGTTTATGTATAGTCGTTAATTAATTAATGGGCTAAACGAGCAAAAACTTGTTAAGCATCTAATGTGATGGTTAAAGAATTTTTAAAAAATAGTTACAAGTTTTGGGCAAATAGCAACTTAAATTTACAAACATCAGAATTATTTAATTATAGTTAATTTATGAATTATCACCAAGCTTTTTTTTTAGTTACCGGTTTCAAATTAGTAAACTGAAACCAGCTTTAGAAAAACAATATGTTGGCTTTGGTTGGTTGTTTTGTGGTCCTTAATTAATTATGGAATTAGAATTTACAAACTAACTAAAACATTTGACAGAGATGTTTTGTTTTCATTTTTTAAAAATTAATTGAAATCGAACAAACTAAAATATGCAATAGTTAGAATTACTTAGTTATGTATAACTCACAATTTATATCTAAGATTAATTTTTTAATTACTTACAGATTCCAAATTTATACTGAAACCGGCTAAAATATAAACATACTGGATTCGCCAGTTCTTATACATGCCTTAATTAATCAAGGGGTTCAATTAACACCATTCCAAAAATTCAATATTGTGGTTTTAGTTTTTATCTTTCTTTCAAGTTAATTACTAGTTTATAAATGCTAAATCTAAATTTATAACATTCAAATTTACTTAATTATAGTTAATTCCTAATATTATGTTTGAGATTAATTATCTTAAGTTAGTCATTGGTTACAAATTAATACTGAAATTACCTAAAATATCTAACATAGCTGTTGTAAGCTCTTTTTTAAAATTAATTATACGTTAAAAACAAAAATTTAAGTTTAAAATAAGCAAATTTTCTTAGTTTACTATTAATTTTTAATTCTAATTCTAAACTTTTTTTATTAATTAGCTACAAATTATATTGAAATTAGCTGAAATATTAACATGTTGCTTCTGTCAGTTCTCACATATACCTTAATCATTCAAGAGGTTAAATTAACAAAGCTAACCCAAACATCTAACATAGTTGTAGGTTTTTGTTTTTTTAATTAATTACAAATTAAGCAACCAACATTTTAATTTACTACCATCCAAATTCCTTAGTTTATACTTAATTCCCAACCTTATCCAAGTTTGATCTTCTTAATTAGTTACAAATGCAAATTAGTAATCTTAAGTTATTTAAAGAAAAACAGTATGTTGTTCTGGCACGGTCCTTAATTAATTAATAAGTTAAGATTACCAAAATCAACCTAACAACTAACATAGCCGTCATATATTTTTTATTAATTGCAAATTGGAATAAAACGGAAACTATAATTTATAATTGATAAAATCCTGAGTTACATATAATTACTATTTCCATGTCCTGTCTATATTTTCTTATTAGTTACTGGGTCCAAATTAATACTCAAACCTGCTAAAATATTAATATGCTGGTTCTATCAGTTTTCAATCCATTACTTAATTATGGAGTTTCAATTAATAAAATTTTGCTTTTATTGATTTAATTACAAATGGAAGTGAAACTTAAATTAAAATTACTTAGTTATAGTTAATTCCTAATTCTACGACTAATAAAATTAGTCCAAATACCTAACATGTCAGTTAAAAATTTTTATGTTTTAAATTAATTACAATTTTGGAAATAAACGTAAATTTAAGTTTAAAAGTGGTAAAATTACTTGGTTTATACTTAGTCCAAGCTTTTTTCAGTTAGTTACAGGCTTTGAATTTATCCTGTAACCAGTTAAAATACAAACATATTGTATCTGTCAGTTTCAACAAATGCCTTGATTAATTCTCATCTAAAACAGCTACAGCATTCCTTTTTAAAAATAATTACAAATTCAAAGAAAGCAAGATCTTAAATTTTCAATAACCAAAATCACTTGGCGATTGTTGATTACTAATTCTGTCCAAGTTTGATGTTAATAAATTATAATTTTTAAATTAGTAAACCAAAACTGCTTAAAGATAAGCAATATGCTAGTTCTCCCAGTTCCTGTAAAATTATTAATTAAATGGGAGATTCATATTAGCAAAACCAATCCAGCTAACATAAATCGTGCAATATTTTTAATTAATTAAATTAACACGTTAACATGTTAATTCTATTACTAACAGAACTTAATTAATTAAGAGGTTAAAATTAAATAAACTAATGAAAACTAGTGACAGTTGTAGATGTTTGTTTCTTTTTAATTAATTACATATTATAATCAAACAAAAAATTTACAATAATTGAAGTAACTTAGTTTATAATTAATTTCCAAAAATTATTTAAGCTTTATGTTCTTAAAGAATTCAAATTAGTGAACCAAAACTAGCTGAAGAAGAGGAATATGTCTTTCCTATCAGTTCTTACATAGTCCTTATTTGATGAAGAGTTAGTAAATGGAAAAACCAACCTAAACAACTAATACAGCAGGTATTTATTTTTCAAAAGTAATTACAAATTAGAATCGTAGAAACATAAAATTCACAATATTAGCAATTACTTAGTTTTTAGTTGATTCCTAATTCTAATTGCAAGATTCGTGTTTTTAATTATAGGTTCAGAATTAATTCTGAAACCAGCCAAAAGAAAGTATTAATTAATTAAAAGGTTAAAATTAGTAAAACCAACTTAAACAGCAAGCACAGCATTAAAGAGATTATTAATTTTTTGGGGGCAGGTAGTAAACAGGTATAATTTAAGTTTGTATACAAGGGCTGTTTAGAAAGTATAAGATGCATTATACGCGGGAGGATCCAAAAATAAATTTGAATTTGAGTATGGTCTAGCTGCGCATGCTTGCCATCCCAGCCTGCTAAGTAGCATTTTTTATGCAAACGAAAATTGGGATTGGCAGACTTTCTGCCGATACTTACAAAAGAGTTCCTTCTGAGAAAATTGGTAAGCTAATAAAGACGTATTAAAAATGGCGACAATAGGCAAATCATGATTTGATCGATTTTCAACCAATAGGGCTCTTATCTTGAGCAAACATAACAAATCTCAAGATATTCCAACGAGAAATACTTTGGAAGGGGGAAAATCTATCTTGGAGAGACCATCGAAAGGAAAATGACCTAAAGAACTCGCATCGACAGGTCGGTAAAGAAACCAAAGTCTTTTTGAGACAGAACAAGCTTGTCTTGTAAAATAACCGTCTATCCACCTTAGGGTTGAGCTGTAAAGACTTACATCAACAAATACCTGGTCATTTAGAGCTGGGACACATATGTTATGCTTGTGTTTGAAGCCTATTTGCACAATTTCTGTGATTTGTGTGTCATAGCGCCCATTAAAACTTGATAAGAATGCTATTGGTTATTTTGGGAGCTGTACAATCTCTTGTTTCGGCGGTTTGATAAATTGTTTATTGCTTAGATAAGTCGAATCTTAATACACTAGTGATGTCATACGCTACCTCCCATTAGAAGAAGTATTTTAATTCCTTGTAATCAATTTCCTAGACTTTTATAACATCCATTTATTATTTTTTTATTTGTACCGATAAGAGAATGCGTTTCTTTGGCCTTCTTAAAATCACCTAGATGTTCATCGACCATTTTCGGAAATCCATACACGTACTGGGGAGAGCATTCAAAAGAGACAATAATAGTTGGCAAAACACTTGAAGACGGCTATTGTTCACTCTTTACCATATTTAGACTGAGATAAATATTCTTGGTCTTCTGCTATTGAAGATCTGTTCATTGTACCATGACATCACCAAAACCAACTTTAGCTGGATTTTATTATCTGAGGGCGATGAAAAATAAGCTAATGGTGCGAATTCTTGTTTCAAACAAAATGATAGGCTTTACGTGGAATAAAGTCAATCCAAAAAATCAAGTCTAGAAATGTTTTAACGCTAATAACGTCTTGCTCCGTCGTATTGTTGGTTTCAAGGTCAAAAGGGCGTACAGAATTGCAGTTTGTAATTAGTGGAGATGAATTTTTGACGTTCTAAATTTTCTTTAAATCTCTATTAAAGAGAATTGCAAACAACCTTCTTGCTCAGTTTGTTTGATATGGAATTTACATACCTTTTTCTGGTGGTAGTCTTCGAGGTGATCCAATTCTTCTTGAATGCGTCGAACTGCCAGAGATGGTCTAAGCGAGCTGCACACAGCACTTTTATGTGGTCTGCGTACTTAGCTAATGTAGCGGAAGGCGGTGTAGGAATGTCTCTTAAGTAAAGGTTGTAGGTAGTTTCACGAGCTGCCAACTCGGAATCTTCTCTCCGATGATCGCCAATAAATTTGATTTGAAACTAGGCAAGCCGGGCTACCAGTAGCGGAATTGCAGGTGAGATCATCTTCTACGCCAATCCGGGATGTTATACATTCTCAAAAGACGACACTTCTAGTTTGCTTCTTAATGTAGCTTTGGTGATGCGTTCCACCAGCTGAAAAAGCTTATGGGTGGTGCAAAAACCAAATGGACTCTTCGAAATCAATTGAAGGTTATGCTTGCGCATTACTTAGCCCATAATCCATAAAAGACTTTATCAGCCGGTAGTCCTTGGAGAAGGTTAAAAAATTTGCAGATTGTATAATGTCGGGGGACTTTATAAAGCTTTGAGAAACGTCGGCTTGGTGTAGCCTCCCCGACGATCTTAAGCCTCCAAACTTGATCCAAAAAGGAAACAAGCTAAACCATCGCTGGTTGGATAACAGTTTAGACCATATTGCCATACCTTGACAAAGATCTCAATCACATTGAGGAAAACTGCGCCAGTGGTGCATTCCAGCTGAAACAGATGATGCGTCGTGGAGTAATCTTCGCGGAATGTAAAGAATTTTCCAGGTTGTAGAGTGTTAGGGACTGAACGGAGCTTTAAGAGATTGTGGCTTGGAGTAGTCTTTCCAATAACTTCATCTCACCAAAATTTATTTGGAAAAAAATTAGACTATTGCTACTCAAATAACAGTTTAGGTTCTCTTATGCACTAGACCACGATACTATGCCTTGTTCAAAGGTCTTGATTACATCAAGGAAGACTAGACCAGTAATTTGTTTCTTAGTATAGCCTTTGGTGATGCATTCAACCAGCTGAAAAAGATGACGAGTAGTAGAGCGACTAGAGGAGAAATCAAATTGACCCATGGAAATTAGTTGAAGGTTGTGCTATTGTATAACCTGCTCCATAAGCTTCTGCAAGATGAATATGAGACTTAAAATATTGTCTGAGTTGTAGGATGTTGGAAACTGAACGGAACCTTGAGAGCTTTTCGCGTAGAGTCGTCGCTCCAATGACCCTATTGCACCAAACTTGATCTGGAGAGGAAAAAAGCTGCTATATCGCTACCCGAATAACAGTTTAGGCCATCTTGTACTCCAGGCCATAATACCATAGCTTGTCAAAGGCTTCAGCCACAACGAGGAAGACTATACTGGTGTTTTCTTCCTTATTGCAGTTTTTGGTGATGTGTCCCAACAGCTAAAAAATCTGATGGATGGTAAAGTGGCTGGAACAGCTACCGTATTGACTTTTCAAAATCAGTCTTTGATTGTTGCCTCCAAGTATTTGTCCACAAGCTTCCACATGGTCCATAAAAGGCTTATCGGCTGATAGTCCCGGGGGACGGTTAAAAGTTTTTTAGATTGTAAAGACTTCACGGAGCTTAGAAAACGCCGGCTTGGAATCTCCTTCCGGAGAACTTTACGTTGCAAACCTTGATCCGAGACGAAAGATATAAACAAGCTGGGCCGTCGCTAGCTAGATAATAGTTTAGGCCACTTTATACACCAGTCCGCAATTCCACATCTTGTTGAAGGTATAGACTACATCAAGAAAGACTACACCGGTAGTTTGCTTCATAGTGTAGTTTTTGCTAATACGTTCCACAAGCTGAAAAAGCTGATGGGTCGTGGGGTGGCTGAAACAGTAACTAAACTGACCTGCTCCCTGAGCTACTCCGTGTCCGATAAGAAAATTATGCCCTAGGAAAATATTAAAGTTTTTCCAGGTTATAAAGTGTCGGAAACAGCTGGACTACCGTTAGCTGGATAGTAGTTGAGGCCACCACCGTGACGCCAAAAGATCTATTCTGGGATTGAAATTTTACGTTACAATTAGAAAGTTAATCTTCAGCTCTTTACTAAATCGACATGCTTTGCAAAACCACTTCGTACTTTTAGACCTGTCGGTGGAGGTAAGGGTGTACATCCACTGTTCCTCTACTAAGTTAAGGGTAGTGCTGCCTTTGCAGAAGCTATCGCAAAAAGAGCAATGCTAGCAAAAGCATAAACCATTTATTCTATATGGCGTATTATGAGAACATAAAAAGCCATGTTTAAATAAACCTTGCTCTTGATTACCAAAAGTTGGAAGATCAAGAACTTAAATGACAATAATTCCGCCTTACCATCTTCGCCTAGAGAAGGTTTTTGACTACTATTATAGGGCACCCTGCGTTCTGCATATGTTATTCTCTTTCCAGAACGGTCAGAGTCATCTGGAGTACAAATCATACAATGAAATTGGACCAAGTTACCCTCGGCGATGTCATAGTAAAGTGAAAAGATCTCCAAGAATAGAAGATCAAATTGAAGAATATTGGTCTTGGTCTAAAAGAAGAGTAAACATCTAAAAAGTGTGTCTCTCTGAAATTCTCTTTATTGTTTGGAGAAAAATGATAGAAGGGCTTCTAATATTATCTAGGCAGATTTAAAAAGGAATTGAATGGTGTTGTAAAAGTTTAGAAAAATTATTTTAAACCCAATAGCGGTGGGCAGTAGCGTTGTTACGGTGGCGTATGACATCACTATGCTATTATTGAGATTCGAATCAAAAGGAGCTGATTACCTGTTTGGAAACTTATCTAAGTACTAAATAACCCAATTTACCAAACCTCCAAAACAAAAAAATTGCAAATCCTAAAATCCAATAACATTCTTATCGATAGTTTTAATGTACGAAAAAGACGTAAATCAAAACACGCAAAATAGAGCCAAATATAATCTGGCGGTATTGGCAATTTCGAACGGAAAATGTTTTGTTGCTATTGCACAGCTCTCAAATAGTAGCGGTCTTTAAAATGTTGCACAAGAGCTGTTCTGAGTCTTACGCAAAAGTTGCGCCACAGGGTAATAGATAGGGGTCCTTTCATATAGCCATTGTAAAACGGCAGCATAACCACAATCAACAGTATTAGCGAAATAATATTTGTTCTCAAATAAAAATTGTATACGAAAAAAAAGATCTTTGGTTTAAATCTTCAAAAGATCGAAACAAGACCCTGCCCAGAAAATTATAATATGCAATTGTAGTAGCCAATACAGCCCCCACTACATCCATCAAAAGCTCTAAATTTCTTTGAGTTAATTCAGTAGTTATATAAAGTGTCCCGTTTCCATGGTGCATTAAACCAAATTTTACAAATTCCTCGTCAAGAATATCTTTGAAGGTCCTATACCTCCCCTTGTCTACTTTATTTTCCGTTTCCGCATTTATACAATTTTTGAACGCTAACAATGTTCTTATCATGTTTAAGACCACAGTTGAGAAAAATATTTCCATATATTTGAAGATTCTAGGCAATCTTCGGTCCAACTCATCTCTCATTATCGCATTTATTCATTTCTTATCCTCTATAGCTTTGTTAGAGCGTAATTAAACGAGGATCAACTGTAAATAATTTCACTTTGCTCAAAACCAAAGTTGGAAGATAATTCTGAACCTCTGAAGATCGTAGGCAATCTCTTCCTCTCGCATTATAACATTTATTCACTTTTTGTGCGCTATAGTTTTGTTACACTGTAATTAAATGAAGAGCAAATATAATTGGTCTCGCCGTGTTTAATACCAAAATTGAGAAGAACATTTCCAAACCTTTGAAGATCTTAGGCAATCTTCTGTCCAACTCAACTCTCGTTATCGCATTTATTCATTTCTTATCCTCTATAGCTTTGTTAAAGCGCAGTTAAATGAGGACCAACTGTAAATGATCTCACTTTGCTCAAGACCAAAGTTGGAAGATAATTCTGAACCTCTGAAGATCGTAGGCAATCTCCTCTTCTCGTATTATAACATTTATTCATTTTTTGTGCGCTATGGTTTTGTTACAGTGTAATTAAATGAAGAGCAAATATTAATTAGTCTCGCCGTGTTTAATACCAAAATTGAGAAAAACATCTTCAAATCTTTGAAGATCTTAGGAAATCTTCTGTCCAACTCATTTCTCGTTATCGCATTTATTCATTTCTTATGCTCTGTAGCTTTATTAGAGGGCAATTAAATGAGGACCAACTGTAAATGATCACACTTTGCTCAAGACCAAAGTTGAAAGAAAATTCTAAATCTCTGAAGATTGTAGGCAACCTCTTGTCCAACTTATTTTTCGTTATTACATTTATTCAATTTAAATTCGTATATTAGACGACGGAAAGTTTTAAATAACCTTACAAAGACTAGAAATCTTAAGGATTTTTAGGAACAAAAAAGGTAAAGTCAAACGTTTTGCGTCTGATTTATTATAGCCTACCGTTCATTTTCCTCTATTCATATTTTTTGTAATTTTTTATTTCTTATTCGATCTCTCATTACTTGTTACTTAAACCCAAATATGTAAGTTCGCATTTTTTAAAGTTGAGTGAAGTTTTAGTTATGACTGCCTTTGTTGTCCACTACAGTTCTTAGTTGTAACTATTGATCGCTGCTCTACGCCTGGGCATAAATCAAAACTCCTATGACGTCAGCTGTATTCACAGTAAGACGTTAAATTTATTACATGACGTCTAACGACTTGGAATCCCCCTCGGTGGCTCGATTTTTTATTTTGAACTTCAGCACCGAGAACAATGAAAAACTTATGCCACCAAATTGTGGTTTCATTGACCGACGGGAGGTCGCAGACTAAGAAACGGCGAGCACAAGAGGCAGCAACAAATATAGAACGGTGCGGAACTTATCGCCGATCGCTTATCTCTCCCGATAACGGCCCATTGTTCTGGAGCTCGCGCTCAATTTGCGCTGTTTGCGGTTGGTGTGCTCATCTCTGTTGTCATGATAGTTCCGCAAACTTAATGAATCCCCGCGCTTGTCTGTTTCGTTTTAATTGGAGGCACATGCATTCTATTCACCGATTAAAATTCTATGGATTGGTCGCCAGAAAGCCAAATTTGAAAATCGACAAAATTCCCGCGCTTTATTTATCGGCTTTTGATTGGTTGTTTAGCATGTTCTTGCTTCTTATTGGCTGTTAAACGTTGGATGATAGAAACTTTCTATTCTGATTGATTGGAAAACTAATCCGGTACAATGCTTTGGCGTTGCTTTCTTCTAATTTCTCTCTAATTGGATGGTAAGTGTATTTACTATTAACTAATGTATCTTATAGTGGATTTCTTTCATTTAAAGATTTTCCCAGATTTATCATAAACCTTGCGGAAGAAGCCTTCTTCTCAGAAATTGGAAGAAAATATTTACAGTAGCTCACATAACGTTCTTTAAACTTGAAGGGCCAGTAGGAAGTAGTAATTTAAAGAATTGTAGTATTGATAAGTTGAATATTGGGCGCTAAAACAAACATCTTTAGGACGCCCTGAATGTGACTGTAGTTTTAACTATCAGATATAATCACGAGTGTCACCTCCATCACCAATATTGTCCTATGTTCACTACTCTGTACAGCCCTCTAGCTCATAACAGTTGGACACATTTGTTTGCATCTATTGTTTTACAGAAGATTATCTAACTCACCAAAAAACAAATCAGCGGAGAAATCTTCCTACAGTGAGTTTTGTTCGTTCTGCTTTCCAAACCCCAGTTCATTTTACATAAAATTTAAAATAAAGTTCGGCGTCATTAATCACCCTTCTTGACTAAAAAATAAACGAAAAACTTTTTCTTCTGTTGGGCAAGGCTTATGCCTGGGCTATGTTTTCTGCCATTCTACTTTAAATGTCCTATATAATCTCGTTCAAATATATTTCAATTCACACCAAAAAGTAAATCACAGGAGAAATCTTTGTTTTAGTAACATTAGTCTATACCTCCCTTTTAGTGAGCTTGGTTCTAGTACCATCGTAGACTTACCATGTTTATTCTGTTTTAAAATTTCCTAGCTAATCCTGTATGAAATTTATAGTAAACTATCACTGCATAATTACCTTTTAACCCTCACCAAAACGTAAGTCACCGATAAAACCTTCTTTATAGTGACCAAGGCTTAAGCCTAGATCCGCCACCGTGGCTTTATTTGCATTCATTTGGTTGCTAATTACATCTCTAATCCCATATGAAATTTGAAATAAATTTGTCGGCATCAATCACTATTTGTCTTTCTAAAAAAATTATTGGAGAAATCTCCCTTTTAGTGGTCAAGGTATCTGCCTAGATATCCCACCATGTTTGTTCTGATGTTAGTTGCCTCGTTAATCTTATGTGAAATTTAAAGTAAAGTTTGTCGTTATCAATTACTTCTTAAGTCTCAGAAAAATATGTCTCCGAAAAAATCTTCGTTATAATGACCAAGGCTTATGCCTAGATGTGCTACCGCGGTTTTATTTTTGTTCATTCTACTGTCAATTTTCTCGCTAATCCTATTTAAAGTAAAGTTTATCAGCATTACTTTTTAAGACTCCCCTTGTTAAAGTGAGCAAGTCTTACGCCTAGATATGCCGCCATCGTTTTACTTCCATCCACTCAGCACATAAAATTTAAAATAAGATTTGCTGGCATCATATGTATCTATACAAAAGTCATTGGCGAAATCTTCGTTTTTGTGATCAAGTATTATGCCTGGGTTAATTGGCTTTAATATCATTTGTTCTGTTGCCTAGATGTTTCACTGTGGCTTTATTTTTATTTATTCTGCTGCCAATTTTCTCCCTTACAAAGTCTTGAATACAGTTTTTTGTTGTTAATCACTCTTTAAGTCTCCGCAGAAGGTAAGTGGCCAGAGAAATCCTTCTTATAGTGACCAAGGCTTAAGCCTAGATACGTCACTTTTGTTTATTCTGCTGCCCATTCCCTCGCTAATCTTAAATAAAATTTAAAGTCAAGTTTATCGGTACTAATCACTCTTTAAGTGTCCCTAAAAAGGTCTTCAGAGAAATCTTAGCTGTGGTGACCAAAGGGTACGCCAAGATGTGCCATAGTAGCTTAATTTTTTCCATTCGGCTACCAATTACCTCCCTAGTCCCATATGAAAATTAAAATAAAGTTTGTCGCTTAAGTTTCTGCAAAATATAAGTCTCCAGAGAAATCTTCTCTGTAGTGACCAAGGCTTATGCCTAGCTGCGCATTGTGGTTATATTTTTATCTATTCAGCTGTTAAATCCCTGTTTAATCCCATATAAAATATAAATAAAGTTCTTCGGTACCGATCACTCTCTAAGTCACATGGGAAAGTGAGCCATCGAAGAAATGTTTGTTTTAATCAGCAACGTTTTGCCAAAATGTGTCACAGTAGTTTTATTTTTGTTCATTGTGCTGTCAGTTCTTCAGCTGATCTCATATGTAATACAGAATAATATTTGGCGGCGAAAACCCTCTTTTAAGCCGCCGAAGAATCTCTTCTTATGGTAACCAAGGCTTAAGCCTAGATGTGCCACAATAGGTTTATTTTTTTAAATGCCCTTTCAGCGCCCTAGCTAATCTCATGTGAAATTTAAAATAAAATTTAGCGGCATTAGCCACACCTTAACTCGCGCCAAAAAGTAAATCGCAGGTGAAATCCGTGCTTTGGTGGTCTTACCAAAATGTGCCACGGTAACTTTATTTTCGGTTATTTGGCGGTCAGTTCTCTCTATAATCCTATATAAAATTTGAAGCAAAGTCTGCTGGCGTCAATCACTCTTTAAGCCTCCCCAAAATGTAAAGCGCTAAAAAATATTCTTGATAGTTTCTGTAGTTTTATTTTTGTCAAGTCTACCATCAGTTCCCTTGTCGATCTCATACGTAATTTAATATAAAGTTTGTCGGCATCAATCGTTCTTTAAATCTCCTCATAGTGTAAGTATAGAGATTAAGGCTTATGCCTGTATGACCTTCATTACTAATGACAAAAACATTGTAAAAAATTATGTGTAAAATAAGGATGATGATAATAATAGTAACGTGCACTAAAAGTCGGTTTATGGGCAAGCGATTAATTAAGCCTTAACCTTCCAATGCGCAAGATATGCTCTCAACTTCTGAGGTCGATGGAAAAAAATCAATGGGTAAATTTCGAGCGTCTAAATTTTAAAAGTTTAACAAAATTGGATAATAAGGTTTTAAACCCATATTACGTTGCCCGAAAAGTACAAAAGCAAAAAAATTATGGCTATCCCTAAACAATTGTGTAGGTGTGCATTTTCAGGTTTTCCAGTACTATAGCATAGAACACCATGCGGCTTTTCATTATCTAATGTACCCATCTAAAATCGTGTCACATTAGCTTATAAATCTCAGGAGTCTATTTAAGTCTCTGTTCTTCAGCTGCCTACGTCTTTGTGACTGTCAGCTTAAAGAACTAACTACCAAGGACATTCCGACTATACCGCCACTCCTCCACATTAAAATTGTTCTTTAACAAGGGTAAGACTACTTTCCCTTCCCTGTTTTAGTGGATCCACCTTTTCAGATCAGGAAGCCAGTCCATTTCCTCTGCATAAAGCTTTTTAATAAATATTTTGATCGCCTTATTTCTCATTTGTTCTTAGACATATATGGCTATTCATTCTGCCTCCTACAACCAGTGTTGTGATAAATATAACATTTGTAACATTCATGGGACAGTAGAAGACCTAACTGAAGAGTATTGTATTCAAACTCATCTCAATGTTGGCAAGCAAAATTTACAGCAACATGAAGAAGATCGGGTTCTTCGATAGAAATTTAAGCTTTCTCGTAACAAAAAATGTAAGAGTCTGAAGTTCAACAGCACGAGTGTATCCGCTTGGGGCATCAATAGTCGGTGTTCTAATTTTGGATGTTACTGATGTCAAGCGGTGCCCGGTACCCTCGCGTTCTAGTGCCCACGCAGATAATTAACACTTAACACCTTAGTGCTCTGTTGCCTACATTTAAAATTAGTCATCGGTACTCTTCTATCCCAATCTTTACTTTGAAGGCAATATATGGATTGCAGTGTTTACTACGATTATCAGTACGTGGTGTTCTGGTACCCAAGCAGAATTAACTTAATTTTGTATACCACACAGCTACATGAAACACAGTTGTTCTAATTTGGAATACCCATCTTAGGATACTAGTATCCAACAATGGCCGGATGCTTTACATCCGTCCTATGGCCAATCTTGCCGTATCGAGTACGGCAGCCAAAGCTTCAATTTCGAATACTATGCACTGGGCGCTGTTATTAAACGATGTCTAATGCTTAAATGTCTTAGAAACTACGCCCAATACGTTGGTATCCTGAAGTCTCCTTAGAGGCTCGATATCCGATTACCCCGTATTTCAGTGCCCACCAAGATGGTTGGTGTCCGGTGTTTTGTAACTTACGTAAAAAATTATATGGCTGCACGAGACGTCAGCAATATAATATTAAAGACCAGATCCTGTGCACTGGTGTCCAACAATCCGATGTCCTGGTGTGTCGGCACTTACCTGACAAAGGCTTAATATGTGGTATCCCAGTAGCTTGTTGCTTAGTTAGACGGATAGCTAACGACTTAGTGTCTAAGTAACAAGCTAACATCCTAGTACTTATACAGAAGAACTTCGTCCGAACTCTGGTACTTATGGACAACCGTGTCCGCATACATATGGCTAAGAAACACAAGTGTATAGCATTTATAATTCTTATACAAAAATGTTAGGAGCTTCTAGCATTCACTATTGATTAGGAATCGTTTGGAATCCTTGGTATTTGATTTTCAGATAGTGGTTACCGTATTTAGATAGATATAGGTTATGCTTGCCAAAAGATGGCAAAAGCTAACCAAATCTAAAGGCCAGTATCTAAACAACCTCATAATGTCCAAAATTGCAACAAAAATTTAAAAAAATCTCGCCCTTCTGGAGATTCGAGCCAAAAACAGTGCAAATAGCCCATAACATTAACCATGTCAAAAACATTGGCTTGCTGGCAAAACGGCCAACTAGGACACCTGGAGGCTTATTAAGCGTTATCATTTTACAAACAAGCGAGCTCACGTTGACCTTCAGCGGTTTCAGTTGTGGCCCGGTCATTACGCGCCTCGGAAATGGAAACTAAATTGAACATTAAAAACGCATCAAATTAGCGGTCGGTAACTGCGCGATCCGCATGCACTAATGTCGCGTCTTTGTTTTGCGAACCGCGGGGCTTGTTTGGTTGTAATGAATTTTCTTTATTGTTCGTCTCAGTTTGCGCTACGTCGTAGTCTAGGTTGTTCCAATGTAAGTACTACATTAAACCATATTTTTTATTCTTCCTTTTGGACACTAAAGCTCAATAAGTGCCTCACAGGGCACAGTTTACACTTTCGATTGTTGCTAGTCTTGTAGTGCACTAGTATATACAAAAATACTTTTTTTAGAAAGGTACAACAAACTAACTTGAATCATGGTCAGCTTTGTTCAGTTGCGTACGCATAACAACTGATTAAAATAAACCCCGACAACGCTACTCCCACCAGCTGCAAGTCTCGCAATGTGATTTGTGCTTGCCGAGATTTATTGACGATTGTGTGCAATAAAATAAATCGTGTCCAGGAGGGTCCACCTCTTAACCTCAGTTCTCTTGATACGACCTGGCATCGAGTATTAATTAATCACAGACTTACTTCGTACCTTCTAATGCTTGTGACGGATATCTCGGTAAACTTCGTAATTGTAGAGGCCACGAACGGTGAAGTTGTCGTGACTCTAAATGTTCTCCTAGAGGTCTTGAGAACTTTGGGAAATAAACTCCTGGGTTGTCGATATTCTCGTGTCTCTATGGAGGTTATGGTTTTCAACAAACCACATGTCGCCTAGGATGTAACTTAACTCTGCTTTTGTATGACCTAAGTTTGTCGATATGAATCTTTGCTATCCAACCTCAAGATAAGGCCTCGTACATCACGATAGAATAAATAATGGTCTTATACAAGACAAACCGGTTGGTAGTAGATAGTCGACTGCAACGATGTAAAAGGGAGCCGAAAACTGCTATAACTGGGTCAGAGACTGGGTTACGTCAACTTTTGTAAACGTTGAGTGATACAACAATGAGAGGATTTGGGATTTAAAACTAGTTGCTAAATCGTGTAGGTTTCCATGTTGCGCTGCTTTTCTCGACTTTATTACGTCAGCCGCTATCTGCGTGCATCAGCAATCAGCGTTGCACCAAGCTATTAACGCTTACAATACCTTCAAGGGGCAAGAATTGTTTTCTTTGCTTGCTCCGATGGATTTACCTTTGCAGGTTTGTTGTCCATTGCTTGGGTTTACCTTTGGTATACCTTGGATCTTCCTTTGAAAATTCCTTTAATCTATTCTTTTTGTGGTCATTACTATGTACTTGATAAATCCGAAATTCAGCAGCGCCTCCATTGTTGATGTGAATATATCCGCACGGGACATTAGTCGGTACTTCAATTTTGGATACTAGGCACTGCGCACCAATGTTTAAAGATGCCTGGTAGTCAAGTATCCAAGTACGGTGTCGTGGTACCTATGCAGAGGCATCCAATATTTGATTGCTCGGCGTCCCAGTACTCATTTTTGATACTTACTGTAATTTTGTTTACTACAGCTACTTTAATTTCAGATGCAAAACTCTAGACACTGGTGCGCCACAGTGCCTACCTCTCCCCACCTCTGCCATCGGTAATCCCTTTGGTCTATTCTTTTCGTAGTCATCAATGACTACTTGATAAATCGAAAGTTCAGCAGCCCCTCCATTATTGATGTGAGTATCCGTACGGGACATCAATAGTCAATTTTGGATACTAGGCACGGCGCATCAGTGTCCAAAGATCCCTGGTAGTCGAGTATCCAAGTACGTTACCAAGTATTCCAGTGTCTTGGTACCTGTAGAGAGGTATCTAATACTCCTAGAGGGTCACTATTTGGTTCCTCGGCGCCCCATTACTAATTTTTGATGCCCACATAGGTCATAACAACATAATTTTGTTTACCACAGCTGCTTTAATTTCAAATACCAGACCCTGGACACTGAAGCGCAACAACTCCTAGTACCCTAGTGTCTTCGTAGCCGCATAGAGTGTCGGTTGTTCAGTACCTCGGCATTGTAATCTTCATATAGAGCAGCTTTAAGGGACAACTAATAGATAGATTTTTGGTATTCCGATGCCCTAGTATCCATTAGGTAGAAGATTGCAACTCGCATGTAGATTACGTGGTCCTACAGCGCCTAGTTACTTGTTGTCTTGGTACCCGCGAAGAGTGTTTGTAGAGCTTCCGATGTCTCTGTGGCTTAGTGATAAGTCAAAAACTCTTTAGTTAGTATCTCCGTACTGTAATCTTTATGTAGAGCAGCTATTCGGCGATCCTGTGCTTTAATGGCCAACTAACAGATATATGTTTGGTGTTCCGATGCCCTAGTATCCATTAAGTAGAAAATGGCAACTCGCACCTGGATTACGTGGTCTCCATGAACATCATTTCGTATGCCGCTCAATATCACGGGACACAGTTGCTTTAATTTCAGATACCAGACCTTGGATACTAGTGTCCAACAGCGTCTAGTATCCTACTGTCTTGGTAACCGCATAGTGTCGACAGAAGGGCTTAGTGACAAAACGGAAACTCTTTCTTCAGTATCTCGCTACCGTAATCTTCAAATACAGCAGCTATTCGGCGTTCCTGTGCTTTAATGGCCAACTAACAGATATATGTTTGGTGTTCCGATGCTATAGTATCCATTAAGTAAAAAATTGCAACTCGCACCTAGATTACAAGGTTTTCATGAAGATAATTTTGTATACCGTTTAATTTTACGGGACACAGCTGCTCTAATTTTAGATATCAGATCCTGGATATTAATATCCAAAGGTTCCCAGTATCCTATTGTCTTGGTAGCCGCATGGAGTGTTGGTATTGGATGCTCTGGTATACCAGCAGCTACAAAAATATCAGTATACCGGTACTAAAATCTTTCAGCGTTTCTGTGTTTTAGTGGCTAAATAATAGATGGGTTCTTGGTGTTCCGATGCCCATACTCATATAGAAAATCTGTTAGCTACAAATCGTATTGTTTATTTAGTCCACTTAGTTTCACCGAACACGGATACTCTAATTTAAAACACAAGACCCTAGACACTAGCGTTTCATAGTGACTAGTGTCCTAGAGTCTTGATAGCCGCGTAACTAACACAAAAAGTTGAGTTCTTATGTCTTGGTGCTCTAGTGACAAGATGAAAATTTCTTGTTTGGTGTCTCGATGCTGAAATCTTCAACTAAAGTAGCTATTCGACGGTCGTTTGGTTTAATGGTCAAAAAACGGATTAACCTTAAGCCTCATTTCTTTCTTGAGGTCTGGTTTTCAAGCCTTGGCAATAAAATACTTAGAAGTTTCGGGTTTTTTTTGGAACTGAATTATGTGGTATCTATGACAGCAAACGCTTCGCAGTATTCTATCAAATTTTTGATAACCGATCAACAAAAATTTAGTACGCAACTCTTGCTCTTCATATGCTCAATTGTCGCTAGTTTCCTTTTAACGCAGACCTAATTTTGTTGTCTGCCAAATTGCTTGTCACAACACTGACTTTTCATTTTTGTTTTGAGGGACTGATCCGGGATATTTCAAGGTCACGGCGTTCGGTACGTGCCGGAAGTCTGTTTTATGATTTTTGGAACATGAATTTTGTCACGTTCATCTTGATAGCATCGTTCCTCATGTTATCTCTCCATGGCTCATTGTAGCATATCAACCGAGCAAAGCTAATGAAGGTTTTTAATGCATACGACATTCTAATAGCATAGTGCAGTGTTCAATCGAACATCATTGTGCACCTCAACAGTTGCCATTTGTTTAAAATGAGGTAAGTCATCTCCCTTTCTTGCTTGAGTAAGATTGCTTTTGCGAGTTTAGAGGCAATCAAACCGCCCTTACGACTGCCTCCAAATTGTAAGTACTGCATTTATCTTCAACGTTGCTGTGGTATTCTTTAAATGTCTTGTATAGTTCGTTTTAAGCAGTGTTTTATATATTTTCCCCCCCTTAACTTGACTGCTATTATTATCATATCAGAAACGTGTACAACTAAAGTCATTTGGTAAGATTAGTTGAGTGATATCAAGCAGTAGTCTACTATGTCACTCATTCATTAAATCAGAAAAGGAACAATACTAACACGACTCTATATGGTCTAGGCTGCAATTTCAGATTTGTCTTTTCTGAGTCTTCAGTGTGTACCCTACTGAACGATACCTTGGTCTGCACGCCAGAACCTTTAAGTCTCTGTGACTACCCACCAAAAAGAGAATACTTCAGACTAGCGACTCATTGCCTTTAAAATTATCTTTAGGCATGATTTGGTAGATATATTTATTCTTTTATTGCAAAAACGGAGCTGAGTGAGGCCGTCATACCACACCCCCTCACCCCCCACCACACCATAATGGAAGTACTACGGTAGCCCTCTTGGTTTTTGCCAAACTTGTGCAAATGTATAAATATCGATATTTCTGTCCTCTGCCAGAAAATTTTGACAAACTTTGATGACATATGTGGAAGAGTAACGAGGGTTGGTGGTTATGACAGGAAAGAGTTACAGGGGAGTTCAGTTATAACGAGGGAGAGTGTAATCAATTCCATTCTCACACTAGTATAAGCACAAAACACTAACCACTGTTCAAGATGGTCACTTAAGATCATTCTAATAGTTGTATTATGTAATACAGTTAGCACGCACCCCAATTTGTAGCCTATATATTTAAGGTCGGGACCAACAAATCAGGCCAATTAAAAAAGAAATAAAGTCTGTCAAATCAAATATTGCTAAAACCTTCTCTTAGTACACCCCTGTTAATCTTCTAATTCTTCTCCAGGTGCGATGGAATTCACTAATCCTATCTTCTTTGCTATAAATTATTATATACTTCAACACACGTACCTTGAAAATGTGTACTGCAACAGTCTTGCTTTTTTAACCATCTGAAGTTTTCCTAATTCTGACTAAGTGTGTGATTGTATTAAATTTCCCTTGATCTGGATGATGGTCTAAAACATAGGTGTCTACAAGTTACGATGCACTCTATCTCTCGTCGTTTACAATGAGCTTGTCTTGCATGTCATTTTGAATTGTGCTACGGAAACTAAAATAGCTTTTGCTTCTCTTTTTTTCCTATGGCAACTTATAGAGAGAAAAACAGTTGACTAACTTAGTAGAGTAGGTAACTTAAGACCAGAATGCAACATAGTGGGCGGATATCAAAGCTTTCTACTATATAACTGCTGAACCTTAGGCTTATGGACCTGTCAAAAATTTTGAGAGAAGGGAGTGGCGAAAGAAGGATTCAATTCTATTCAGAGATAAAACAAGTTTTTTTTCAAATATTGCATAGAGTAAGGAGAATTTAAAAATTATAAATATGTATGATGATATTATGATTTTTAAATATTAAGTCTATATGTTAAACAAATGTTGGATTTGACTCTAACTATTTGCTTATCAAGTTTCATCTTCATAGATCAAACCATTTTTGATTTATCGTGCATACGGATAGACAAACCGATAAACAATATTAACATTTGATCTGCTGGGACTATAATGTCATTCACTTTTTTCGGTTAGGGAAAACAGTTGAACGGTATCGGATTAAGATTTCCGCGACATTATTCATTTTTAGCGCCCCCGTTCGCAAACCTGGCGGCGGACACGGAAGAGGCATCGATTAATTCAAATAGAGTAGCCCCACGCCACCCGTCGCAATTACCGCCGGACAATTGACGCACGTAGTGCGGGCCCGCTTACCGACGCGCCCCACCTGGAACCCGGCAGCTTTGCGAATCCGGGAAGGCTTTCAGGAGTTGGCCGAGCCGGCGGGGATGGAGGTCGCGTTGCGTAACGAGATCGATTTTGTTATGGAGATGGTGAATAGGCATCCGGCTGCTGAATGGAGCAGGGCGGCGCCGCCGTCCGCCCGCCGGCGCACTGCGCCGGGGGCGGCGAACGGAGTGCCGCCGACAGCGGACGTCACGGCCCGCTCCCGAGCGATCAATCGCGCCCGCGGGATGCGTAACTCGGCCGCGCGTCCCGAGTCATGAATAGGCGCGCGGCGCTCTGCCGCCGAGTGTACGTTGACGTCACGGGATGACGGTGCCGGTCATCGCGCCCGCAGCGGTGCACGCGACGCTGCCGCGGTGATGCAGCGGCGACATCGCCAACTAGCGCACGTCACTGCATTCGCACTTGTCGCTGCGCTTACATGCAAAATCATTACCTCCGGCTCACATGCACGGGCGGCCGCCCGCCGCCCACGCCGCCGGCAGCCGCTCGCCGCGGCTAATTGGGTCATCGCAGCGGGGGCTAACAAAAGACGGGCGTCGCTAAATGGCAGCTCATTTGAATTTTCGCGGCAATTAACTTTTTTACGGTTATCAGTCTAACAGCATACGCTGAATGCGGTGACGTCACGGCAATCTGAATTTGTTTTGTCAGTACCAGAATTGGCTGTGCTGCATGGGGTGCTTCAAATTTATGTCTCATTTTACCAACTTCTTTATCTCATAACCTTCGTGGCACTCTCATATTTCACAATAAAATAGGAAGATGCCCCGTTTCCTTAATTCCTTCATTTTTTACAAATGTTGTACAGATGCTTTTAAGATCCCAAAACGTAGTACTTTTGATCTTTCCAGTCCTCCATCTACATTATCTCGTTTGCATGCCCGTAAGTCCATATGTTTATTCATCTGTTCCTCTTTCTTTTTATACTTCTACTTGTTCGCCTGTCCAACCATCCATCTGTTGACTTATTTGTCTATGTATTTTTAATTTGTGATCTGTCCGTCTGTTTGTCTATTCATCCGTTTGTTCATTTTCCTTCCCTCTATTTGTCGTTATTTATTCTATTGACGACTACCTGTCCATCTGTCCGTTCGCCCTTCCATATGCCTGTCTGCCACTTTGTATGTCTGTTTATTTGTTTTGTTTACCTGTGTATTGTCAGTCTATAGTCCTATCTTTCGCCAGATTCTATTTGTAAATATTTCGTCTGTTGTTCATCTACCCATTTACTCTTCAATTTGTTTGTCCGTCAATTCATGTTCGTTTGTTTGTTTAGTACTCTGGTACTTCTCCTTCTGTCCAACCATTCGCGCATTCAAATATTTTCTTCTGTATTGTTGTCTGTCATCATCTTTCCAAACACTCGTTAGGTCATTTCTTTTTCTGTCGTCCACTCATCCATTTGTACGCTTGCATTTTCTGGTTCAGTTTATCTAATTATTTGTTTGTCTGTTTATTTATTATTTTGCTATTTCTCCTGCTGTCCAACTATCCGCCCACCCATTTAATTTCCTGTGTATCGTCAGTCTATCTGTAATCTGTTTGTTTGTCAGGCTGTCCATCTGTTTGATTATATTTTTTCCCTAACTGTCTATTGTTTACCTTTGTTTTTGTTCCTTCACCTATTCAAGCGGCCATTTTTCCAATTATTCGTCCGTCATTTCTTTTTTTGTTGTCCACTTGTCTATCTATCTGTTTACCCTTCCTTAGTCCATTTGTTTGTTTATTTTTTGTCTGCTGATTATGCTGCTACTTCCTCTCCTGTCCAACCATTCGCCCGTTCACTTATTTTCATGTGTATCGTCAATTTGCCTGTGGCCCGTTTGTTTGTTTATCTGTCCATCCATCCGTCATTTCTTTTGTTGTCTACTCTTTTATCTATCCTTTTATTCTTCCTTAATTCATTTGTCTGTCTATTATGCTGTTACTGCCCCCCCCTGTCTAACCATCCCGCGTCCGCTTATTTTTCCATGTATCGTCTGCTTGTCTGTTGACCGTCCGTCCGTCCATCTGTTGATCCGTCTGTTAATTTTTCTTCCTATCTGTCTAGCGTTTTTGTTTCTTCACCCGTTCAAGCGGCCATCTCTCAAGTCATTCGTACGCCATTTCTTCGCCTGTTGTCCACTCGTCTATCTAGCCGTTTACTCTTTCTCAGTCCATTTGTCTGTTTATTTGTTTGTCTGTCTATTATGCTACTTCTTCTTCTGTCTAGCCTTCTGCCCATCCACTTATTTTTCTGTGTGTCGTTAGTCTAGTCGTGGTCCGTCCGTCTGTTTATTTTTCGTCCTATCTGCCTATTGTTTACCTTTTGTTTTTGTTCGTTTACCCGTTTAACTGGCTATTTTTCCAATCATTTGTCTATCTACCCGTTTACCCTTTTTAGATCATTTTTCTGTTTTTTATTTGTTTGTCCTTCTATTATGGTGCTACTTCTTCTCCCATACAACTATCTGTCTGTCCACTTATTTTCCAGTGTACCGTCAGCCTGTCTGTGACCCGTCCGTTCGTCCATCTGGTCATCTTTTTGTTTATTTTTCTTTCCAACTACCTACTGTTTTGTTCCTTTCCCTGTTTAATTGGTCATATTTTCAATTATTGTCCATTAGTTCTTCTTCTGTTATCCATTAGTCTAAACATCCGTCTATGCTTTCATCTATCCATCTGTCAGTCTGCTTGTTTTTTGTTCGTCTGTCTACTGTGCTTCTACCTCTTCTCCTGTCCAACCATTTTTCCGTCCTATTTTCCTGTATATTGTCAATGTGTCTGTTTATTTTCCGTCTTCCTATCTACCTTCTTTTAGTTCTCACTTTATTTTTCTAAGGTATGACCAGCTATTTTTCTAATAATTAGTATGTAATTCCTTCTCCTTAGTCATTCATTTCTTCTTCTCTTTTTCCATCTGTTCATCAGTCCACATGTCTATGTATCTGTTTGTCTGGTTATTATACTGCCGAACCATTCACTTATTTGCCTGTGTACTTCAGTTTGTCTGTGGTCCGTCCGTCCGTTTGTTTGTCTGCCCATCCGTTTGTTTATCTTTTGTTCTGTCTTTCTTTCGTTTGCGTCTTTTTTTGTTTCTCTACCCGCTATTTTCAATTATTTGTCCGTTATTTCTTCTCTTGTTGTCCATTCGTCTATTTGGGTGCCTACCATTTATCAATTTATCCCCACATCTGTCTGTCTGTTTATTTTTCTTTATTAATTTGTTAATATATCTGTCTGATAGGTTTTCATTATTCGTCTGTTTGTTGGTTTACTTGTTATCTGTTTATATATGTTTGAATGTTTGTTTATCTCTTTATCCAACTATTCGTCCAATCATAAGTTTATTCTTCCATATTTCGTCTGTCCGTTTGCCCTCTTGATATCTGTTCGCTCGTTCATCTGTTTACCTGCCTCTCTGCTTGTTAGTTTATCGTTCTTCCTAATGTCTGTCTGTTGTCCGTTTACTTATCCGTTATCTACATGCATCTGCTTACCTATAATTTGTACCCCAATCTATTCATTGTCCGTTCTCCTATCTGTCTGCTGGTAATCTTTCTATACTTTTTCTTTGCCCATTTTCCGTCATTCTGTTTTTCTCCCCCTCCGTCTTTTTATTAATCTATCCACTTGTTCCTCTGCATCTTTCTGTATGTTATCCGTGTGTCTATTCATGTCTATCTGTCACCTGTCCGTATATTTCCCTGATTGTCGTTTGCTCTCTATCTACCTCTTCGCATCTTTCTGTGTATCTCTTCAAGTCTGCATGACTTTTCTCTACTTTTGTATGTTTGCATTTTTGCTTTGCTTTTGTTCGTTCTTTCTGCCCGTATATCTGCCTGTTAGTATTTGTTATTTAGTATTTTCATTTTTGTTTGACTATCTCTCTTGTGTGTTCGTGTTATTTATTCTTTGGTTTACCTTCATTCATTTGTGTGATTGTGTTGCCTGTTAATTTTTGCTTGGGTCGTTCGTTGTTCTATTGCAATTGTGGACAACACATCCCAGTACAAATTACTCAAACAAGTATATGGATGAATGACACGTCCTAGTTAATAACGTCCTGAAACGAACCAAGCCCTGACATTGATGTATCAACTGTGATCGCGGGGTAAACCATGATACCTATTACGATGCTGAGACATATCTAGAAGAGAAAGAGTAGCTCCGAAGGGCCGTATAAAGATAAAAAAGAAAATCAGAAGAAAATGGTGTTTTTTTCCTTCTGTTTGGATCACTTACGACATTTTTCTTTGTTGTCACGTTCTGGGGATTATTTTTCAAAAAATCAGTTGCAATATGTTTTTGGAAGTTAAGTTCTTCACTACAGAGCAATATTAAAATGCATCTTGACGTGCGTTCTATCTTATCTGTACTATATTGCACATCGCCCAAGATAAATATAAAAACTAAAGCTGAAAACTATCGTTTATCTTTTTCCTTTCTCCTCTAGTTGCGTTTTTATTCTTCTTTCCCCGCTAGATATTTTTCCTAATCTTAATAAGTTCCTAAAACGTTCTTGCATTGGTCTTTTCCTTTTAGTCCAACAAGAATATTTTAGCTTCTTGTCTTCTCAGAAAAAAATGATTAATCCATTTGATGCTTTTGGCAGTCATTCATTTCTCACTCTTCTTTTGTTTCTGTTTTTGTGTGGAATTCTTTGGTTGCTCTTAGTAGTTCTCCCAACCACCATGACATGTCTCTTGTTATTTATAGTCAATAATTAATTTTTTTTATTGATAAGTTATTTTTGTTCTTCTCTTTTTTGTTGTAATAAGTATTAAAGCATACCTTTTTGTCCACATTGTGCTCTTTTCGAAAGAGAAATATTTGGCATAAATATCCGATCCACTGTTATGTACTGCTTAAAGATCCCTCTCTTTAGTCTTTTTGTCTTTCTTTCAACTTTACAATTTTTCCCAACGTTTTCTTTTAGAGATGTTACTAGACATCTTAAATATTTTTTCTTCTTTGTAATGCAACTTAATTTGCATCCTTCTTTGTCTGAAGTTCTTTTTGTTTTTTATTTTTCTTACTTCTTACACATCTTCATTTTGTTTTTGTTTTTTTTTTATTCCAGTTTGGACCTTTTTTCTAGTATCATGTCTTAACATGCCCTACTCTTCATTAAGGTGCAAATTTGTACTTCAGTCACTTTACAGTAGAATTTGGTGCAAATTTTCCTTTGCCTGCATCTGCTGTTCTTTTGCGTTTTTTCTTGGTATCATTCTCTTTCTGTTTTTAGTTTTTGGGATTTTCTAATATCTCCAAGCTTTGTGCATTCTTTTGGTGTATGGCACGTATTTTTTTCGAAGACATTTATTTAGAATGATTGCGATGTGAGGAGCCTTACAGAACTTCCTGTGTTCTTTTTCTATTTTGAAACCAATTTGCGCTTTCTCTCAGCATCGTGCCTTAACATTCCCTAATTTTTTACCTGAACAAAATTAAAATGCAATTTTCCGACATTATAGTTAAGCCTGATGTACGTTTTTTTGCCTACATCTACTGGTCTTCTTGTCTTTCTTTTTCCCATTGCTTCTTTTTTATTTTGGTTCAATTTACATCATATTTTTGAAGTTTTGTATATCCGGTTGGTATGGTGTGGCCGTCATTTGTTTTAAAGAAACATCTTTAGGGTGATTTTGGTGCAACTAGTTGTTTTGTCTATTTGTTACTTTGTTTATATTCGATTGTCACAAACTTATTTCTTATTATCCCGTTTTGAGGCCAATTTAAACATTTTCCATTAGCGCCATATTTTAAAAGGCCAAAATAATATCTGATTAGTCCCATTAATTATTTTCTAGCCAAAATCTTCGTTAAAGAGTGGCGTTATTGTGCTTATATATATTTTTTTGAATTGGCTACTGCCATGGTGCGCAATACTCTCACCATGAAGTATCAGATATATGGGTCCAACCCTAACTTCCATTCTCTTTATATCACTTGGCGTGAAAGATCAAAATCTTCAGTCGCTTATGGTAGACATCATTGTTCACCTCATAGTTGTAGGTGCCACAAATAGATGAACTTCTGAGGGTTTGGATGCTGTCATACAGGCCTTGATCGCATTAGGAGGTAAACTCTTGAATTATTGGAAGATCTGACTCTATGGAATGTATGTTTTCTTATCAATCGTATGAAACTTTAGTTTTGGATGATTTAGAGTTTGTCGACGTGCGCTTTTGTAGTTCATCCCCAGAATGAGCTTGCGCTCACTATGATGAGATAGATTATTGTCGTTAAATCAAATTTACCCTGCATAGGACTTTGTTAATCTAGACAGATTGATCACTGATAGCGTATACACCAGGTTTTGATAGCAAACCTTGTGAAATCTCTTGGTCAAGGAAGGCTATACATGTGGTTTGCTTCTTAGTGGAACTTGTGGTCTACTGCTGCCTTCAGTTATTTTGTGTCACTTTCTTCACTAGAATGATCATATTTGTCAACTTCTAGGGTGTTGCAAAGTAAAGAAAGTAGAAAGCATGATTAGTGATGGCGCTAACGTGGCCTTCGTCGTCTGGGCACTTTATCTCACTGAATTTTCCAATTTTCTTGGCTAATGTTACTGTATCGCATTCCAAATATAGTCTTGTTCGATGTTTTAGAATTGAGAACCGGTGATAAACATACTTTTTGTGCTCCAACAAGTTTCATTTGTCTTATTAGTAATTTAAGTTTCAGTGCTCGTCGCCCCTATAACCGGTAAACGATTTCGATTTTCCAAAATGTATTGCCACAAATGGATTTTATAAGTACTAATCTCGTATATAACACCAACAGCATTTTTAATCTTCTTGTTTTTTTATTGTAAGATCCCTTTATTTGTTGTTAGATATCTTTGCGATAGATGGCGTCCTTTTTAGCAGGACTTTTTTATGTCCAGTAGTTTCGGTGCGACCGCTGTAACATATAAATCATAAAATATCATTTTATTTCATCAATCTTGCGATAATTAAAACATGTCGCTTAATTAGCAGCAACAGCTTTAATCACCATTAAAATGTTTATTGCGCTAACAATTGCATTGAGTATTATGCGAAGAGAAAGGGTGCCGAGCGCTCCGTGGAAGAAGTGCCTAGCATGTCTTTGCCGCCTGGCCCGTATTTAAACTGTAAGTTTGTTCTTTTATGCTACCTAACGCAAACAAGATACACCGAGCGGTCACGGAACTGCAGACATCCCCCTGTTTGCTTTCTAAATTCTGTTTGACGCGATAAAATGCTTGTTGTTCCAAACAAAGCGAGAAAATCGAAAAAACAAGGCGATGTCCCCACAATTAGAATTTAACTGCCCACATGCGCAATTTCAACAGTGAAAACATGCGAGATAAGGCTATCAGTTGCGAATAACTTACGTAGCAAATGCGTTGCATAAACTATAGATAAGCCGCAATAATTTTACGACTGCTTATGTAAATCATGTCGAGGTTTCTGTGATTAAAAACGCCCGACATATATACGAGCA
Organism: Sinelater perroti; assembly: GCA_036346155.1. Classification (NCBI taxonomy): domain Eukaryota; kingdom Metazoa; phylum Arthropoda; class Insecta; order Coleoptera; family Elateridae; genus Sinelater; species Sinelater perroti. The sequence continues at coordinate 233,549 of JARFIY010000070.1, read as the reverse complement.
GATAACGAAATATTTTTAATAATCGTAATTTTAATTTTCTCCAGTCTTAAATTAATGATAAGATTTCTCTATTCTGCAATTCACAGGCGATTCCTTTTGTATCACCCTATATGTAATATTATGTCATTTATAGTCAGTCAGACAGTTACTGATGAAGGCTGTTGCGTGAGAAACAAAAGATTTGTTTGCCCAACTGCACAATTGTCTGAAGCGGGCGGTTGAGCTGTCAGTAATGTCAGTGCGAAGACGTGTTCGCCCTTTATTCGCAAAATGACCAAGATAATCCGCCCAAAAATGGTCTAATTGAACAGGCGTCAAGCCACCCGCATTTCGTAGCGATCAAATCTCATTTCATCAATTCCGTAAGTGAGGCCCCTTTGAGGTTAATTCTGCCAAGGCCGAGTAATTGTAAGGCGCGTTCTATCTATTCGACACGCGTTTTTCGTTGCAGATGTGTCAGGCTGTGAGCGGCGTGTCCCGGGACGTTCCCGTGGGAGTGCAGGTCTTGCAGAAGATCACGAACTGGTGCTGTCCCCGGCTGCGTTTCAATCGCCAGTTATGGTGAGCTGTCCCGTCATCACAAAGAACTCTGCTTTCTATTGCCGTTCTTTTTAGCTATCGAACAAGTGTGCTAGTCCTAACATACATAGCGTACATGTGTTATCACATGTCGCGGAAGCCCATCTCGGTCGTGAAGGCGGTTTTGCATCAAAACTGCAGCAGCCTTACGCCGCCTGCTCATGTCAGGCCGGACCACATAACCAACTGGTGCGATTGGGCCCCTTTCGGTGAGAGTTATTTTGTGTTGAGGCGATTACGTCAGGGTTTATTTCCAGATGGTTCGGATGCAAGCGCCTCGCAACTGCTAGGGGAGCTGGATTCGGCGTTCCTCTTTGCATACGCGGCCGCCATGTTTGCATCTGGCTTCATTGCGGAAAGGGTGAACCTGAGGTATTTCTTGGCAATCGGCATGCTAATGTCGGGCGTCTTCAGTTACCTGTTGGGAATCGCCAAGTCATACAACATACATGATCTCACCTACTTTGTGATTGTACAAGTGAGTTGTTGGCACATCTTTGACTGTTGTGAAATGAATGTCGGCTGATTGCGCAGGCGGCCGCAGGCGTGTTTCAGACAACGGGGTGGCCAGGCGTCGTTGCCGTGCTGGGCAATTGGTGTGGAAAAGGCAAACGAGGGATTACGTTTGGTATATGGAACTCGCACACAAGCATAGGGAATATTCTCGGTAAGTTTTTTATGAAGAAAAGCAAATTGTCTTTAAAGGTACTCAAACAGCATGGGCCAGTGATGATTACCTTAATGACTTATGAGGTAAGAATCTTGAATTAACTCAGAAGTATGAATGTCCTTGGTGAATTATATCTTTTTCTTGTATACCAATTCTTACAGCTAGGGATTCCACACTAGAGAAAAGAGAAAATGTGATTTCTTCACTGGAGAAAAGAGGAATTCAAAATTTCTCACAAGAGAAAAGAGGTGCTTTCATTATGAAAATCTCTTAAAGCTGCCGCTCTTTTTAAATATGATTGGGCTTGTAGGTGATATTCTTCATAAAATTTGGCTCATTTCACACCAATTTCAGTAGCCAGAAATAGGGAAGGTAAAAATTATCCACTAAAGAAAAAATTAAAAATTTGTCACTAGTGAAAAAAGGGAGACTAATTTTAGGTTCACTTGCTGTTTCATAGGATTGGCGGTATTTATGGAATCAAGTTTTGAAAGAATCTTGAAGGTTTCAAGGTTTTTCTGGTGCATGCGTTGGTACTTCACAATCTTCCTACTTTGAAGTTTCTTAGAGTAAATTTACTACTCTGATATTTATTTTTCCATTTAATATCATTATATTGAGATTCATAGGAAACTTTAAAGTAGAAGTGCTCATCTCAGGCCTCCAACAGCTAAAATTTGACTGATAGGATGCGAAAATTTTAAGAGAGGGGTAGAATGGGAATTCACTATAACTTGATATGATTTCAGCAATGTATAAGTGTGAAGAAGGAATATCTGCCAGAGTTCAATTAAGGTTATAAGGATAATGGTTGTTCAGAAAAAGAGGATGCTTTATTGCAATGTAAGAGAGACAATAGGCGAGTTCAAATAAAAACTGCAGCTGGTGATCTGGCGATCGACAGAAATTTATCTAGAGCCCGTTGTGAAATATACATTCTGTCGATTTTACAAGATTGAATGTATCTTTCGTTAAATCTGCCCATGATAAGAAGATATGAAGGTTTTTTTAGTTAGTAAAACTGTGACATTACTACTCTAAATTGCTTGGTTTCACTACAAATGGACTTCGGTTCCAGATATCTGACGTGTGACCTACTTAATTGATAAAAATAAGTTAGTATTTGCGTTCAATTTGAACAGATAGTAACAATGTGGCTGTCTAAGGGACATATTGTCATGTTGCCTCTGTATCTGGAGAGGCCAAACATATGAAAGCTTTGACTTGAACCTTCCATTCGCAGGCTATACTCCCTGGCATTGTATAAACCCTCTCTGTTATTAGTTAGGTTAAAATTGAAATGCCTATAGGTTCCTCCTTTCTTGCAGGTTTTACTCCATTCTTCCATCATTGAAAAAATGTTTTATTCATTAAAATAGACACCAATTGACTGAATGTCCACTTCTTGGTCGCAGCTTCTCATGTTCTTTAAAAACAATTGTCAATTTCAAGCCTACTGCTTCCGTGTTTTGCTTCACCCATTTATTGGGTTTTTGGCTTTAATTTGCTCTGAAGATTTAGAAGGCTTATTCTTCATTGATGCAGAAAAGTGATTAACTTTCTGAATTTTGTATTGTCCATTTGTTAATGTATGTAGGTTAGACAAGAGTAGTCGGTCTTTTATATTGTTCCGTCAATTGTAATAGTGATCATTGAAGTATACTAAAATTTTTAACGAGGGAAAATGCTAAAGGAACCGATATTCTATCCAGTACTATGTCGATAGTTTGATAGAGACACGTCATCAAGAAGGAAAGTCTTCCACTGGCATAAGATGTTCACTATGGTGCATAGCACTAGTGACAAATTAAAAAATAATTGAAAGGTGTCTGCCCGCAAGATGGGTTTCTCGCCTCCAAAAGGCTGTGTTGCTTGAGATATTTCAAGAACTCCATGTTTGTTACAAAAAGGAGAAATAGCGATTTAAGGCGAGACATCCTCCAAAGCCAAAGGAAAGGTCCTTGCATCCGTGTTGTGGGATCACAATTATGCAGTTTTTACTGAACAAAACACAATCGATTCTCAATACCATTGTGGAATGCTGGTGAAGATAAAAACGCGACGTTCCTATCAGAAGTGTGCTTCCTCAAGACAACCAGCTCCTTTAAAGTTCTGACTTGAGCCCTTGCAATTGTCATCTGTTCGATGCCCTCTATGGTGCTTTAAGAAGGCAGCTGTTTGAAAGCACCAATCAAGTAGATCAACTTGATCAAATGAATTGAAATGGTAAAGAGGGTACGTAGAAAGCAGCTTTGTGTATCACTTTGCCCTTTGTATGTCGCTCCATTAAGTTTTGCTTGAGTTGCCCTTAAAGAGACGCTGAATGTGAAGTGTTGTGTTGTACTGAAAAAAAGGGAAGAAACAAGAGTCTGGTTATTACAGTGATGGTGGTGTAGCATGCGTTGATAAATCTTACTGAGCTGGCATAGAGGGATGGATGTCAAAACCAATTACATGGTATATTAAACTGAATTACGTTACTTTTTGTTTCAACTAGAATTAGAACTGTCAGTGTTATAAAGAAAAGGCTTTTGTGGCTGCGCTTTTGAACTTACAATTTGGTGAACATCTTCAGAGGAGGCGTGATTTGAAATTAAGCTGCTCTTAATGTTGACTTTTATTTGCCGCCTCTGAATCGCTTCATGGGGGTCTTTGTCGACTTTATAGTTGTAGAAGCCTTTGGTCCTTGGCGAAGATAGAATCAACGAGTCTTTTTCAGGACTGATATTTTTCAAAAGATCTAATTCCTCTTGTACCCAATTAATGACCAAGGATGGTAGCAGCAAGCTGGAGAGTACTGTCATGTCGTCTGTGTATTTTTCCAGCCTTGTGGATAGTGGACATGTCTGGAATGTAAAGGTTGTAGAGCTTTGGAAACAGTTGCTGCTCCAATGTCTGGTTGTCCCCAAATTTGATTCAGAATCTATATTTAGGGAGGAAGGTCTGAATGATCTGGATCATCATTAACACGGTTACAGTTGAGACCATTTTGTACACCAGTCTAAGATGCCACTTGTTGTTGAAAACCTTAGCTTCATTGAGGAAGCCTTCATATGTCGTTTGCTTCTTACTGTAACATTTGGTGATGCATTTCACCATCCAGAACTAGTGGGTGGTATATTGATCAAAGTAGAAGGAAAACTATTTCTTTGAATGTTACCATAAAAGTTTGGACCTTATTAGAAGACGAAATGGGTTGCTGCACGCCTGCAGTCCAATCTCAAACTGAAGCCTTGTGCATTATGATAAAGTAGATGGCGGTCTAATATAGTGGTAGCCTGTTTTTGTCTTATCGTCAACTCCAAGGATTGAGTAGTGAGTTGAGTACGGATCTTGTTGCCTTTTCCTTGTTGTCTATTTTATTGGTATGAACTCTCCAGATCATCTTTCTATAGCAGTTTTGAAGTAGCTTGCTTTTTTTGGTGTTAATACTTATAGTAGTAGTCTTTCAAAAGATCCAGTTCTACTTGTAGCCAACTAACCATCAATGATGGTGGCAGTGAAATGGATAGAAAACCCCCCATGTCATCTGCACTTTGGTCCAGTGTTATCAAGAGCATTGCTGACAGTTCCTAATGTAAAGGTTGTAGAATGTTGGTAATAGTTGCTACTCCAATGTCCTCGCATCACCGAATTTAATTTGAAATCTTCTATCAAAGAGGAAGGACTGAACGAGCTGAATCATCATCAGTATGATTGCGTTTGAAACAACTTTGAATATCAGGCCGTAATGCCATATTTTGTAGCTTACACCTGTGGTTTCTTTCTTGATGTATCTTTTGGTAATTCATTTCGCTACACAGAAGAGGTGGTGGATGATATAGTGGTCAGAGTAGAAGCTAAACTGATTCTTTAGATGTTATCATAGAAGCCTTGACCTCAGTGGAAGGCAAAACTGTGTTTAGGTGTGTGGTCTGATTCTGAATGATCTGGAGCTTGACACTACATGTCTTTGTAGTCTAACTCCAAACTGGAACTGTGTATATTATGATAGGGAGGTGTATGGTGGTATTATTTACCTTGTTTACTGTTCTATTGGTATTAATGGTCTATGATCGTTCTGAAGCAGGTTCTTCCTTGTAAGCTGTTAATATTCAAAAAATCTTGAGGCTCGTAAGATCAGTTTGCCAGTGAAAGGGTTCCCTGTTGAAATTCCTTGTTAAAGACCTTAACCACCTTGGGGAAGTGTAGGTTTGTGGTTTATTTTTTTGATGTAGCCTGTGTGGGTACATTTCACCATCCAAAAGAGTTGGTGGGTGGTGTAGTCAGTAGAAGCCAAACTGTTTTTTTTTTTAGAATCATTTTAAGGTCTTCAACTGTAAACTACTGCCTCGTGCGCGATATCTAGGGATAATATATGGAAATTTGTCTAATGTGTGCTGAAAATATCTATTTTTATATTTCACCAAAATCTTCCTAAGATATAGTTGTTGTTGACTTTTAAAGACAAATCATATTTATATTTTGTTTGATTTGCAGTTCATTAGTTTTCTTTTCGAAAATGTCACTGAAAATATTTCCAGGATCTCTGGTGGCCGCCGCTTTCGTCGAAAAAGACTGGTCGCTCTCGTTCATCTACCCAGGTCTCATCATTGGCGTGGCCGGTTTCTTCATATTCCTCTTCCTAGTCGTAAGCCCCGCCGACGTGGGCTGCTTGGCGCCAGACGACGACCACGGAGTTACCAACAAGGTAAGTGTTGCAACATTCTACCGCTTTGCGCCAAACTTTTCCTTCCTCCACAGAAGCTGAGTAGGAGCTTGCAGAACCAGGTGGCGAACTGTGACCACTCCTCCTCCAGCAGCTCGCAGGCCGACGACGCCGAGATCCTCGTGGGAAACCAAGTAAGTGCGCCCGCAGTGGCAGCAGTGCTCTCATGCAGTGCCTCATTATGACGTTGACTTCTTCTAGGATTATCTCTTAAATTCATCATACATTTCCTCAGCTGACTTTGTAAGTGCATGCGTTGGTTAAGCTTCTCATGAGTTACTAATCATGACACTATGGCTTTGTCGATCGCGCATACTCAAAGATGCTCTTTCAGGAGGTGCAGCGGAGGATCACAGAGCGGACGCACCTGCTGAGGAACTCCCACATGCGCCGCGAGGAGCGGGCCATCGGCTTCATGGGCGCCCTGAGGATACCGGGCGTTGTCGAGTACTCGCTGTCGCTGTTCTTTTCGAAGTTGGTCAGCTACACGTTCCTGTACTGGTTGCCGCTGTACGTTCATCATTCCAGTAAGTAGTGTGGGAGATGTTAGATCAAAAGGTGTGAAGGCGAATTATGTTTTAGCTACAATGGGCGCTACGGACAGTGCGGACCTTTCGGCACTGTTTGACGTGGGGGGCATCGTTGGGGCGATTGCGGCCGGTGCAATCAGCGATTACAGCAACATGTCGGCTACCACGTGCGTGGGAATGTTGGTCATTGCGATACCTATGGTGAGTAGTCAAAATGAATAAAAATCTACTAATTTGCCTTTAATATTGTTACATAGAGCCGTAGTGGCTTAGTGGATAGATCGCTAGACTACGAAACCAAGAGTTGCGGGTTCGAATCCCGCTCTCGCCAATTCGATCACTGGCATTTTTACGGCCCAGCTCGACTCAGGCTGAAATAAATGAGTACCTGGAGGTCAAACTCTGGGGTAACAATAGGCGGTCGGTACGTAGCGCTAGCCACGTTACTACTCTTGTGTACCGTAGGCTCTAGATTGTAGCAGATCTATCCTGTTACGACCCCAAAGGGCCTTCAAGGCCTGTTACATGGAACTATTATATTATATTGTTACATAACTATCTCGACTATTTACGTTTTGTATCTCAATTTTGAAATTTGTTTATTGTTCATTTAACTTTTCCAATCTCACATTTGACAACCTACAGATTTGAGCATGTTTAAGACCCCACCATCCCATTCCTGGTCAGACTTTATCCACTTTCCATAAGTGATTAGAGTTCTGTTTCTGCTTATTCTGATTGCACTTTACTCTCCTGTTTATCTTATCTAAGCAGCAAGCTCTTTAAATCTCGTAAATGAGGCTGAAATTTTGTTCAGCATATTGAATGAGCTATTCCGACTCTGTTGTTGTACATACTAAACTTCTTCAAAATGCTTATTCCCTTCAGTTTCAGCATGAATCTTTGATCAGTAAAACTTGACATAACTTTTCAGAGATGCCTCCTTCACCTGTAGGTGAAAGTCATTATATCATATTTTCATTGCTTTCAACATCATCTGGAACAATATTGAGATTATTTTAAAGACCAATTATCCAGATACATCTGCATATTCTGCTGTCAATGGGCAAAGACTTTCCCATATTATACAGTGTGCTTTGTTGGATGGAAAAAGTCAGGTGGTGCTAGAATCAGCTCAATTTTTAAAAGTCTTTCAGAAACTAGCTGCTGCAGAAGTTGCGGTTTTGTTAGAATCACCTATCATGTTCTATAGGTTCAGATATGAATTGTTGTGTCGTGTTCCGAGGTAATGAAACATAAAATAAGAATTTGGTCTGATCTTTAATATTATACATATGAGTGCTGTGGCTGTTGATATATGCAAACAGGTGTATTATAAATCCAATCAAAAGTATAATGTGGGTTTTGGATCATCCAGGTTTGGTTGGGAAGTCGGTTAACACTAGCCTTCAAATATAGGCCACGTCATGAGTGGTGGGGATCAGTGTCAACCGAATTTAGCTGAAAAGCTTTTATATCCCAACCATTAGCATATGGTTGTATAAGTGAGCTGCCCAAAATACATAACTTTGATCATTGTGAGATCTTTTAAACTACATTCATTCAACGCTCTCCTCATGAGTATGTATTTCTTTGTTCACATAAATAGACACTTAATATCCTTTAAATAAACAAGTAATATGAGTATTATAAACCAACAGGAGTGGAGAGAAATAAATTACAATCGCACTGTTGAGGTAAAAATAGAATAAGGGGAATCAAACTGAAGAGTAACAGATCGTAAATATTTATTTTACATAGCCTGCATTGCACATGGTACAATGAAGCTTTTGATGAGTTGCGGTATTGCTGCAATACAATAAATGAGCAGTAAATATAAAAGAAATAAACATAAAGAACACTACTAAATTTGCAAAATAAAGGCCTAATCCTAAAAATGCCGAAAACCCCGAGAAATAATGAAAAAGGAAAGAGGAACAAAATGTAGTCAATGAAGAATTAAAAAAGTCAAAGGAAAAGGAAATGATAAAAAGAAAGATAAAAATGAAAGAAGAGGGAATTAGAAAAATATAGTGGTTAGAAAAAGAAAAAAAGAAATCAACTATAAGGATGGCAAGGTTTTTTTTGCAAAAACACTACTGTTTTAATATAAAGACGAAAATAGGCCATCATTTTGTGTACAATATGTCATTTTTCATTTATCTCCGAATTTTGATAGCTGAGAAAAATTCATTTTGATTTTGAGGTTTGTGTAGTCGCTATTTTGTTTCATGATAGTGGCTGAAATATGTAATAGCTTCTGTGAGGTTTACACTAGTAGAAAAACAACGTGGTGTTTTTGTTTTGAAGTTGAAAATGTTGTTTGGCTGATAGAGAGATAAAAACAATGAAATTTAACTATCTATAAAATAATGATGACTTATATACACTTGAGAGCAAAACAATCAACTCAGCAACATACTCAAGTTTTGAGAGAATGTATGTCTACTTTGATAGCATTCCAAATAAAGTTGAGTATGCTGTTTGAAAGCCTACAAACTGTGGTTTCAAATGATACCACTTTGATTGGAGTTGCACCTGTTCTGACAAAGTTATGGGTTTAAGAATAAGTGTAACACAAAATAGTTGAAAGGAAAAAGGTGATTATGAAAAGAAAAAAATGAAATCCTCAGTTGAAATGCTGCTTAAAGGATTGCTTCCCACTTTTCAATCAACGCCGCTCTCAGTTCCATCCCTGGTGCAAGATTTCTGGCCCACACTCTTCATTTAAGGTCGTCCCAAACATGCTCAATTGGATTCAAGTCTGGGCTACATGGAGGCCAGTTTACTTTCGGTATACCGTCAACCAGGTAGGTAGTGATCACTCGCACAGTCTGGCCTCGCGCATTGTGAAATCCTCACCAACAAATCCCGCAAACGAAACATGTTCCTCCAGAATGTCCCTGATGTAGTGGTTTGCTGTTAAACCTCTTCTGCGTCCTCTACTAGGTTCGAAAACCAACTTGGTTTTTCTCTGCATGGAAATGCCCGCCCAGAACATGCAAGGGCCACCTCCATATACGAGTTTCTTGAATGCAGCAATGAGCAAATCGCATCTCTAGTCTTGTATAGATCCGAAGTCTTCTTTTGCTGCCATGTAGGCACATCCTGTACTCGTCGGTGAATAATATCCGACTCCAATGGCCGAGGTCCCAATCGAGATTTTCGCAAGCAAATTCCAGTCGCCTTTGCTTTTGGACTACAGTCAGTTTAGGACCCATAGCTGTCTTTTTGGGGTTAGGTTGGCTGCCTTTAGTCTTCTTCTCACTGTCCAAGCGCTGGCGACCACACCTCTGATCGGAATCAACTTTACTTGAGGTCAATGCCAGTCATTCGTCGATTTCTGAGATATTGAGACGAGAAATCGATTGTCTCTCTCCGTTGTCATGGGCCTACGGCCGCCTCTTTGCCGGCGGACGTAGCCACCGGTTTCCCGGTACCGACACTACACTCTTGACATAGCTGACAATGCATGTGCCTGGGCCGTTTCGGCGGCTGTGGTATCTATTGTCTTGCGAATCACTCAAACACTTACGTCAACTTCGGATAAGTGATTGAGATGAATTACCATACTGTAGGCCAATCACAGTCGTCCCGCACGTGCGTTCTACCTAGCAAGATTCGTAAACCCTCTATCATGATGCATATTTGTTTGAATGCGTAATCCAATTAATGCAATATCAACAGTTTTTTTAAAGCTCAATAATAAAAATGCAGCTAGTGAGTCGATTGTTTTACTCTCAAGTGTATTACTGTATGTTATAGAAATAATGATAGTTTCTAATAAGTGTGAGAAAACGTTGAATGAAAAATAACACAACGTTAGGTCTAATTAAATACGGGCAAGAACGAATCTTGAACTATTACTAGAGAAGAGAACATCGTTAAGAAAATAGAAGAGGAATATATGAGGTAATTGGGACATGTATGAATACAGGAGTAGCCTCGAATGAAAATGAAACAACGAAAGCCAAGATGGAAAAAACAAAGAGACCAAAATCAAGTGGAAGAGGACTTGAGAAGAGTGGGGACAAACAGTAGAAAAATCTACTGAAGGAAATCTTTCTGTTTAAACTTTTATTTCAATTTCAGTTGTTTTGAAAAAAAAATTTCTCACACAACATGTGAATGGGGGAAGGAGCCAATAATTACTCACAGCTTCTAACCATCAAAGGGGTTCTTTTAATCTTCCAATGGCGGTACGAATATATGATTTATCCCCACCCACAAAAGTTGTTTCATCGCTTCTCTCTTGTTTTCATAATATGAACCTAAGTTCAGGAATGACTTATATGTCTCTAAAGCATTCTTTAACTGTAAGTTCTATTAAATTCTAATTAAAGCTGTGCGCAAGGGTATAGTAGAAAATCAAGAATTTGGGCCAGCTCAGTTGACCTTACTAATTCCTTTCACGTGAGATTTTTACTAGCCCTCATACCCTATCCTCAATTGTCTTAAGAAAATTGGCCTCCAGACTGCTTGCAACTCTAAAATGAACATTTCTGCAATTTCTTTTTTCACTTTTGTGCCAAAAAGACTTTCTGAATGATTGAGTTATCTTTGTATATCACATCAGAAATCGTCTTTATTGCCAAAGTCAGATTGACTTTGCTGGAAACTCTTGCAGCTATTGACCACATATATGGTTCCAAAGGTCACATCAATGTTGTGATCGTCAGTTTTTGCTCTAGATACCATCTTTTTACTTAATTTTCATATTCTAATTTTATTACTTTGGCATTAAATTTGTTGCTGGTTCTGTTTGCATGATTCACCCTTCTTAGTTGCTAAACATCCTGTTTCAACCCCCCCCCCCCATACACTCCCAGATTCAACTTCTTACAGTAGAATTTAACTAAAATAGCGGTCATACAGACCCCACAATTAAATTAAAACTTTTATCAATTCTAAAAAATCAGGGAGACTTGATTTTCTTCATTTTCCTGTCATGCACTGCATTGGTTGAACTAATGAGCTATCAAAAAACAAAAGCCCCATTGTGTTTTTCTATTCATGGAGACCTTGAGAAAGCTACTTTCCATTTTGGTTGCCATTCTATCGCAAACAAGCTTTAAAATTAATTTTTTCTCAGCTCTAGAAGGTCAGGACAACAAACAAACTTATATATTGTACTTTGGACAGAGCGGTTCCTGCGAATTGGATCTACAGAATGTGAGAAGTGTGTAAACTGAGATGGGAAAAGTTGTTCATCTCTTTTAATAAAGAACTACTATCTAAACTACAGAGAAAGGAAAAGAACACTTGAACAGAGTGTTCTACTTTTGTTTTTCATTAACGTAGCAGTGAATTCCTGTAGGAGTTAGTTCATTAGCCATATTTGAATCTGTTAATGTGTGCTGTGCTGCTTAAAGATCATATTTTGTAAGTGTTAACTTACTGTGTGCAGTCTCCTGTCTGTAGAAAGTAGTTACTACTGTAGCGCCATCTATCTTATCAGAAAAAAATAATTATAAAACTGCTCAGGTTTAACATATAAAAAGCATTTCTTCTTCAATTTCTTTGATTGAAACGCCCACCATATTTATTTCTGTTAATCTCTTCTGATCTTAAAATTTTCAACAAATCCACTTTATCTGTTTTTCTTTTCATTAAAATTAATCTATTTATTTAACATGGATTACACTTTCACTTTCCAAGCATAGGAAGACGTGTTAGGACCTGTGAAAATAACTTCCGAACGCTTCAAGCTAGGAAGTTCAAATTTGATCCGTCTATTTCTTGAAGATTCTTCCGTAAGTCAAAGCTCAGAAAATGATCGTCAGGTTAATGCTCAACTTGGACTAAGTAGGGTGACGATTCAGTATCTGCAAAGTAAGAAGGGTGTGTTGCAAAAGTATGCCATACGTCACTTTTAGAGGATCAAAGAACATTTGAAGACGCAGGAGATACAATAGGGCGAATAAGAAAGTAAACTCGAGTCTCTAAATTATTTTTGTGCAAATATTGGATGACCTCTGTAACAAATTAGCATCTTCCATACAATATTTGCTATCTTTCAATTGGGAACATAGAGCTTCAGGAAGTTTTTGTAGATCTTACAGTTGACTGTGTCAGATCGTAATTCTTTGGAATTTGAGACAGTTGCGTCAAAGATCAACTTTCATATTTTTTTTGACTCGCTTTTCTCTATCGGGGACCAAGTAATTATGGCCATTTCTTTGGTTTGATAGGTCTGTCCTTTTGCCCTTCATTGGAGTGAAAAGGTTTAACACAATTTGTTCACAACCATAGATCACGTGTATCAAAACATGTTTAGATATTTTTTGCAGTTAGATCCTGAATATCAAAAGCCTCCATGATAAGGCTACAACAACAATCTTCTGTTAACCATGAACAGCGGTATCATAACCACAGTAGTTGGACATTAAGCCAACTGGGGGCGAATAATATGGTCCAACAAGATCTCCTTTACTTTGTCTCCCCATCAGGAAGAGTTTACTGTGTTTGAAGAACACCTAAGGAAGTCTGCAATCCGGATTGCTTGCTTCCACTGGTCAAATACGGTCCCATAATGAGTCTGACTTTATTGTCCGACAACAGTGCAATTTTTCAAGATTTACAGGGCAGAAATTGTTCAATCATGATGTGAAGAGCGTGAGGATGATGCCTAACATTTTCCCTGACCAGTATATAATAGCACTTTTGTAGGGGTCTAGAAACTAGAGTAAGCATGCTTTGGCTTTCCAACTTCCCCAAAGAAACTTGAAGCTGTATTTCATGAAGAATATCAAATTTCCATTGTAATTATTCAGGACGTGTACATGTCTATTGTTAGAGAGTGAGTATAGAGTTAGAAGGTGAAGGTGGTCTAACACTAATGTTTAGACCAGACCAATTTGAAATCCTACTTATTATCAATAGCATATTCCTTCAAATTGTTACTAAGTAGAAGAGACAAGTTTTTACTTTTTTTGTGTAATGTAGGCATACAGTAAAGGTATCTTTTTGTTAAGAAACAAAGGAACTAAAGAACTTCTAGCTATTAATGGCAACATGTTAAATTTTTTTTACAGATGTTTGTATACCAAGTATTTGGAGCAGTTAGCCTAGGCGTCAACATATTCCTGCTAGTCATAGTGGGCATCTTGGTGAACGGGCCGTACGCCCTCATTACTACAGCTGTTTCGGCCGAGCTGGGCACGCACTCAAGCTTAGGTGGCAGCTCAAAAGCTCTGGCTACGGTCACAGCCATTATCGACGGCACTGGCTCGATAGGTATGCACATCTACTTATCTTATGACCTTTCATATATTGTCCTCCATCAGGTGCAGCAGTCGGGCCACTGTTAGCGGGCTTTGTCTCTAGCTACGGCTGGCACAACGTCTTCTACATGTTGATGCTGTCAGATGTGCTGGCGCTCCTGCTGCTGCTGCGGCTGGTGAATCATGAGCTAACCAGGTGGCGGCAGCAGAGGCGGCCTATCCGCATCGAATAGTAACTCAGTAATGGCGAGCCGAAGGCCGATTTTATGCCATGACCGAGTCGTGGGCGACACCCTGCTCGATAACCAATTGCCTGCTTACTCTTGAGTTAAGACGGTGTATTAGTTTTACTTTTTTATACAAGTAGGTTAGGGTTAGCCGGGAGAAGGCATTATAAGTACTTACAACGCATGATACAAGTTCGTTTATTTATGGGTAGTTTTAATCATAAGTACATGCAATGTTTATGTAAATAGGAAATATGAATAAATTATAACTTAATGTAAAGATGGTTCGGTTCTTATGGCGTTCCTAGCGGGATGATGAACGAAATGCTGTCGGCAAATGCGCCCCAGTCGGCCCGCTTCAGCTGGAAGGTGACTTCCCATATAATTATCAGTATTACCCAAGTGAGGGTTCCCGCAGCCGAGTAGACAACATCTGGAAAATGTTTTGATTGTTTATATTGAAACAAAAAAGAGGCATAAACAATTTTTGACATTTCTGTCACTTTAGATAATGCTTTCGCTCCTCAGTTATGTATAGAACATTTATTTATTTTATATTAAAGGGAGTTCAGTAGATTATAATGCTACCAAACATGTTTTAAATGTTACAATCGTTTCTGTTTTACAAAGTTAAAAGCATTCTATAAATCAGTAGGTGACTGAAATTTTTCTTTCAACCAAAAGTATTCTAATGTATAAATGTAAAACTTAGATTTCAGTTGATTACACACAGTATAGTTGTCATTCTTTGGAATGATATGGTGATACTTTCATGGTAGCCGATTAGTTTTGACAGTCGGTTGGGCAATGAAGCTAGTGACTAAGCCAAAGGACGCGAATAGGTTGGTTGTCCACAAATGCGAATTTAAGTAGCATGCCTTCAGTAATAACCAACAGAGAAGTCTAGAGCTGTCAAATATGGAAACATTTATGATTAGTTTATGGTTGCTTTGTTTTGTGTATTTTTAGTGTCCCAATTGTGGCTGTTTGACCTAATAACAAACCATAGGTTTCATGCTGAATGCTATGAATTCTCAAGCTGACAGTATTACGTACACAAATTTTGTCCTCTCACTAAATTGACGCCTTTTAATATGGACAAAATATTAAGTTGCATGAAATTGATGATATAGTGGGTGCTGACAGATACGAGGTTGAATCTGAATTTAATCTTTTTCTAAAGAACCGTGCACTGTTTTGCCTTCATTTTTTTTTTTAGATAGTACAAAGGTGAATCGAAAATAACTCTGAATGAACAGGGAGGGGCCTGGCTTTTCGTTCCTTTTGTAGGGTAACGGGTGATTATCAAGTTTCTCTCCAGAGGAGACTTAAGGCATAATTCAGAGATAACATCCTTAAACAATTTTTTGGAGGACGGAAAACGGTTGAAAATGAAAGTCACCATCTTCGGGAACCAGTGTGCTGAGGGGGCCATTCTCATTGTTTGCTGCCTTATTAAAGATGGTTACCAACTAACACTTGCTAAAGTTTTTGAAATTGGAATAAGTTAGGACATTGTCCAAACAATCTGAGATATTCTTTTACGACAACGCTCACCCCCACACAGCTGGTTAAATTTGACAGAAAATTGCATTGTTCTGAACTACACCGGAACATTGTGATTATCATTTGTTTGGGCCACTAAAAACTTGTTAAAAGATAGAGATTTAACAATGATAGGTGGTGTCACAACCACCACTTTCATTCATTTGTACATCAACCATTCTGAAGACTGAAGGAATAAATGCGACGCAATAAAGTCATATAAAGTTTTTTTTTTAATTAGGCAAAAAAACTCAAAAGAACTTTTAATCAAGGATATATGGTCTAATGAGCCTATTTGGGATAATATGAAGTGGTAGACCAACCAGTTAGAGAAAAGGAAACTATAAGTTGGCAACAGAATAGCATTCAATGTTGTCAAAAGTAAAATATTCATCAGAGTTCGTATAACATATTGGCGGGGTGGGGCTTTGGGAATAACCGGTTTCTTCTTCTAATTTCTAACCATAGCTTACTTTGATGGTTTGATAAAACAGCTCTGACTGTCGATCCATAACCGTAACACTACTCAAATACAGATATCCCTCAAAGCTAATTATAGCGAGGAGTTTTCTA
Source organism: Sinelater perroti (assembly GCA_036346155.1). Taxonomy (NCBI): domain Eukaryota; kingdom Metazoa; phylum Arthropoda; class Insecta; order Coleoptera; family Elateridae; genus Sinelater; species Sinelater perroti. The sequence continues at coordinate 217,494 of JARFIY010000070.1, read as the reverse complement.
TTTACTTAATGAAAAAGAACTAGAAGGTATGTAGGGCAGAAGGAAAATATGCAATACTGGAGTGCTGAAAATCCTCACAAGGTAATTGTTAAATTTTCCCTCCACTGGTTAACATATTGCCCAGCCATAACTTCATGAAAAACGAAAATGATCTCGCAACGACCAAACTAAACAAAAAGCGCAATGTTGTCTGGATTTATTTTTACAAGTTTCTATCAGAAAATGACTTCCACTACTCTTGAGACATTTCGAGGAGTCATTTATTGATCCAGTGATAAGGCAGTTCTTTGATGTTTTATGAACAGTTGAAGGACACTAAACTAGTCATTTAAGTTGTTTTGAATAATTCATATACTGCTGACAGTATATTATTGCATCTTCAGATGTTTGTAGTGGGTATCCCTGTCCTCTTATAGTTGTAGAGACTACACAACATAGATTTCTGGATTTAAGTGTGTTAAGTCATAAGAATACTAAGAGATAGACTTCTGGTTTCTCATAATGTTCTTGGTAAAGAGGTATGGTTCTTTATATAAGATGGAGTGCCAAAAATGAACCAAAGTTTGTTCCTCCTGCAGTGGAGCAAGTTGTCTTGTGAACTTAAAATTCCAGGTTGTTCAGTATTTCCTAAAAGCGTACTACCGGTGATGGTTTAGCAGATGTTGCTGATGCTCTTTTATTATAGTAGCGACAGTTGAAGAAAGTTAATGGGCAGCTCAAAAACTTATCAGTAGATACAGAACCTCTTCAAGGTAAACATCAATTCATACTCATAATTTTTTACACAAAAACGGTGACTTGTTATGATCATCGGCCGTACTTTTTACTTACCTTAATAGATGTCACCACTATAACTTTCCTCTAATTAAAACTCGAACCATTGGATGTCGAGAGTCAGAAAGAAATTACAGACCTAATGAATAAATGCAAGTACAGAACCTAACAGCGTGGACCTCATATTAACAATAACAACAGTATGATACATATGTTGTGGCAGCGGCAACGGCAACCAACAAAACAGACGCAACTTACACGTCCGGATCTCCTTCTGCTCCGGGAACTCGGGTTTCTTGTAGGCGTCCTTGAAGAACCAAATAAAGTTCACGGCCCACAGGAAGGGCAGCAACAATGCGCCAGCTGCGAGCAAGAGTTCATTATCCTGTGAAGCAAACCACCGACTTGCATTACCTCTAAAATACCACCTGCACAAGTCCAGCTTCTTCTCATTGCTCAACTTGGAAAGGTCCATTTCTGCAGCCGAACTAGAAAACAACAACTTCCTGGAACTGACCTGCACCACGAAGTGCAACAATAAAATCAAGTCAGGCAGATGTCCCGGATGGCAGCGTTCAATTGAGGTTAGGTGTGTTTTATTACATCGGTTAAAGGCACCTTTTCAGGCTGAGGATTTGGTAATTTTTTTTTATATATATGAAAAGTACTTGATAAGCTGGATACAATGATACCATTATTATGTTGGGCAGACGATAAATAAAAAGTTATAAATAATTATTTTTGAATTTCGCGCCATTATTTCACATCGTCGCCAAGGCAACCGTTTAAAATTTGAATATTGCGCAACTATTTCGCGTCGTCACCTAAGACTCTTAGGCTAAGAGACCGTTAAAATTTGAATTTATTCGCATGTAGTGCCATTCATTCACATCACCCACGCAGTGAACATTACTTTGAAGAGCGTCAATCTTGTTTTACGTATATTCTTTGGGTTTTTTTGGTAAGTATTAATTTATTTAATTATGTTCATTGTATTTATTGATATTGTTTAAGCAGATAATGACTGCAAGGCCGGTCTGGAACGTCAGGCGGCTGCCGAGAAACTCCGCTGAAGGGCGTCAATGGGCCTACGACGAGAGGCTCGTGCCGATGCAGAGGATTTGGAAAAGAAAAAACCACAGACCCGTGTGTCTTCTACGAGCAAGACACGTTTGGTCGTTTACGGTGCTTGCGATGCCGGAAAGAGAAGGTCGCACTCACCAGTGGGCTGCTACAGCCGGCACGTGGTTCTAGGTCGTTAAGCTGCCCCGATCAAATCGCATTTATTATGTATGGCTTTTCGGAGAACTGGCTAAACGATCAGCAATTTAGGTTAAGCACAGTAATGTTTTGTCTGAAAATGTAATTTTGTCTGAAATTCTAATTTTTTGTCTGAAAATGTAATTTTTAGGAAATTTTGAAATAAAAATCATGCATTTAATGTAAATATTTTCATTCTCTACCATTTGTAAATGCTATCACAGCAATCTCAAGTTATTGTCATAAAATAACATACTTTTACAGCAACAAGCGAATAGATAAACAACGAAATTTTGTGAACAAATACCAGATACTGATAACCTGTGGCAAATTATTAATTCGGCAATTAAAATTAATAGATGTAGAAAAACCAAAGCAAATGTTCACAGTCGACGAGAAAAAAGGGCACTCGCCATAGGACCCATATGAAACAATGGTGCTACATGCGAATAAATTCAAATTTTAACTGTCGCTTAGGTGACGACGCGAAATAGTTGCGCCACATTTAAATTTTAAACGGTTGCCTTGGTGACGATAAGAAATAATGGCGCGAAATTCAAAAAAAATAATTATTTATAACTTTTTTATTTATCGTTTGCCCAAAATAATAATGTATCATTGTATCCAGCTTATTAAGTACTTTTCACATATATAAAAAAAAATTACCAAATCGTGTTGATAATAAGTAAATGACAGCCTTAAAGTAATTTACATGTTTTTATTGTATTTTTAAAAAGTGCATATTTAAAATATAATAGTCGAACGCAGCCAAACATTTATTTTTTTAAATGTGTGGTCTAAACGTAAATTGGATCTATAAATAATTTTAAAAAAAATAAATTGTTAATATAAATTTAAATAAAATCTAATTTCAGTATAAAAATATCATTAGATCATTTTTATAGTGCATGTCGTGTTATATATGAAGGTTGTATTAAAACTAATTGGAGGTTATGAGAGACAGAAAATCACTTTTGCTCCCTTTTTATTTGTCGAATGCACATACACAGCAAATTTGTTTGTATGCCTGTATAGCTATTTATTAGCCTTTCCTTATACACAATAATTTGAAAACGATTTGACCTGTTATTATATGATTTGGTTTGAAAGTAAATAAAGTCAAACCAACTATTTAATCAAAATATAAATTTTATGTTGGTATAATTTGCGATAGCGGGTAGGTACTCTTTAACGAACCCGGTTAAGATAGATCTACCTCAGGGATGCGACCCTGCCCACGCCGCCATGGTTTCCTTTCAATCCTAATACCGAGGGGAATCATGTCCAAACCCCTAATCCCATCCACCTTTTCCACTCATAAGTCCTACACAGACATCCCTAACGGCTAGGAAGGCAACGGGAAACCACCCAGTTAAAAAAAACTCCCCGGGAAATTCACGATTATGGCTGATGAATACAACGGCCCCGAGTATGGGCACTTTTTAAATGGGGCAAGGATGCGAAGAATCTCCCGGTCAACTAAAATCAGATATAGATCTAAAGAAATACAGAATATTGGAACGTGCAATGTGAATAGCATGTATGATTTTTTAAAAATTCACACCATACGAGAAATGAAACGACTGCATATCGACATATTCGGAATAAGTGAGATGCATTGGTCCAACAATGGAAAAACCATACTAGACAAACACACCATGTACTATTCGGGACAGGATAGCTCTTACCACAGAAATGGGGTTGCAATAATCCTTTCAGAATATGTAGCTAGAGCGACTAAAAATGTAATACAACAATTAGATAGAACAGTAATAATACAACTCTAAGCTAATATAAATATAAACATAATACAAATCTACGCGCCAACCGTAGACTTAAATTAGGTACATTTACTAAAAAACATGAAATCACTATCGCCATGGAAGACTTCAGTGCAAAAATTGGAGAAGGAAGACGGGCAGATATCATTGGAGATAACGGACTAGGTGTAAGAAATGATAGAGGCGGCAGGTTAGTTGCATTCTGTCTAGAGAACTATCTGACAATCATAAATACCTTCTTCAAACTACCTAAACGTCGCCTGTACACATGCATATCACCTGGAGATTCACCATTTTGTATTAACGATAGATTTTTACTGACAGGATAGAGTTTTTAAATCTATCATCCCCACAAACCATAACCTACTTTTACGAAAGATGAAAGAGCGCTTTAAAAAAGTTATCAAACCACAAAATATAACAATAAATATTGTAGGGCGCCCGCCCGAAAGCACGAGCGAGCGCCGTGAACGTGGCCCGGCAAGCCGCCGATATCGCCACATGCCAGAACGAGACGTCCGTGAAGCAAGATAGATGATGCGCCTTGTTCCCACCAGAATTATCCCTACCAACGCTCGTGACGAGGCGCGGCGCGGGTATAAATACTGGAACCTTCCGCTCGAGCATCAGAAGAGAGTCGAAGCTGAGCAGTGCATGCGGTCGGACGCGTTTCCCCATGTGTGCTGCAAAGAGTGCGTTATCTTATCAGTGTTTGCCAGCCGGCCGCCGGCTGGCAGTGACTAAGTACGATAAGTGCCGTGGGAACTCAGTCGTCGTGAGTAACATCCGGCGACTTAGTCATCATGGCCACATTCTTCACAGACAGCGATTCGGAGGGATCTGAGGAGATTGCTTGGCGCCGAACCCGACGACCGAGCCTGCGGGGATGTCCACCCTCCTCGAGGATGTCCTAGAGAAATACTGGAGAAAAGGATCGTGGACGGTAACGTCTCGGAGTACGTGACCGAGGAGGAGCTGAAAACCGAACTTCAGCTCCAAGTCTCAGCAAGAAGAATGAGGAAAGGACCCCAGCGCCGCCCCATGCCACTCATGTTTCTGGAGTGTGAGCGGTCTGATAAGAGGGAAAATATCTTCAATGTGACCCAGATCTTCGATGTGGTTGTCACATTCGAGCGACCACATAAGAAGAAGGGTGTAGCACAATGTCACAGGTGCCAACGCTTCGGACACGCGCAGCGCTGCTGCCGCGCGGGCCCGAAATGTGTCAAGTGCGGTCAAGCCCATCACTCCGGGGAGTGCAAGAAGCCCCGGAGTGAGCCAGCAACCTGTGCCAATTGCCAGGGAGCCCATCCTGCAAATTTCCGGGGCTGCCCAGCTTTTCTGAAGCCAACATCCCGCAGAAGCCAATCCAGGCAAAAGCTACGCCGCAGAGGGGAACCCACCAACCCAGGCGACCACCATTCTCAGCCAGCTCCGCGGACTCAACCGCAACAACCCCAACAACAGCCTGAACATCGAGGTTGGGCAGCGCCAGCCAGCTGGTTCCAGAATGTGGATCCTACCGCGTTTCTGGAAGCAGTAGAGCACATGGTGGCAGCGACCGAAAATGCTACAACAGTCGTCGAAGTCGTTGCAGAACTGCTGTCCTGCAAAGACGAAGTCAAGACCATTCTCGGAATGTTTGGCAAACGCTAAACGTCCCTGGTGAACCAAACTTCCGCCAACTAGGAAGCGCCTATAAGGCAACTAAACTCCGCCAGGCCTTCCTAGAGCAAAACGGTTAAGGGCTTGGACCCAGGTACCGTGTCTGCCAGACATGACGAGTGTGTCGAGCATCAGAGCTCGCTCTGTGCGTACCCATAGCCAGAACGAACTTTCGCCATCAGCGAACGCTCGCACTTACCCTCAGCCGAGTGCTTCGCGGCAAATCAGGGCGTACTTGTGCTACCCTCAGCCAAGCTACCCCTGCAACTGACTAGGGGATACTCGCGCGTACCTCAGCCGAGTTCCCTGCTCAAACGGGCAGTCATTCCCGCCAGAAGATTCCACCAGGGAATCACCTCCACCTGCGGCTCTCCGGAACTCGCCACTTTCCGAAGCCCGCATCACCGCTTCCGCCGTCGCCCGAGAAAAGGCTTCACCAGAGGACGCCCGCAGACGAAGACAAGGTCCCCCCGGAAGGCGCTCCGGATTCCCTTCGCCAAGAAGCAGCAGCGTCCATCCTTCCAGGTCTGGCCTCGTCCGATAGAAGTCAGCGGCGTCCGTGGCACCCACATCGGCATCGGCCCGCTCCAAGTCGCTCTTGCAGACCCCAGGAGATTCGCCGTGCGACGGTCGCATAGGCGCACTCAAGCGCCTCAATAACGTCATTATAATTGTACACACATAGTTGTAAATAAAAGCGTTGTTATACACAGGAAATCTCGTCTCATCGCGGCTCGCAGGATCCCGAGCTCCCCACAATGACAGAAGTAAATTCGCTAGCGAACAGATAAGACGAGAAATAACAAGGGACAACTGGAAAATAAATTTCAAACAGTAGCAATAAGTGAATAAAGTGCAGACAAAACAGAGGAAATGTGGAATAAAGCTAAAAAATTACTAATAAATGTACAGAAGGATAAGCTATAGGAAAAGAAAGGACTGACAAAACAAGAATGGATCTTAGACTAATGGATCGAAGAAGGAATTATAGAAACATAAATAGTAGGGAATGCAAAAGGATACAAAATGAGATAAGCCGAAATATAAGACAAGCAAAATCAGTGGCATGCTCAACAATGTGCCGAAATAGAAGATCATGAGAACAAGCACGACCTATCTTTCGTGATGCATATTTTTCTGAACGAGTCGTCCGATTAATGCAACTGCGACAGTTTTTTCAAACTCAATAATAAAGATACTCCTTGCACGTTAATGTTTTTATTTTCATTTTTGTTAGATTGAAAGAGGAGACGAAAATGCGAGTGCAGCTAGTGAATCGATTGTTTTACTCTCATGTGTACCACTGTACGCTATAGAAATAATGGGTTTCTAATAAGTATGAGAAAACACTGAATAAAAAGTAACACAACGTTAGATCTAATTAAATAAGAAAGAAATGAATCTTGAACTATTACTAGAGAAGAGAACAGTTAAGAAAATAGAAGAGGAATATATGAAGTAATTGGGACATGTATAAATAGTAGGAGCAGACTTGAATGAAAATGAAGCAACGAAAGCCAAGATGGAAAAACAAAGAGATCAAAATCAAGTGGAAGAGGACTAGAGGAGAGTGGGGACAAACAGTAGAAAAATCTACGGAAGGAAACCTTTCTGTTTAAACTTTTGTTATTTCAATTTCAGTTCTTTTGAAAAAAATGTTTCTCACACAACATGTGAATGGGAGAAGGATCCAATAATTACTCATAGCTTCTAACCATCAAAGGGGCTCTTTTAATCTTCCAATGGCGGTACGAATATATGATTTATCCCCACCCACAAAAGTTGTTTCATCGCTTCTCTCTTGTTTTCATAATATGAACTTAAGTTCAGGAATGACATATGTCTCTAACTGTAAGTTCTATTCTCTATAGTGTTTCGTTGGTTCTCTCATCCCATCTAAGAGGACTCGTTTTCAAATTTATCTCGCAATGAAATCCATTTACCAAGAGGAGAACTAAAGCTGTGCGCAAGGGTATAGTAGAAAATCAAGAATTTGGGCCAGCTCAGTTGACTTTACTAATTCCTTTCACGTGAGATTTTTACTAGCCCTCATACCCTATCCTCAATTGTCTTAAGAAAATTGGCCTCCAGACTGCTTGCAACTCTAAAACGAACATTTCTGCAATTTCTTTTTTCACTTTTGTGCCAAAAAGACTTTCTGAATGATTGAGTTATCTTTGTATATCACATCAGAAATCGTCTTTATTGCCAAAGTGAGATTGACTTTGCTGGAAACTCTTGCAGCTATTGACCACATATATGGTTCCAAAGGTCACATCAATGTTGTGATCGTCGGTTTTTGCTCTAGATACCATCTTTTTACTTAATTTTCATATTCTAATTTTATTGGTAGATGACGTGATCGGGCTAGCTGCTGACGTCAATCGGGACGTTGAAGGTAATATTTCTGACGTCATTCGCTCTTTCGCCGTATCGCGGTCTGTTTTTTGTTCCTTAAGAGCGATAAATCAAGATTTAGAAAGATTGAATCCGTCGTCCCTGTTAAAATTATTTTTATATTTATAAATCTCCACCGCCTCTCTGTATAATCTCGGGTAGTAATTCCTACAGTTGGATAAAACTTGTGTTTGCCCGAATTCTATCTCGTGGTTAGGATTTTCAAAAGCATGTTCTGCAACTGCTGAGGCGTAGATGACGTTTGTGTTCCTTTATCCTGGTAGTAATCTTTCGGCCCGTAGTTCCAATGTAGACTTGCTCACATGAGCAAAGTATGCAATATATCCCTGGTGTATCCTGTGGGTTTTTTGTATCTTAGGCTGGTCTAGATCAAGAGTTTCTGAACTCCGACCACGGCCTTATAACCCGAAAACCAACCACGCGATGCACCATAACACCGGCCATGAAAGCCTTCGCATATATTGTATTTTTGACAGAGCGGTTCCTGCGAACTGGATCTACAATGACTTACAGAATGTGAGAAGTATGCAAACTGGGAAGAGAAAGATTGTTCATATCTTTTAATAAAGAATTACTATCTAAACTAGAACAGATGGGAAAAGAACAGTTGAACAGAGTGCAATGGTTAGTTCATTGGCCATATTTGAATCCGTTAATTTGTGCTGCGCTGCTTAAAGACCATATTTTGTAAGTGTTAACTTACCGTGTGCAGGACCCTCCAAAATTTTATTATTATTTATGCACAAATCAGATAATGCTCCAAATGTTACTACAGAAATAAAGTTGGAAATACGAGGTTAATTCTTAATGACACCACCTCTCCCTTCAGTGCAATGATCCCAAACTGCCGAGTCTTAGATGGGATCCCACATAAGGTGTAAATTCAAAAATCTTTTAAGTGATGAAGCTTGATAGACGACAACGTGTAAATGTTCCATAATGATTGATGGTTACCAAATTTGTTCAAGAGTCTAATTACGGCTAATGAGTTTATTGATCTGCTATAGTTCTTTTCTTTTGTTTTTTCTATCATTTTTAGCCATACTGTGCCATTTGTGCTCTCTCATAATCTTCTAGATTGCGAGACTATTAAAACTTAAGTTTTCGAAGTCCCCTGTCTGAAGAAAGTAGTTACTACTGTAGCTCCATTTATCTTATCAGAAAAAAATAATTATAAAACTGCTCAGGTTTAACATATAGATAGCATTTCTTCTTCAGTTTCTTTGATTGAAACGCTCACCATATTTATTTCTGTTTGTCTATTCTGATCTTAAAATTTTCAAAAATCCACTTTATCTGTTTTTCTTTTCATTAAAATTAATCTAGTTATTTAACATGGGTTACATTTTCTCGTTCCGAGCTTAAGAAGACGTGTTAGGGCCTATGAAAATTACTCCTGAACGCTTTGAGCTAGGAAGTTCAAATTTGGTTAGTGTATTTCTTGAATGAATCTTCACTAAGTCAAAGGTCGAAAAGTGGAAAACAGGTTAATGCGGAACTTAGACTGAATAAGGTGACAACTCAGTTTCTTCTAGATAGCAAGGTTGTGTTGCAAAAGTATGCCAAACGCCACTTTTAGAGGATCAAAAAACATCGGAAGACACAGGAGTTACAAAAGGGCAAACTCGAGTCTAAATTATCTTATAGAACTCTAATAAATTTGCGTTTTCCATACATCTTTTGCTACCTTTCAATTGGGAACGTAGAGCTTCAAGAAGTTTTTGTAGATCTAGCAGTTGACTGTGTCAGATCGTAATTCTTTGAATACGATTACTTCTCGTCTGGCATTTCAAACGCTTCTTCTAGTTCTAAAGAAAACCGGGCATGTAATAGGAAGGTCTGATTTGAGACAGTTGCGTCAAAGATCAACTTTCATTTTTTTGCCTCGCTTTTCTCTATTGGGGACCAAATAATTATGGCCATTTCTTTGGTTTGAGAGGTCTGTCCATTTGCCCTTCGTTGGAGTGAAAAGGTTTAACACAATTGGTTCACAACCATAGATCACGTGTGTCAAAACATGTTCAGACACTTTTTACAGTTAGATCCTAAATTTTAAAAGCTCCATCATAGGGCTGCAACAGCAACCTCTTGTTAACCATGAACAGTGGTATCATAACCACAATAGTTGTACATTATTCTAACCGGGGGCGAAAAAAGGTCCAACAAGATCTCCTTTACTCTGTCCCCTCATCAGGAAAAGTACTATATTTGGAGAACACCTAACGAAGCCTGAAATCCGCATTGCTTGGTTTCAAACATGGACCCATTAAGTCTGACTTTATTGCCCAACGACAATGCAATTTTCCAAGATGACAATGGCCCTATTTTTAGGAGAGCAATTGTTGAATCATGATGTGAAGAACGTGAGGATGACGTCCAACATTTTCCCTGACCAGTACATAACAGAACTTTTGTAGGGGTCTAGAAGCTAGAGTAAGAAGCATGTTTTTGCTTTCCAACTTCCTTAAAGAATCTTGAAGCTGTACTTTATGAAGAAGATCAAATTTCCATTGTAATCATTCAGGACTTGTACATGTCTATTCTTAGAAGAGTGAGTGTAGAGTTAGAAGGTGAAGGTTGAGAAGCCCTTCTTCTTGTAGACCGTCTCTGTTTATTTTAGAGGTTGGCTACCACTTGGTTAAAATATTCTGGGTCTTCAGCTAATCAGAACAATTGTGTTGCGTTCAATCCAGTCCATTTAGGTATGTTACACATCCATGACAATCTCTTCCTTCCTACAGGTCGTTTTCCTTGGATTTTCCCTTTATAATCATTTAGAAGTTTAGACCAGATCAATTTAAAATCCCACTTATTACCAATAACATAAACCTTCAAATCGCACTGTTTCTAAGTATAATAGAAGAGGCAAGGTTTTGCTTTTTTTCGGCATACACTAAAGATATCTTTCGATTAAGAAACAAAGGAACTAAAGAACTTCTAGCTATTAATGGCAGCATGTTAATTTTTTTACAGATGTTTGTATACCAAGTGTTCGGAGCAGTTAGCCTAGGCGTTAACATATTCCTGCTAGTCATAGTGGGCATCCTGGTAAACGGGCCGTACGCCCTTATTACTACAGTTGTTTCAGCCGAGCTGGGCACGCACTCAAGTTTGGGTGGTAGCTCAAAAGCTCTGGCTACGGTCACAGCCATCATCGACGGCACTGGCTCGATAGGTATGCACATCTACTTAGCTTATGGCCTTTCATATGTTGTCCTCCACCAGGTGCAATACAATTTATTGATTCGACTATAGTACAAACATTACAGGAAATGCTTTTAAGTTAAATTGGGTGGCGCTCCGCTTTACGGCACTACACCAGCACTACTACAACTGCATGAATAATTTGCGCAAAACCTGTAATTTTACAAAGCTCCAAACTTTCTTAAATAAAAGCGTGGCAGCAAAAATGTACCTGCCCCGACATTCGCCTTAGTGCAGGACCCGGGAAAACCACAAAAACCCGAGTCAGGGCAGGCGACTCGAAACCGCTGATGGCTCCGGTTTTCCTAGCTTTTACAATACTACGCAAAGAAAAAGACTAGACTACCTTAACCTACGTCATACTTGGTGTCTGTTAATCTGTGTAAAGAGTTCGCATCTCGCACCAGCATTTATTTTTCTCAACCCTCGCGCGCCCATCACAAGTTCGCATCAACACGTAATCTCGCGCACCGTTCCGCAAAAACCGCAAGAGCCGCCCACCATTCGCGCACGCCCGAAAGTGCCTCAAGCTCCACCCGCGTTCGTGGCCATCTCCAGCCGCTAATAATCAGGGTCCTCTACGCCCTGGCCCTGGTCTCCTCCTCCGCGTTGTAGGTCAGTAGGACGTGGATGGCGTCGTCGACTTCTCCACATGCGCATCTGTCTCGATCCTCCGCCAGCTTCCGGATTCGGATGAGGTATGACCGGAAGTTGCCATGCCCAGTGATAAGCTGGACGGTGTGTCGGTTAAAACACTCCGCAGCCTGTCGCGCCGTATCGACCGTAGGGATGAATATCCGCGCTTGTCGTCCCGTCTCCGCTGCTTGCCAACTCAGCTCCCGTCTTGCTCTCGTTCTGGCTCGTAGTCGGTTCTTTACGAGTCCCATTGGTACCGTCTCGAATATAAGCGGTCCATCTCCTGCCGCTGCGTCTTTGGCCAACTGGTCCGCACGCTCGTTGCCTGGAGTCCCGATGTGCGCCTTGGTCCGATGGAACCGGACATCGATCTTGGCCCACAGCGTCTTTGCAAGGCTCCAAACCTCAACTTGCAAATCCGTCGGCGCTTTCATACTTTTGAGAGCAAGCAGCACTGACTTGCTATCAGATATCACAGCGCATCTTGGAATGACTGCTCTGTGCCTCTGAATGTACGCTAGGTACTCTCGGATGGCTATAAGCTCGCACTGGAAGATGGTACTCCAGTCCGATGGTACTCGTCCGTCGTCTGCCCGCGATCCGTCCGCGTAGCAGCACAGTTGTCGCTCCTCCGGCTCGGCCACGCTGAATGGGAAGCCGTCTCGCTCGTCCGGGTAACCCGTATCCTCCATGGACAGCCTCCGCTCGATGACGCCATGCCGCAGCCCCAGCTCCTCTCGAAGTTGCTCCTCCGGCTCCACCAGGTGCAGCAGCCGGGCAACTGTTAGCGGGCTTTGTTTCCAGCTACGGCTGGCACGTCTTCTACATGTTGATGCTGTCAGATTTGCTGGCGCCCCTGCTGCTGCTGCGGCTAGTGAATCACGAGCTCACCAGGTGGCGGTAGCAGAGGCAGCCTATCCGCATCGAATAGTAACTCAGTAATGGCGAGCCGAAGGCTGATTTTATGCTATGACCGAGTCGTGGGCGACACTCGATAACTAATTGCCTGCTTACTCTCGAGTTAAGGCAGTGCATTACTTTTACTTTTTTTATACAAATAGGTTAGGGTTAGCCGGGAGAAGGCATTATAAGTACTTACAACGCATGATACAAGTTCGTTTATTTCTGGGTGGTTTTAATCATAAGTACATGCAATGTTTATGTAAATAGGAAATATGAATAAATTATAACTTAATGTAAAGACGGTTCGGTTCTTATGGCGTTCCTAGCGGGATGATGAATGAAGTGCTGTCGGCAAATGCGCCCCAGTCGGCCCGCTTCAGCTGGAAGGTGACTAGCCATATAATTATCAGTGTTGCCCAAAAGAGGGTTCCCGTAAGCGAGTAGACAACATCTGGAAGATATTTTGTTTGTTAATATTATAAAAAAGAGGCATAAACAATTTTTGACATTTCTGTCACTTTAGATAATGCTTTCGCTCCTCAGTTATGTATAGAACATTTATTTATTTTATATTAAAGGGAGTTCAGTAGATTATAATGCTACCAGACATGTTTTAAATGTTATAATCGTTTCTGTTTTACAAAGTTAAAAGCATTCTATAAATCAGTAGGTGACTGAAATTTTTCTTTCAGTCAAAAGTATTCTAATGTATAAATGTAAAACTTAGTTTTCAGTTGGTTACACACAGTATAGTTGTCATTATTTGGAATGATGTGGTGATGCTTTCGTGGTAGCCGATTAGTTTTGACAGTCGGTTGGACAATTAAGCCAGTGACTGAGCCAAAGGACGCGAATAGGTTGGTTGTCCACAAATGCGAATTTAAGTAGCATGTCCTTCAGTAATAACTAACAGAGAAGTCTAGAGCTGTCAAATATAGAAACATTTATGATTAGTTTATCGTGGCTTTGTTTTGTGTATTTTTAGTGTCCCAATTGTGGCTGTTTGACTTAATAACACAAAACATCGGTTTCATCAGCTGCAACACCTGCAATTGACGCCTTTTAATATGGACAAAGTATTAAGTTGCATGAAATCGATGATATAGTAGGTGCTGATAGATATGGGGTTGAATCTAAATTTAATCTTTTTCTAAAGAACCGTCCACTGCTTTTCCTTCATTTTTTTAGATAGTATAACGGTGAATCGAAAAGGGGCGCGTCTTTTGGTTCCTTTTGTAGGATAACGGATGATTATCAAGATTCTCTCCAGAGGAGACTTAAGGCATAATTCAGAGATAACATCCTTAAACAATTTTTTGGAGGACGGAAAACGGTTGAAAATGGAAGTCACCAACATCTTCGGGGACCAGTATGCTGAGGGGGCCATTCTCATTGTTCGCTGCCTGGTGTGGCGGCCTTTTCGCCCTTGAACCGCTTTATATCGCGGCGGCATGCGGACCTTTGATATCAGCTACGTTTTGCCGTCGCACACGAACGGCATGGGCTTTTGCTCAGTCGACACGCATTCACGCCCCGCAGCGCGGCCAATACGGTCGTGTCTTAACCCGCATACATTCACGCATATTCAACACCCCGCAAGCTTTCACGACCCGCAGCGCGGCCAGTTCGGTCGTGTCTTAACCCGCATAAATACACGCATCGCAGCTCGGCCAATTTGGTCGTGTCTCAACACCCCGCAAACATTCACGCTCCGCAGGGCGGCCAATTCGGTCGTGTCTTAACACCCCGCTAGCTTTCACGCCCCGCAGCGCGGCCAGTTCGGTCGTGTCTTAACCCGCATAAATTCACGCATCGCAGCTCGGCCAATTTGGACGTGTCTCAACATCCCGAAGATACCAAATCCGCAACGCAGAGGTGGCCACCGAGGAACCATCGCCTACGAAGCCGAAGCCGATTCAGGTGAGCGATTTGGCAATTCATTGGTTGATATCGGTAGCCGCCCCCATCCGCTAACGCGACGGCCGTTTAAGGGACGATTTGGCCTTATCGGCTGACCTTCCAATACGGGTCGTACTACGTTTCCACACCTCACCACGAGAGCGGCTATTTACACGCCTGCCTCTCCACTGCCTTATTAAAGATGGCTACCAACTAACAGTTGCTAAAGTTTTTGAAATTGGAATAAGTTAGGACATTGTCCAAACAATCTGAGATATTCTTTATCGACAACGCTCAGCCCCACACAGCTGGTTAAATTTGACAGAAAATTGCATTGTTCTGAACTACACCGGAACATTGTGATTATCATTTGTTTGAGCCACTAAAAACTTGTTAGAAGATAAAGATTTAACAATGATAGGTGGTGTCACAACCACCACCTTCATTCATTTGTACATCTACCACTCTGAAGACGGAAGGAATAAATGCGACGCAATAAGTGAAGTCATACAAGGGTTTTTTATTTAGGCAAAAAAGCTCAAAAGAATACTTTTAATCAAGCATATGTGGCCTAATGAGCCTAATTTGGATAATATGAAAGGGAGATTAAGTGAAATGGCAGACCAACCAATTGGAGAAAGGAAACAATAAGTTGGTAACAGAATAACATTCAATGTTGTCAAAAGTAAAATATTGATCAGAACTTATAGAACATATTGAAGGGGGGAGGGGCTACAACGCCTGGAGATTTGTCTTTGGGAATAACTGGCCCATTCTTCTAATTTCTAACCATAGCTTACTTTGATGGTTTGGTAAAACAGTTTATAACCTTTTCTTAAAGAATAACCAAGTGATTAAACATTTAAGCACATTTGTATACAGAAGCCCCTCAAAGGTAATCATAGCGAGGAGTTTTCTATCTATTTAATGAAAAAGAACTAGAAGGTATGTTGGGCAGAAGCAAATATGCAGTACTGGAGTGTTGAAAATCCTCACTAGGTAATTGTTAAATTTTCCCTCCACTGGTTAACATATTGCCCAGCTATAACTTCATAGAAAACGAAAATGATCTCGTAACGACCAAACTAAACAAAAAGCGCAATGTTGTCTGGATTTATTTTTACAAGTTTCTACTACAAAATGACTTCCACTACTCTTGAGACATTTCGAGGAGTCATTTATTGATCCAGTGATAAGGCAGTTCTTTGATGTTTTATGAACAGTTGAAGCACACTAAACTAGTCATTTAAGTTGTTTTGAATCATTCATATACTGCTGACAGTATATTATTGCATCTTCAGATGTTTGTAGTGGGTATCCCTGTCCTCTTATAGTTGTAGAGACTACACAACATAGATTTATGGATTTAAGTGGGTTAAGTCATAAGAATACTAAGAGATAGACTTCTGGTTTCTCATAATGTTCTTGGTAAAGAGGTATGGTTCTTTATACAAGATGGAGCGCCAAAAATGAACCAAAGTTTGTTCCCCCTGCAGTGGAGCAAGTTGTCTTGTAAACTTAAAATTCCAGGTTGTTCAGTATTTCCTAAAAGCGTACTACCGGTGATGGCTTAGCAGATGTTGCTGATGCTCTTTTATTATAGTAGCGACAGTTGAAGAAAGTTAATGGGCAGCTCAAAAACTTATCAGTAGATACAGAACCTCTTCACGGTAGACATCAATTCATACTCACAATTTTTTACACAAAAACGGTGACTTGTTATGATCATCAGCCCTACTTTTCATTTACCTTAATAAATGTTGCCACTATCTAACTTTCCCCTTATTAAAGCTCGAACCATTGGGTGTTGAGGGTCAGAAAGAAATTACAGACACAATGAATAAATGCAAGTACAGAGCCTAACAGCGTGGACCTCATTTAACAATAGCAACAATATGATACATATGTTGTGGCAGCGGCAACGGCAACCGACAAACAGGTGTAACTTACACATCCGGATCTCCTTCTGCTCCGGGAATTCGGGTTTCTCGTAGGCGTCCTTGTGGAACCAGACGACGTTCACGGCCCACAGGTAGGGCACCATCAAAACACCAACTGCGGAGCAAGAGTTTATTACCCCGTGAAGCAAACCACCGATTTGCATTACCTTTGAAATTCCATCTGCACAGGTCCAGCTTCTGCTCGTTGCTCAACTTGAAATGGTCCATTTCTGCAGCCGAACTAGAAAGCAACAACTTCCTGGAACTGACCTGCACCACGAAGTGCAGCAATAAAATCAATAGCCGTGAGGCTGATGTCCCGGATGGCTGCGTTAGGCATGTTTTATTACATCTAATAATTATTCAATTAAAAATACTAAATTGCAGTTATAATAAATTGTAATAATTGTAAACAAATTTAAAGTAATTTATAAATTTTATTGTATTTTTAAAAAGTGCATATTTAAAATATAATAGTCGAACGCAGCCAAATATCTAATCGTTAAATGAGGGGCCTAAATTTAAATTTGATCTATAAATAACACTGCACAAAAAAATTGCAGCTTTTGTCTGATGATTGACTTTTATCACGTGATGTTTACTAATTTGACGTCGCTAATTTCAAATATAACCTCAGTTTTTTTGTAACAGCTCTTGTTTACGAGATATAGCTTTCACGAAAAAATCACTGTGTTAGTGTGTTAATTTGCTTCTAATTAAGAAAATATTAAGTTTTTTTAATGTAATTTGATATGGCATCGTCAAGAAGAGTTTGTGTCAATGATCCGAATCATTTTTGTTTCATTTGCGGAGAGTATATGTTTAAAGAATACCGTTCGAATGTGACAGCGTTCGTGATTCAGGCGTACGAAAATTACTTTGGTCACACACTGGAAATGAAAGACAAGCCTTGGATTCCACAAAAGGTATGCAAAACGTGCGTTGAGTTTCTACGTTTGTGGACAAATAAGAAAAGGAATAGCTTTAGGTACGAAACCGCTATAATCTGGACTGAACCCTTGAACCACCACGACGACTGTTATTTTTGTTTGGTGAACATAACTGGCATTAACCGAAAAAATCGATCCAAATGGGAATGTCCTTCCCTACGGTCGGCACATAGACATGTTTTGAGTCCTAAAATATCACTTGAACCTCAAGCTGGTGCTTCACAGGAGGATCCTATGCATTTTGAGGTGAAAACTAACAGTTGTGATAGTGACTTTGAATGTGACCTGAAAGCGCCAAAACTATTCAACCAAGATGATTTAAACGACTTTGTCAGAGATCTGGGACTGCTTCAGAAATTTTGGCTTCTAGGCTAAAAGAAAGAAACTTAGTAACAAAAGAAACGAAAATTTCTTATTACCGCACAAGAGAACAAAATCTCCTCAAATATTTTGCTGAAGAAAATGGTTTCGTATTTTGTAAAGATGTACCTGGTTAATGGCTGCAATGGGACTTCAAAATTACGTTTCTAGTGAGTGACGTTTATTCATAGACTCATCAAAACGTAGTCTAAAATGTATTCTCTTACATAATGGGAATAAATTAGGGTCGTTGCCTATTGCACATTCCACAAAAGTAAAAGAAGAATATACAACTATTGCTCTGGTTTTGGACAGAATTAAATATGTGGAACACAATTGGCTCATATGTGTTGATTTAAAAATGGTCAACTTTCTTTTAGGCCAACAAGATAGTTATACTAAATATTCGTTTTCTTTGCTTGTGGGACAGTAGAGCTAAAAATCAACATTGGATTAAAAAAGATTGGCCTCCTCGGGAAGCGCTAGTTCCAGGATAACAGAACGTGATAAACCCACCTTTAGTATCAAGGGATCGTATAATTTTGCCTCCGTTAGATATAAAACTAGGACTTATAAAACAATTTGTAAAAGGTCTTGACAAAAATGGAAATTGATTCCTTTTCCTATCAAAAAAGTTTCCAAAACTGAGCGCAGAACAGATAAAAGCGGGAATTTTTGGCGGGCCACAAATAAGATCATTAATAAAAGACTAAAATTTTACGGACACTATGACAGAGATTGAGAAAACGGCATGGAATGCGTTTGTTTGGCTTGTTCAAAATTTTTTGGGAAATAAAAGTCCTGAAATTTCTCAACACGTCGAACAATTGATGAATCACTTTCAAAGGCTTGGATGTAACATGAGCATCAAGTCACACTTTCTTTACAACCACCTGGACTATTTTCCCGCCAATCTTGGGGACCTAAGTGAAGAACAGGGCGAGCTATTCCACCAAGACTTCCGTACCATGGAGGAACGCTATCAGGGCTACTGTAACGCACACATGATGGCTAACTATTGTTGGAGCATTCAGAATAGCTCTCTGCCTTCGGCTTCAGCAAGAAAATCATATAAAAGAAAGTTTTTTCATCTTAAGAATTAAATAAATTAGAATTATCTCTAAATTTATAGTGTTTTATTATAAAAAAAAACCGTGTCATATTTTTTTAAATAGAGCTGATACCGAAATTTCAATCACAGAATTGAAATCGTTATCAAAAATTGTAACATAACCCAATCATCAGAAATGCTGTTGTGCAGTGTAATTTAAGAAAAATAAATTTAATTGAATTCAAATTTTAGTATAAAATTATTATTAGATTGTTTTTATAGTACATTTCCTGTTATATATGAAGGTAGTATTAAAACTAATTGGAGGTTATGAGAGAAATCACTTTTGCTCACTTTTTATTTGTCAAATGCACAAACACATAGCTAGCAAATTTGAATACGATTTGACCTATTATTACATAATTTGATTTAAAAGTAAATAAAATCAAACCGACTATTTAACCAAAATATAAACTTTATATTAGTATAATTTGCGGTAGCGGGTAGGTACTCTTAACGAACCCGGTTAAGATCAATCCTAATACCGAAGGAAATCATGTCCAAACCCCTAATCCCATCCACCTTTTCCACTCGGTAAGTCCTACACAGACATCCTTAACGGCTAGGAAGGCAACGGGAAACCACCCAGTTGAAAAACTCCCCAGGAAATTCATGATTATGGCTGATGAATATAACGGCCCCGCGTACGGGCGCCCCTTAAATGGGGCAGGAGTGCGAAGAATCTCCCGGTCAGCTAAAATCAGATATAGATCTAAAGAAGTACAGAATATCGGAACGTGCAATGTGAATAGCATGTATGATCTCGTAAAAATTCACTCCATGCGAGAAAAGAAACGACTGCATATTGTTTCCAGGTCGGGCCCGAGCGGTGATATATCAGGCGTCGGGACGCTACGACCGGCAGCGCGTGGGGCACGGAAGGCTAAAAAAACGAAGCGTCGGCTTCAACTTACAATTAGAATTATATTTACAACCTTACAAACTTAACCTATCTTACGCTAAGTTAACGTGCTTAGCTAATTTACAGGAACTTAACCTACGACTTAATGTATGCGCTGAAACGGGCGGCAAGCTTGGGCAGCAGCGCAAGCAGCGGGGCCGGTGGCGGAACCAGGCAGCGAGCAGCAGGGGCGGTAGCGCAGCTAGGCAGCGTGCAGCAGAGCCGAACAGCGAGCAGCCGGTGCGGAAAGCGAGCAGCAAAAGAAGCCAAAATGGACTCATCTGATGACACTTGATGGCTACTTCTTAATGGCCTGCGACTGAGCGCAAATGCTTCGGTGGCTCAGGTTTTAAGGGCTCAGCCGTGCCCCACTCTGCTGGTGGAGTGCAGAGTTTCAGGGTGGAAACACGCTGAGCCCGCTGGGGAATGCAGGGCTTTCCCAGGATTGGTGGACGCCGGGGGCGCCTTTGCTCTGATTAGAAAATGCCGAGGCGGCTATGGTCGGTGGCGTTCGGGTCGACTCGGAATCGCTTGGCACGATGCGGCGCGGTAGGTCAAGAACTCCGGTGTTGCACACGGCGCCACAAAGTCGGCCTCAGGTAACGTTCCTGGGATTATAAATTCCAAAGAATGTCCTTTGTGTTGCGCGAAAAATTCCTGGGCAGGTAACATCAGCCCTGGCGAAATCGGGGTCAGCATTCTCGGAATAAGTGAGATGCGCTGGTCCAATTATGGAAAAACGCAGCTAAGACAGCGGAAATGTGGAACAAAGCTAAAAAACACTAATAAATGTAGAGAAGAATAAGCTACAGAAAAAGAAAAGAGCGAAAAACAAAAAACATAAATAATAGGGAATATAAAAGGACACAAAATGAGATAAGACAAGCAAAATCAGAGGCATGCTCAACAATGTGCTGAAATAGAAGATTATGAAAACAAGCACGACCTTTTCCATCTAACACAAGAAAATAAAAGAAATAAATGGTACCAAATGAGAACATCACCCATAAATTATAGAAGATTGAAATGGAGACAAACTACTAGATATAAATGACAACTGCTCAGATGGACAGAATATATATATATATATATATATATATATATATATATATATATATATATATATAAAAGTTATTTGATGACAATAGGCCAAATTACGAACAAATGGAAGCTGCTTCAGGACCTACAACTATCAAAGAAGCCATACGAGTAATAAAAGTTGCAAAGCAACCGGACCAGATTTGGCGAGCACAGAAATACTCAAACTTTTAAAAGAAAACGGAATCAAAGCTCGAAAGAAACTCTAACACCACATGTGAGACCGAAGAAATACCGATGGATTGGCTAAAATCAACTTTCGTAATGATTCCCAAGAAAAGAAGAACAAAGAACGCCCCAAATACAGAATAATTAGCCTGTTGAGTCATGTCTTGAAAATTTTCCTACGTGTAATACACGGTAGAATATATAAAAAATTAGAAGACGAGATTGGGATGACTCAGTTCGGTTTTGAAGCGGATTTGGAAGAAGTAAATCATTGTTTGGCGTCCAAATCGCGATATTAACGAAAATGTACCCATTTATGTGTACGATAAACTTCGAAAAAAAAAGATCGAGCATAGATGATAAAGATGTTAGGATCATTAATAACTTATACTGGCACTAAATAGCAACAATAAGTAGAACATAAACTGTCAGACGAAATGAACATCAAAAAAGTAATCGGACAGGGCTGTATACTGTCCCTGGTGTGGCGGCCTTTCGCCCTTGAACCGTCTGTGTTCGTGGCGGTGTGCTGCTGACTCGATATCTGCCGACAGACGTTTTGCTATCGCACACAAAACGGCAGATGGGCTTTTTTTCGCTCGCCCTGCGAGCCTACATACGCCGTCGGCGATACCTTTTGAAACGCAAAGTGCTGTCGAATCAAAATTTCCCGCAAATTAATCCACCGCTAAGCCAGTGCAGTCGTGTTTAATTTACCCGCATCTAACTCCACCGGTAAGCCAGACACGAAGACATCACAGCACGGTGGCCACCAGGAAATCAACGCCGCTGAAGCCGAAGCCGAAACCGATTACAGGTGAGCGATTTGGTAATACTCGTTGGTTGATATCGGTAGCCACCCCCATCCGCTTCCGCGCGTGCCGTTTGAGGGACGATTTGGGTCTCAGCGTCTTACTTTCGGGACGGGCCGTACTTAGTTCCCCACACCGCTCTACCAGGACACGGCTATTTACACGCCTGCCTCTCCAATCCCCATTGATCTTCAACCTGTACTCAGAAGAGATATTTAATGAGACTCTTGCTGATATCCAGGAAGGAATTAATATATTAACGGTTTAACGATTAATAACTTTAGGTACGCGGATGACACGCTAAGAATAACCAACAGCAGTGAGAGTTTGCAAAATCTAATGAATCAATTAACAGATAAGTGCAAACAATTTGGCTTTAAACTAAGCATCAATAAGACTAAATATATGATCATCTGTAAAGAAGGGGACGTAGAAGCCAATGGCATATCGGTATGCGGCACAGAGTTGGAGGTCAAAATATTGATTTATCTGGGAAGTACCATCAATGAAAACTGGGACCCTTCCGTGAAAATTAAGATCCTCATAGAAAAAGCAAGGGAACATTCATTAAGATGAGAAAGGTCTTATGTACTCGGGACCTAAGAATTGATTTAAGAATGACGATGGTGAGATGCTATGTCTTTCCTACTCTATTGTATGGTGTCCAAGCGTGGACACTAACAAAAGGCACACTTAAATGACTACAATCCTTCGAGATGTGGGTGTACAGAAGATTATTAAAGATACGTTGGATAGACGAGGTACTCGTACAAATGAATAAAGAATTGGAAATAGTTAAAACTATAAAAAAGTGAAAGCTGCAGTACTTTGGTCACATATGAGATTCTCCATTTAATCATACAGGGAAAAATAGTCGGTAAACATGGGGCAGGTAGAAGAAGGCCTTTCTGACTGAAGAACTTGCGAGATTGGTATGGGAAAAGGACCATTCGATTGTTCCGAGCAGCAGTCAATAAAGCCACCATAGTAAACATGATAATCAACATGAAAGCCAATGATCGTTGACGACTAAGGCACCGCAAGAAGAAGAAGTTTAATTTAATTACTATCTATAGTCACCCAATTGCATAAATTAAGATGATTACTAATTAAATGATCAATCTTTATTGTCTGGAGTAATATAACTGTAATTAGGAAGTTTAACTGGCTTCAAACGGTGAATTTTCAGTCATCTGAGGATTACGATTTTGATCACCATCTTATTCATCTTAGCTATCAGTCAAAAATTATCCTAATTGAGATCAATTTTAGTGACACTCCAGTTTGGAGAACACCAAACTTTGATCTGAAGTGGTCCAAATATTACCAGAGCCATCACGTTATCGACGTGGACTACATCATAAACAAGACGGCACCTCTTATCTTTTAGTTGGTGAGGCAAGGCTTTTTTAATTACATTGACAAAACTCAAATTAATCCTACAAGATTAGTTTGAGTGTTTCGATTAATCGCCAAGTTTTATCCAAGATTAGCAACGTTCGAGTTGTTCTCTTGTGAAGAACCTTCATGATTCTACAAAATTAGATAGTTGTATATCAGATAAAGCAACGGTACGATGACTCCTTCTTGCTTTGACAGGCAATTAGAAGGTTTAATCAATCAACTCTAATCCTCTGTAACATTGGGAAGAAAAACTCCAAAGAAGGTTCTAATGAATAGATGATGAAACGGAAGAATCATCAATACGTTTTGGTAATAATTATGAAACAGAAGGTTATCATCTAATGAAGATCGCCTTTAAAATTGAGGGACTTTAGGTTTAACCTGATCTTTTAGGTTTTAGGGAGAGCGCTAGATCTTACAATTTTCTTTTTACTTTTCCAGCTGTAGATTCTATGTGATTATGGAAATTTTTGGGTAAGGTGAAGTTCACATTAGTATGTTCCTTAAGATGGTCAAATGCTGCAATTTTTTTTGCTCTACCAACTTTTACTTATCTGTTTTTGAAGGTAGGCCTATACTTCAAGGAAGCGATCCTGCCTACGCTAATCTTGATTATTTTCAAACCCTTATGACACTAGGGGACAAGGTTGAACATTTCTAGCAAAATCTTTGAGCACGCACTCATTCATTGCCGTTTGAACCAAATCACAGTTTAAGGTGTGATGGGCATAGCATAAACTTTTAGAAATGGGATCAGGAGAAACCATTGGCATCACTGTTGATTATCTTTGGAGCAGATCCAATAGTACCTCTAATATCTTGATACCTATTGATAGGGTTAATGGTTGATGTTATCAAGTTTCTGAAGATGGTCAAGCGTTGTGCTTTACTAAAGATGGACTACTAGCCAACTTCATGGAGATGTAGTATCTCAGGAGGGTTGAACAGAGCGAACCTGCTATTCTAATTTTGAAAGGAGGTAAAGCACAAGGTCTTGGTGTAACAATGAAAGGTAAATTTAGGTACAGGAGGCACTCGAAGGACTCAGCAATCTAGACTGTGCTACAAATGATCTAACATTCAAAAAACATCTCAACGTATACTATTGCGAATATATCGCGCTATTCAAATATCGCTTTCAGATAATATTGCCGCCCATAGTTACACGAAAAGTTTTACTAAATCTGACGTTGATCTTTCACCGATAAAATTAGTTCTTAATGTTTTTCTCGATCTACAATACTCTTACTTTGGGAAACCACGCTTGGTAAATGTTGAGTATCAATAGAAGTATATTGATTTGTTCCTTTTACTAGAAACATCTCATCCAGACAAATTTACTGTAGAAGGTAACAGCAAGAAAAGTTTTTTGTCCAATAGTTTCCTGTCGGGATTTGGTCGCCTATCTATTTTATAAGAGACTTAAATACTCAAGAATAATGCCTTTGCAAATGATACTTATGGTTTTTGATAAGAGTTTCAGGAATAAGGGGGATAATACCATTTTCTTTCCAGATGGATTAATGTTACTCTAATCTATTTATAAAGAATGATATGATTTTGACTTTGGATTGGTACTGTGTCTTAGTAAAAGTTTTCAGTTTTGCTCCTCAGGGTTCAGAAAAAGGTTCTCTTCTGTTTCTAGTACAAGTTTTGCTGAAGGATGGAATAAACAACACTGTCTATCGTCCTCTTTGATTGATCCCCAAAACGGACGATAGAAATTTTATTCATTTTGGGCATATCTTTGCATTAGTGCAACTGAGGGGATACAGGACAGTACCAGTAGGAGTTAAAGTAAAAAAAGGAAAATTGAAGGTCAAAGACTTGGGCGATCGCTAAAATTTTATAATTTTAAGCTACCACTAGATTTTACCTAATTGCCGGTTGAAAGTATCTTCAGCAGGCAACAACTAACTCAACGAACCTTGGCGTAATTGGCTTCATTAACTTTGATTTATCATAAACACCCGATACCGAAACGCTCTTAATTTGCGCTAACTTCAACTTGGGAAAATCTTAATTAATATGCAAATCCACATCTGTTTTTGCCCCGCATTAGTAAACAGATGACAGGGATTTTTGGATTGAGTCAGCGTTAATTGGAAGCACTTAAAGTGTTTTGATTTAATTTGCGATTTTCTGCAGTAAATACGCCGAAATAAGCCCAAGAGGTCGTCGAGGTAGGAGAGTTACGTGGAGGTGCAGGAACATGCAGGACATGGTTTTTCCTCCCTTGTCAAAATTGCGGCGTTCATAAGGACGTTCTCAAAATTTGTGTTACGACACCCCCAACATCTCGGAACTTCTTCATTACATCTAGGGAATTTTTTATCTATTCCGGATATTTGAATGACTCGCTTCGACAGAAGAGAAAAATACACTCAATTCTACTGTGGATTTTCAATCAAACTGCAAGACTCTTTCAGACTCTAGTTTACTAGATGATTGGAAAGCGAGTCTTTTCCTTTCTAGCAAGCTCCTCCTCCTTCTAATGGACGTTCCATCTCTTCTATCCGCCTGATTACGTAACATCAACTTTCAATGCTGTTACTAGAAAAGCAGATTCACATTCCTCAAATTCACTTATATTGCGCTTGGTATAATTACAACACCATCGTCGTAGTCAGACAGAGAAAACTGAAAAGGTAAAGGGAAAGCTTACATCCAACACTGAATACAAAAAAGTGCTAAATAAGAGAGAAAGATCGTAGTCTTTGAACTGTTCTGCTCGAGCGGTGCTGATAGAAGCTCTTCTATAAAGGCAACAATTGATGTGGTCGCCAGAAGAGTGAAAATAGCTTCCATTGGTGCGATAATAAGAACCAGAACAGATCCTAAAGATTCACTCTTAGGCAAGACCAAAAACTTCAAAGAAGATAAAAGAGAAGGTGAAGGGTGTTTCTTCTTTTCCCTCTTCTCTATTTATCTGTATTTATTTTTTTCAGGTAACTTTGACAAACTGGCAGAGCATAGGTTCCGATTGCTAGTAATTTCAATCCAAAGACGACAGCATAGGGCATCCAAAAGGCATATGTCCTACTGAAACGAGTAAATAGAAACAACTTAGCCCCCTCCCCCTGTCGGGAAAATGCGTACGCGCATGTTTAAAATAAAAGAGGTTCTACCAAAAGCTAAGTCTTCGTCATATATGAAATGACAAACAAGATGGCAACTTTGTTGATTGAACTGTATTTTTTTGCATTTGATTTAAAACCTACAGTCTAGACATTTTTTTACAGTTTATTGGGTCAGTAGTTAACTTTCATGGTTTAGCTAGAACTCAGAGACACAGCTAGGACAAAGGAGGTTAATGCAACTAGACCAGGTACAATTTAACTACAGAAGATCATTGAAGAGTCCAAGAAGTTTACAAAGACCTCTCTTAGAAACCTTTCGTGGTTTTGATTACGATAACAATTCATGTTGGGGCAGTTCTAACAGAAGAGCAATCTGAACGACTTGTGATAGTGCTCTTCATTCAGCGCCCCCTGTTAGAGCAAAACGGTGATGATTCTGCACGGGATGAATCACGCTGCTTCTCTACATAGAAATTGGAAATTGTCCTTAAGTTTCATGGCTGAATAAGAATGAGGGAGACGCAGAATTAACAAGGAGATAAATCAGATAATGAATTAGAAAGAATCTTAGAAAAGATGGTCATCATTAGGTTGTAGAAGGAGATCTTCTGGAAAACCAGGACGACTAGTGCTACCAGACGTCTGACTGCACGTGCCAGTCGTATCCTTTTTCAATATACCGATGGAAAGCCTAAAGAAAAATGTTGGCAATTAGACTAGTGAATAGAGGAAACTTTGATCAAGAATAAAAAAAAGATTTTGGACAAGACTACTAGACGATCTAAAGAATTAGTAGAAGAACAGGAAATATAAAGAAGTCCGTTTACTTCACACAACTACATCTTGTTCGAGTGCGACTAAAGAAAAAGATTATGGGCGAAAAACGTCTAAATAATCTGAGGTATGAGCCAGATAAACAGAAAATACTGAAAGTATCACTTCACTCTACTTTTGAATATGTCAGTTATAGTTTGTTCAATTGGACCACATTTGGATACAATAAAGAAAAGTGTATTTCCAAATCACCTAACATCCAATTACCTTCAAATAGTGCCAGCGAGACCTATTCTCATTTAACAACGTTCCTTCATGATATACCAACAAAAGAAGTCAGGGTAAATCAGAGTTAGGCTAGAGTTGGATGTAGGAATCTTTGCAAAGAAACAGCACAAGATACCAGAGAAAAGAAATTGAGGACAAAAGACTACTAAAGCACATAGAGGGTGAGTGCACCACATAAACAGTCCATTAAAAATTTAAAGAACTAACTAAATACAACTATGTATAGAAGTTCAAGAAGGTTGTTAGGATGATCCAAATAGAGAGATAATGCTGAAAACCAGAGAACGAGATGTGAACAGGAAACACAAAGAAGTGTCTTTTCACCTCGCAGAACTTGTTCAGAAGTTTTTAGCTCCAACATGGGAAGGCCCAAAAAAAATTTTGATAACTAAACTAAATGATTCAATCATTAAAGCAAATGTTATCTAGAATAGAAAAAAATCAGAAAAGGTGGGTAAAGGGCTGCTAAAGTGTAAAGGCAACTCCCAATGGTAGGGCTCTAACGCCCCGCATGGGAGCACGGTCTGCGAACTGACAGGTTAAGCCTCTCATATGTCCGGTCGTCGCGCACCATTTCTGATGCGGGGCGATGTGACAAGCACCATGCCTTAGACGACCGCCATTATTACCCCTCAACCACTAAACCACGTTGGTGATTCTCTTCACCTTATAGAACTTCTAAGTTTTTCAGCTCTAACAAGCGAAGACCAAAAAGGAATTTTGGTGCCTAAACTAAATGATTCAGTCAATAAAGTAAATGTTATCTAGAATCGAAAAGAATCAGAAAAGGTGGCAAAAGGACTGCTAGACTGTGAAGGCATCTCTCAAGAAAGACAGTAATGTGATCCAAAGGAAAGAGAAGGTTGTGGACTATAGTCTAGCAAAATATGAAAAAATAGAGAGGAGTCAACTGCATGGAATGTTGATAGAATGATGCAAATAGAGGCCGCTAAAATTTTAGAGAACGAGAGTTCAACAAGAAACATGGGTAAGTGTTTCGTTACTTTATAAAACTTTTAAGTTGCATTTTGATGGCTAAATTAAATGATACAATAATTGGAGTAAATGTTATCCAGACAACGATGAGATAAATCTCAAGAAAGACATTAATGTGATCCAAAGAGAAGGGGAGGATGCACATGAGAGACTACTAAATTTGTTTGGTAATGAGTGAGTGGGGAAAAATTTAGGGAAGTACTTTTCTAGCTCACAAAATTATTAGTTTTCAAATTGTATGAGAAACCCAAAGAAAAATGTTGACAGTTAAAAGAAGTGTAAACAAGAAACACGGGTAAGTGTCTTAATGGCTTGTAGAACTTCTAAGTTTGTTAGATGCATGCTGTTTGATGGTACCCCAAGGAAAGACCTAAAAGGAATTTTGATGGCCACACTAAATGATCCAATAACTGGAGTAAATGTCATCCAGAAAACGATGAGGAACCAGAAAGGTGAATGAAAGGGTACCAAACGGTAGAGGCAAGTCTCAAGAAAGACTTGGTGATCCAAAGAGAAGAAGTGATTGTATACGAGAAACTACTAAATCTGTTTGAGGATGAGTGAGCGAAGATGGAGAAGTACTTTTCCAACTCACAAAATTTTTAAGTCTCTAAATTGCAAAAGAAGCCTAAAGAAGAAATTTGATAGCCCTAGACAATAGAAGAAATGTTATTCATGAAACGCTGAAAAGCCAGAGAAAGAGGAAACGAGACAACTGCGTAGAAAAGGTCGGTAGGATAGACCCACGCAGACACTACGACAACCAAGAGACTACTGTAAATTTAAAGAACGAGAGGTGAACATGGAATATGGGTGTTTCATTATTTTATAGACCTAAATGGAGTTTTGATGGTTGAACTAAACGATTCAATAATTGGTGTAAATGCCATCCGGAAAATGATCAGAAACCAGAAAAGTAGATGAAGGGCTGCCAAACTGTAAAGATAAGTCTCAAGAAAGACATTGGTATGATCCAAAAGAGAAGAAGAGAACGTCCACCTAAGACTACTAAATGTGTCTTAGGATGAGCGAGTGAAGATGGAGAAGTACTTTTCCAACTCGTAGAGCTTTTAAGTGTCTCCAAATTCTGTAAGAAGCCCAAAGAAAAATTTTGATTGTTAATCTACATGCCTTAGACAATAGAAGTAATGTTATTTATAAAATGCTGAAAAAGAAAAAGAGGCAATTATATAGAGAAGATCGGTAGGATGATCCACGTAGAGACTATGATAAATAAGAGAACTGTTTGAGGACGAGTGAGCCAAGAATAAATATCGAGAAGTAACTTTCATCATTGAAGTAAATGTCATCCAGAAAAAGATGAGAAGCCAGAAAAACGGTTAAGGGGCTGCCAGATTGGAGGAATATGCAAGGAAAACTTGAAAATTCAAAGAGAAGACGACGAGTGGAAATGAATAAATGTGGAGAAGTACCTTTAAGTGTCTCCAAATTGTATGAGAAGCCCAAAGAAGAATTTTGATAGTTAGACAATAGATGAAAAGTCAGGAAACGTTGGAAAGCCAGAGGAAGAAGAAGAGACAACTATGTAGAGAAATCGGTAGGATGATCCACACGGAGACTACGATGAGAGAGATCAATTTCACGCAACTTTGAAAAAAGGCCACATGATAGCAGTCACGCCCCCTTTGATTGGATTGTATGGGAAGTACAAGAAGAATTGTAGACAAATCATCTTAATATTTCTGTTGTTGATTTTAGATCACTGAAAACAGTGGGAAACAATCACAAACTTTGCACAAATCTGGAGGAAAGGACCAAATGTTTCTCTTCCTGTTGAACCAACAAAAAAGTTAGGGTAAAATCAGTTAGGTTAGGTTCGTATGCTGAAAACTTCTGACAGTCCCCCGTATAAGGACCTCTAAGTCTTGGGCAACGCCGCGCGCGCACGTGCGCGATTGTTTCCAAAGAAAAAGAGGTGCAGGTTGGCGAACCATCTGGCCGTTCTTCAGCTGCTTGGTCCCCTTCCCGAGGGGACACCGCACCGATTGCAGTTAACAATGCAGCGGCCTTGTGCGGCCCGCTGCAATTAGTACGCGGCCGTGTGGCACCGCGATAGGTGAAAAACCGCGCGGAGGCGCCTATCGATTTCCCGCGGCGGCGGTTGACAGTCGCATCGATTGCGCGCGCGTAGCCCGCGGAGCGTTGCCCGGAGACGGGCGGCCGCCGCTTCGCCCCCGACTCGTGCGCGGAACGCCGCCGGCCAGTGCGACTCGTTGCGACGGGCCCGGCACCATGCTGTAGCCCAGTTCGGGTGATAGTCGCCAGCCGCGTGAACCGACGCCGCGAACATGAAGTTGATCACCGTGCACTACCTCGGCTTCACGGCCATGGACCGGCGGTTCTCCAACTCCATGCTGCCCTGGATCGTCTCGGAGATCAGGAAGCGGGACTGCTACGAGAGGGTAGGTGCTCATCCCCCGCTGTTCTAGGTGCATGTGGTCGCCGGCGCGTACAATGGTTGCTCGCGAAGTTGCGCGCATGGGACGGGTCAAAAAT
The DNA here is from genome assembly GCA_036346155.1 of Sinelater perroti. NCBI lineage: Eukaryota > Metazoa > Arthropoda > Insecta > Coleoptera > Elateridae > Sinelater > Sinelater perroti. The sequence goes on along the minus strand of JARFIY010000070.1, from coordinate 186,555 downwards.
TACTTTTGTCAGTTTGACCTAAAAAGGCCTTTCAGTGATTCTTTTTCACTGACTCAATGATTGCACGACAGGACTCGGTGCTTTTTTACCTTTTTTGTTTTGTTTTTTTAGTGCAGCCTTCAAAATTGCGATTCTTTGATTCGTTGATTTATTGATTATTGATTTGGGTAGTTTTGCGAATTAGAAGCGAATTTATTAATTTTCTAGTCACTGAATCACATACTGGGTTTAAGAGCTCACGAATCATTTGAACACAAAATTTAATATGAAATATTGAAGTGGAACTCGCTGTCATGAAGGTTTTGAAGCGAGTTTATCGATTTTTGAATCACTGATTTGTCTATTTGGTTGTGGTACAGATATAAAACAGTAAAAAATAGTAAACCAAAATGCTAAATAATCACCCCTACATTTATGATGGATTGTTTTGAGAGAATGCATCAGAATCGGTGATTCTCATTGAACTGATTTTCTTTCTTCTGTGATTCACTGATTCGTTAGATTTTTTTTAGATAGTACCGTCTTGAGTCAATCGACGTTTTGACAAGTAAAGGCTCGTCTTTTTATGACTAATTTTTGTAAATTTAGAAGCGAGTTTATCGATTTGAATCACTGATTCAAAGTGATTCACTGATTTGCTTATTTGGTTGTGGTACAGTTATAAAACAGTAAAAAGTGGTAAACCAAAATGGTAAATAATCTTCCGGTACACTCATGAACAATTGAATGAATTAGAAGCAGTGATTCTTATTGAACCAATTTTCTCTACTTGATTCTATTTAGTGTCGTTGGATCTCGGTCCAGGCTCTGCGATGTTTTTCTTTTTTAAGAAGCAGTTCTTTCGTCTGTGATTCATTGATTTCTTAAATTCTTTAGATTGTACTGTCTTGAGTCAATCGACGTTCTGACGCTCTGACAAGTAAAGGCGCCCCTTTTTATTTATTTTATTTTGCTACATAAAAGCGAGTTTATCGATTTGCCTATTTGGTTGTGGTACAGATATAAAACAGTAAAAAATAATAAACCAAAATGCTAAATAATCGTCCGTACATTTATGATGGATTGTTTTGAGAGAATGAATCAGAATCGGTGATTCTCACTGAACTGATTTTCTTTGCTTGAAGGCGTTGGATCCCCGGCTAGGGTCTACAATGTTTTCTTCCTTTTTAAGAAGTGGTTCTTTATTTTGTGATTCACTGATTCCTTAGATTTTTTAGATAGTACTGTCTTGAGTGAATCGACGTTTTGACAAGTAAAGGCTCGCCTTTTTATGGCTAATTTTTGTAAATTTAGAAGCGAGTTTATCGATTTGAATCACTGTTTCAAAGTGATTCACTGATTTGCTTATTTGGTTGTGGTACAGTTATAAAACGGTAAAAAATAGTAAACCAAAATGGTAAATAATCTCCCGGTGCGCTCATGATCAATTGTTTTGAGAGAATGAATCAGAAGCAGTGATACTTATTTAATCGATTTTCTCTACTTGATTCTATTTAGAGTCGTTGGATCTCGGTCCAGGCTCTGCGATGTTTATTCTTTTTTAAGAGTAGTTCTTTCTTCTGTGATTCATTGATTTCTTAGATTCTTTAGATTGTACTGTCTTGAGTCAATCGACGTTCTGACGGTCTGACAAGTAAAGGCGCTCCTTTTTATTTATTTTATTTTGCTACATAAAAGCGAGTTTATCGATTTGCCTATTTGGTTGTGGTATAGATAAACAGCAAAAAGTAGTAAACCAAAATCATTTGATGTATTTATGATCAACTGTTTTGAGAGAATGTTTTGCTCAAATCTGTTTCGAGTCATTGGATCTCGGTCCAGGATCCATCATGTATTTGTTTTGTCCATTTTAAAAACCGATTCTTTGTTCTGTGATCCGTTGACTCCTTAGATTCTTTAGATCGTACTGTCTTAAGTCAAAGTTTTGATGCGCTGATAAGTTAAAACTTATCTTTTTATGGCTAATTTGTGTAAATTAAGGAGCGAGTCTATCAATTTGAATCACTGCTTCAAAGTGATTCACTGATTTGCTTGCTTGGTTGTGGTGTAGATATAAAACAGTAAAAAATAGTAAACCAAAATTGTGAGGAATCATGCACTTATGGTCAACTGTTTTGAGAGAATGTATCAGAACCAATGATTCTGATTCAACTCATGTTTTGCTCGATTGTGTTTGGAGTCGTATCTCGGTCCAGGATCTGTGATATTTTTGCTTTGTCCATTTTAAAAACTGATTTTTTAGATTCTTTAGATTGTACTACCTTGAGTTAAAGTTTTGATGCTCTGATCAGTTAAAAATGGCCAATTTTTGTAAATTAAGGAACGAATTTATCGATATGAATCACTGATTCAAAGTGTATCACTGATTTGTCTATTTGGTTGTGGTACAGATATAAAACAGTAAAAAATAGTAAACCAAAATGCTAAATAATCACCCCTACATTTATGATGGATTGTTTTGAGAGAATGCATCAGAATCGGTGATTCTCATTGAACTGATTTTCTTTCTTCTGTGGTTCACTGATTCTTTAGATTTTTTAGATAGTACCGTCTTGAGTCAATCGACGTTTTGACAAGTAAAGGCTCGCCTTTTTATGACTAATTTTTGTAAATTTAGAAGCGAGTTTATCCATTTGAATCACTGATTCAAAGTGATTCACTGATTTGCTTATTTGGTTGTGGTACAGTTATAAAACAGTAAAAAAATGTAAACCAAAATGGTAAATAATCTTCCGGTACACTCATGAACAATTGAATGAATTAGAAGCAGTGATTCTTATTGAACCGATTTTCTCTACTTGATTCTATTTAGTGTCGTTGGATCTCAGTCCAGGCTCTGCGATGTTTTTCTTTTTTAAGAAGCAGTTCTTTCGTCTGTGATTCATTGATTTCTTAGATTCTTTAGATTGTACTGTCTTGAGTCAATCGACGTTCTGACGGTCTGACGGTCTGACAAGTAAAGGCGCCCCTTTTTATTTATTTTATTTTGCTACATAAAAGCGAGTTTATCGATTTGCCTACTTGGTTGTGGTATAGATAAACAGCAAAAAGTAGTAAACCAAAATAGTAATCATTTGATGTATTTATGATCAACTGTTTTGAGAGAATGTTTTGCTCAAATATGTTTCGAGTCATTGCATCTCGGTCCAGGATCCATCATGTGTTTGTTTTGTCCATTTTAAAAACCGATTCTTTGTTCTGCGATCCGTTGACTCCATAGATTCTTTAGATCGTACTGTCTTAAGTCAAAGTTTTGATGCGCTGATAAGTTAAAACTTATCTTTTTATGGCTAATTTGTGTAAATTAAGGAGCGAGTCTATCAATTTGAATCACTGCTTCAAAGTGATTCACTGATTTGCTTGCTTGGTTGTGGTGTAGATATAAAACAATAAAAAATAGTAAACCAAAATTGTGAGGAATCATGCACTTATGGTCAACTGTTTTGAGAGAATGTATCAGAACCAATGATTCTGATTCAACTCATGTTTTGCTCGATTGTGTTTGGAGTCGTATCTCGGTCCAGGATCTGTGATATTTTTGCTTTGTCCATTTTAAAAACTGATTTTTAGATTCTTTAGATTGTACTACCTTGAGTTAAAGTTTTGATGCTCTGATCAGTTAAAAATGGCCAATTTTTGTAAATTAAGGAACGAATTTATCGATATGAATCACTGATTTACTGATTTGCCTATTTGGTTGTGGTATAGACTAGGGGTTGCCTGCCAAAAACACTTTTGGCGTCCTAGACTGACAAATTTTTCATCTGCCTTCCCTCAAATTTTTGCAAGGTGTGAATAAATTTTTAATTGGTTCAGCTTTTTCCCTATATCGGAAACGTGGAACAATTTAACTTAGCGCCCATTCATAATGGACGTGAGCATAAGCCGCCCATAAAAAATACGTAATATGTAAAGTTGAATCAATGCAAAGCTTATGCGTAAAAAATACCTAAAGTTGAAATCGGTTCAACTTTACATATTTATTACGTTCATTTGCACTAATTTTTAATTTTTTCTAGATTAATGTTGGCAGTAGTAACAGAATGTTTTGATTATGAAATTGCATAACCTAACTTTAGTATTGTCGACATTTTGGCTTAGTTTTTACAACGGACAGGGAACTATTAATTATGTTAGTAAATATGCATCTGTTCCTACACCATAAAAAGAATAGCAGGTACAAAGGCAATTATGCAAAATGCCTGGAAGGACATTGCTGCCGATATTGTGTTTGGGCATGCGTAACTTTCAAATTGTTTATATGAGGCTTACGTGTATCATAGGTATTTCTTATAGGCGGCTTATGCTTTACGTATTTTTTATGGGCGGTTTATGCTTACGTCCATTATGAATGGGCAGTTACAATCGATTTTACGCTCGGCGGAAACAAATCAAATGGCCGTCGCAGACGCACTTTTTGTGTACGGCAATGCAACCGCGACCACCTGCCTTCAAATGAATCACGCCACATTTGTATGTTTACTTTCTCTTTAAATGTATAAATATTAAACTAAGATAATGAGTAATTATCTGGTGCGGTCATGAAAGAATTAATTAGATTCAGTGATTGTGATTTCACTGATTTTTTGGTTGACTGTGCTTCGTTGCGTCTTGGTCTAGGATCTACGATGTTTTTTTTGTCCATTTTAAAAACTAGTTCTCTCTTCTGTGATTCATTGGATCATTAGATTCTTTAAATTGTACTATCTTGAGCAAATTGAAATTTTCATGCACTGATAAGTTAAAGCTTAACTTTTGTTGACTGATTTTTGTAAACTTAGGGTTGAATGTACTGTTTTTTAAACCACTGATTCAAAGTGATTTAGTGATTTATGTATGTGGCTGTTGTGCAGATAAGACGCAGTGAAAAATAATAATCAAAATAGTAAGTGAGCACCTTGTGCATTCATAATCAATTGTGTCGAGAGGATGCATCAGGATAAGTGAATCTGATACAAGTAATTTTTTTTTCATAAGAACTGCTTCTTCTTTTGCGATTTAGTAACATTTTAGATTGTACTGTCTTGAGTCCATTAAAGTTTTGACGGGGTAATGAATCAAGGCTTATCTTTTTTATGACTAATTTTGTATATTTAGAAGTGGGTTTATACATTTGAATTACTGATTCGAAGGATTCAGTGATTTGTCTATCTGATTGTTGTACAGATATAAAAAGTAGTGAGTAATTATCCGGTGTATTCCTGATTAATTGTTTTGAGAGAGTGCATCAGAATTAGTGATTCTTATTTAACTCGCTTTTTGCTCGAATTTGTTTGGAGTAGTTGAATCTTGGTGTAGGGTCTACGCCGTTCTTTTCTGTGATACATTGATTCCTTTAGATTGTACTGTTTTGAGCCGTTCATAATTTTATTGCATTAATAAGTGAAAGTTTAACTTTTGTTGGTTAATTTTTGTAAAGTGAGGGGTGAGGTTAGGTTAGGTTAGAATCGCTGATTTAAAGAGATTTATTGGTTTGTTTATTTGTTTGTTGTAGAGATATAGACAGTAAAAATAGTAAACCAAAATAGTAAGCAATCATCCGGTGCATTCATTGAGAGACGGTTTCAGAATCAGTAATTCTGATTCAAGACAAATATTTAACTGTATTTTGTCTGGAATCATTGCATTTCGGCCGGAGTCTACAATGTGCTTGTTTTTTCCTTTTGTAAGAACTGAGTCGCTTCTGTGATTCATTGACTTCTCAAATTATTTAGATTGTACTGTCTTCAGTCTATCGAAATCTTCATGAGCTGATAAGTTAAAGTTTATCTTTTTATAACTTATTTTTTCAATGAAGGAGTGATCGTGTTGGTTTGGTTCTCGGGTTGCTAGGCCGTGGTCGGAGTTTGGAAATTGCTGACGTTTCGTCCACACCTGCGGCGGGTATCTTCAGAAGAAAATCTTCTAAAAATTGAACCAAAACACTGACCGTGAAAGCTTTTGTATTTGTTTAATGTAGCAGTAAGTTTATCGATTTTTGAATTACTGACTCGAAGTGATTCACTGACTTGTCTATTTGCTTGTTGTATACGTATAAAACAGTAAAAAATAGTGAGTAATCTTTCGGTGAATTTATGATTGTTTTGAGAGAATGAATTAGAATCAATGATCATGTTTAAACTAATTTTTTGCTCGATTCTGCTTGGAATCGTTGCATCTCGGCTTACTCTTTTCTTTTTTCTGTGATTTATTGATCCCTTAGATTGGACTGTCTTGAGCTAATCGAATTTTTGATACACTGATACGTCAAAGCTTACCTTTACACGTTAATTTTGGTATATGTATTTTACCGATTTTTGAATCACTGATTCAAATTGATTCACTGATTTTCCTATTTGATTGTTGTATAGTTAAAAAACAATAAAAAAGTATACCAGAATAGTGAGTAACCATCCGGTGCAGTTATGATAAATTGTTTTGAGAGAATGTATCAGAAACAATGATTCCGATTCAACTCGTTTTTGCCCGACTCAGTTTAGAGTCGTTGTATCTCAGTCTAGGTCTATGATGTGCTTGTTTTCTTCTTTTCAAGAATCAGTTCTTTCTTATGTGAGTTATTAACTCTTAAGATTACTTAGAATATGCTGTCTTAAACTTCTTGTATAGATTTATGATCTGTTATGAGAGAATATATCAGAATGACTGATTCAGTATTATTTGCGACAGGAAGCATGCATGTGGTTTAGAATATGTAATTAAAACTCTATAATATTATTATGGAGGATCCATCTTTCGTCAAAAATCAATGTTTTCTTTCTCTGACTCCACGATTTTTTGTTTCGCCTAGTCTTGTTTGGACTTTATGCAAATGCACTTATACTGTTTTTTGTTCTATATCTAAAGTAGAAATTACTTTTAGAAGGCTTGATTGTCAACTCAGTTACTGATTCAATTCTGAAACGTAGTGATAATCATTTTGACTTGGCGCATTTTCTGCTCGGTCTTATTGTGAATCCACTGTTTTGATTTGCTCTGCTGCCTTTTTCAATTTTTCAATGATTATGTGCGTTGGTTATTGTACTTATGTAAAATAGTTAATACAGGGAACCTAGAATTGTTGAGTAGCCTTGTAATTCTTTTAAAATGTCAGCGAAGGTTTAATATTAATCCAAAATAATGTATCATAATCAGTGATTCTGATTCAGTTTTCTATTGAGCTTAATCGGAAATTGAAGATGTTATTTTTGCGTTTTTGAGTTTTTGACTGACTTTGTGCACCGACTCTTGCGATTCATTGATTCTGATCAAGAATCAGTAATCATGGTTATTCTTTAAAAATGGGATGGATTTGGTTTGGACCTTTCGTATGTGTATGATCTTCAGTTTTATTGATCATGATTCATTATTTTTTGGACTCGATGATTATTGATTGTTTGACTCATATGCAGTTTTACGAAGCAATCATTTGGGATCAGAATCATACATTTTAATTGAAATCACGCAAATAAAGCATTTAATATTGATTGGTTAATTTTAATGATGAATGGGCATTTTATTCTGATTCTGGATCTTGACAAAAAATTAAGTAGTGCCGCTTCTTGGTTCTTTTAAAGAATCAACTAGTATTTATTTAATTGCTAACCTACGATTTTGTCTAAGCTTCTCATTGATGAATGTCACTTACTTTTCTTCTTTGGCAGACAGTTCCTTGTGAATCACATTGAATCAGGACATAAATCTTTCAAAAAACAAGTTCTTTTGATTTGATCTAAATTTTGATTTATTGATTCGATTGATTTTTTGGCAATAAATTTAGAAATCAATGTTTATGTATGTTTGTATCGCAATTGGTAATTTTGATTAGTGATTTTATTTCATTATCAAGTTGCTGATTCGACTACAATTCAAATTTGGAGTTTTGTAAAATCCGAATCAATCAGTTAATTAATTATTCTTTCAGTATTGTTGGTGTTTTATTTTATTGACGCGCCAAAAATATATCTTTTCTTGATGCTTGAATGTATTGAGCCATAAATAAACGCTACAAAGCAAAGTAATAAAATATGTAAAGCTCTTACTTATAGAGGTTACCGATTTCTATTACGTGATCAGTTTTTCTTGGATGTATTTATAATGATCAATTATTTCTTATGAATCGGTGCATTTTGCTAACTCAGTCGAGGTTGTATTCTTCGACTTGTTGATTCAAGTCGAATGTTATCGTTTTGTGATGTGTCTGAAGCCTTTGGTTTTCATTGCTTTGGCGGACCCGAGAATTAATGGTAGTTGTAGTCATTAATTCAGATATTTGGTCCATTAGTCATTCGACCACTTATAGATTGGTGGAGACAGCCATATGACTACCAAAAAATCATGTGCAATGTGAATCTGTGGCGAGTCTTATTTTAGTGGTTTATCGATTCGTTGTGACTCTTGAGTGATTCTTTGTGTTCTTTGGACGCAAGGCTATTCTTGGACTATCAACTGATTCTTAATTTTTTTAATTGTGCGGTTGATGCCCAAAAATCTGAATTTGATTGAAATTGTTAAGTTCTACTATCATATTTCTTATAAAACATCTTAAAAGCTCGCTACGAAAACACCAGTAAAAGATTTTTGATCTTTTCGAAATCTTTTTTATCTTGTCATTGTTGGTCGAATCAATACAATCCAGCAGGTTTGCTTTAGAAATGAGAATGCCATTTTTAAATTTTTTAAGTTGATTGTGTTATCTTGTACACCTAAAGCTTATCCCTTGAATTCTTCCGTAGTTTTAGATCTTTTGGGTATTCAAAATCTTTTTTTGGAGTTAATGAAAATGACTTAGGATGGTGATCGACCTGAAAAATATATATGTATCTTTGACAATTTTTTGGTTAGGATATGTTTCCTTCGCATATTATTTTTGAATATCATGGTAGTGATTAAGATTTATTAATGGAACTGAAGATACTTAAGGATGTAAGATTGATCTTTTCGAAATCTTACCGTGTGAATAGTTTCTTGTGCATTTTCAATGCGTTTGACTATATTTACACTGAAGCAAATAAGATTTTATTTTTTGATCTTTTGACGATCTTTTATTTAATAAATGGTTCTGGCGTGTGCAACTTGCTAACTTGCTATCTTTTTGATTATAATCTTTAAACAAACTTCAAGTTAATGATGATTTTTGGTGCAACATCTTGTTATTTTATAGAGATCAACCGTCTAAGTATCATCTGCAACAAAGAGGTTTTTTAAATGTTTTAGCAACATCAGATCTTTTGGAAAATTTTAGTTACCATATATTTTCATATGGATCATGAGTTATTAATGCAAATGAAAATAATTAAGGTTAAAAGATTTATCTTTTCAAGTATTGTAAAATCTTTTATCTGTTTGAAGGCTTTATTTCTAGTGAATTTGACTTTGAAACAATTGAAATTTCATCTATTGTTCTTCGAGTGACCTTTCACTCAATAACATTTATATTTACTTAGTTTATCTTTTAAGAATCGTTGAGAATTTATCTTTTGATCTTTTATTTGTCTATAATAGATTTGCATGTAAGGCTAATATTATGGTTGATCAGCTCTTTTAAATTAAATAAGTTTTAAATTTTAACGACATGAAATTGATCTTGAAATCTTACTAGATCTTTTAAGCTAAAAGTATCTTTCTGCTAAAAAGAGCCGAAGCAAACATTCAGTCTCTTATAAACACACTAGGATCTTTTAATTATTAGCTTTTAGTCCAGATATTTTGTGTTGGTTATGATTAGTAACCAAAATAGTATCTGGGAGGACAAGATTATGATCTTGAATCTTTTTTGATCTTTTAGTCTGTTATGATACTAGGTGGAACTTATTATTTTTGCTGGTGGATTAAGTGTTCCAATGCCTATTACAGCGAGATTTTATCTTTCGGATCTTTCAATGATCTTTGGTTGATTACTGGCTTATTGAAGAATCCTCTGATGAAATTGGCGTTTCGCCAAATGAACCCAAATAGAAACTGCGAGCGCGTTCGGTGCTCTCGCCCGTTTTTGTTAGAGCGCGTCGCACAATATCGATGAGTGTGCGGAAATGGGTCATCCGAGACTCCGAGGTCGTTCCTCCTGATGAGCAACGCGAATTTCCACTGATTGCGGCGACTGCCCGGGAATATCAATTTTCACGTTCCAGAGCGAGTGGTCGCACCTTCAGTTGATAATCGGTATACGGAAGGCCAAGAAGTAGCGTGCGGGTGCTCCTGGAAACCGCTGGAAATTCGCAGTCCGCGGACGCTTAAATTATCAGGTCTGGAGGCGCTCACCTTGGGCAGCGCATGTTTTGACGGAATTAATTGCCGCTTTGACTTTCAATTTATCGGAACAGCCGGTTTGGACACGAGCTCTGGTGAAATTGCCGCTATCGCTGGTGTCATGCAAACAGCTGGTCTACGTCATCAATGTGGGATTGGGTTTCATATTCTCGTCCCATTAGAACAGCATGCCTGCAAATTATTCGTAATGGATTGGACCCCTTGCGAGCAAGTTTAGTTACGTCTCGACGAATTTTTGATAGGATAGGACCATAACAAGGAAATCTGCCTGGAATAGACAAGACCGAAAGGGACAAGGATGGCCTCAACAATCAGCGAACCCTAAGAGTGAAAAGATAAAAAAGAATGCCAGTGCAACAACAACAACTGCATACCATGAAACAAAATTCATGCCAAGAAACTCAGTTCCTTACAAAGGAAGAACTGAAAGAAAAAATCTGCTTACTTCTTAGCTTTCTCCAGCACTTGTCTCTCTTGCTTTGAAGATTTAGTTGATTATTGAAGGTCAAAAGATTTCGTTTGCTTCATTGTAATTCTAAACCCCTGAAAATGCACAGAAGGATAAAAGATTTTAGCAAACCAGAAAAGATATATCTTTTAACCTTAATCATCTTCATTTGCTTTAGTAACTCTTGGTTCAAATAAAAAGATATGTTAACTAAGAGATTTTCAAAGATACAAAAGGTAAAAGTCATTAGGTATTTATAAAACAAAACCGATATATTGGTTATTAATCATAATTGACAAAATTCGTAAAAAAATACACGGTAAGTGAAAGATTTAAAAGATCAGATCTTTATTATTACTAAAGACATCAAATTACAAAAGATCTCTTGTTGAAAAATTTAATAGATTAAGACTTAAGTATTAAAGCATTACTTATAATAACGATACCAAAAATGGTTGAAAGATCGAAAAGATACAAAATCACATTTTTATTTATTATTCTTCCATGTTCTTTTTGCAGTTTATTGTTTCTTTTGTCTTTTAGTTCTTTTAAGATCTTTTTAGATTTTTTAAGTTGATGCGAAATCATTCTTTTTTAAATCGTTCCGTAATAATAGCTCTTTTGGGTATTCGAAAATCTTTTTCTAGAAGTTGTACGAAAATTGCCTGTAATGGTGGATGGTTTGAAAAACAAAGGTTTGCTTTACAGACAAAAGACGGTTACTTTTATCTTTTGTATCTTTGAGAATCTTTTAGTTGTGATGGTAATAATCGATCAAGAACTGCTAATGCAAATGAAGGCACTCAAGACTGTAAGATTTATTTTTCCTGTCTTGATGTGATCTTTTGCTCGCCTGAAGATTCTCGTGCGCATTTTCAATAGCATCGACCTACACTGAAACAATAAATATTTTATCGCCATGCACATGCGGAAGGAACCAATTTTACTCTCTAAATGGATGGTTCGTTTAGTAGCGGTTACGTCTATAGACAAGGGCTTGCAGATCAAGAGCACAAACACAAAATTGAGCAACATTCAGGTTTTGGTAGCGTTGCAGGAACTGCTCGCAAAACGTGAAATCGTAGGTGAGAAAGCGAATGTTCTTGGGCTCTACATTTTTTCTAGTTCTTATGGTGTAGCTTTTTTGTCTGTTGTCTCGGACATTTCTGTTTCAAATTTTAAGCATCGGTTGTAATTTTTGTTTCTTTTCTTCTAAGAATCTTGTTCTTATTTGGCTTGCTTTGTTATGTTTTCCTCTTTCCACGTGTTTGAGATTTATTTTCTTGATTCCTGTAGTCTTTCTATAAACCCAAGTTTTGTTTTCTATTTTTTTGCCTTTAATAATTTTTTATATAAGGCTCTTGTTTTGTTTCTCACCTTGTTGGTGTTTTTATTTTGCTTTGTTTATGAGTCATATCATAGTTTACATTTTTTACAGAGATTTATGTTTATGTCTGTTTACGTTTTTTCCATTTAAGATTAAATCTTCAATTGTTTGCATTCGTATGTTTATGTTTTGTTCTTTTCTGATGTAGTCTCGCTTTTGGTATCTTTAGGATCTTTATTTTCATTTTCACTGCTCTTTTTTACGTCTTATTTGTATCTTCTTTTAAGCTTCCTTTTTCTTAGATTTTTTATTATTTGCTTTTTATATTGCGCCGTTATAGTGAAATTTTGCCCTATTTTCTGCCCGCGTGCCCTGTTAAGTCGCCCGCTTTCATTAGCGCCATGCGTTCACGCCGGCTTGGCGAATAATTAATTGCATGAATTGATTTTGAGCCGTTCAAGGCTGATAACTTGTTTGTCGCAGTTTTTGCTGCTGAATGTGCCAGCACGTCACACGTTATGTAAAGGCGCCCCGCACTTCAAGGTTCCCGGCCGGTTCAGGAGTAATTCTTATAATTATGTTGTTTGCACTTGGCTCGTACCTACCAACTAGTCGTTTTGGTTTAGAATTAAGACGCCACGACGCTCGCGGCTTTGGGAGATTGGAATCGGATAAGCTTCCTGTTTTCCTGTCTATCTCACTTCTATGTTTTTCGGGTGGGACCATTGTGGAACTGTATCTAGACATAGGAGCTACAGAGATCAGGGATTTGGCGGCTTGGAAGAATTTTGAGTTGCCTTTGGACACTCGGATCGATTGAAAGACTCTGTTAGAGATTAAACCAGCGAAGTGCAGCTCAACCTGGAGAATAGTTTCGGTGATAAAGCGGTCAGCCACCAGAATGTCGAGATATTGGCCCCGAAAGTACAATTCACGATAATTTGAAAGATTCAAGGTCATATTCGTATCGCCTAAGAAGGTTCGCGGCAGCTTTCGTGATTTTATTCGCCCATGGAGAATAATAACGACTAATATGTACATTTGGGACAACAGGGCACCAACTAAACGTCCTGAACAAACGGCATAGTATTGGGAAATAATTCCGGGGCATTCAAATCATCTAAGAGAGGTTAGAGATGTCCAAGAATTACAGTTACCGGAGGGGTTTGCGAGTTTGATTCTTTTAAAGTAACTATGAATTGCAGGAAAAACGGTCGCCAGAATTTTGAAGGTATTTAAATACAGATTTGACTAAAAAGAGACTATGAAATTGCCCGGGAAGAACTAAACGACCTTAGATGTTGAAATTCTCTGAAAAGGCTCTCAAAGATGGAATCTGCAGAGCGGGGAAGACTTTAGTGATGCAGCTCAAGGGTTACTAAATAGCATAACATTTTATCAATCATCCAAGACCACCAGTCAATGACTATTTGGATGTATTTGGGCCAAATGCTACGGCTGGACATTGGAACTATCTAAAGGAAAATGTCGAAACTGGATGACGTAGAGAAGTGGACTACTTTTGTAGAGATCAATTTGACTGAAGTTTTGACTTAGGGAAGACAAAACTAACCCAAAAGGTGATTTATGCTATTTTTGAATGGCGTTAGACAGTAAAATCTTTTAAAGGAGCATTTAGAAACTTGGGGACGATTTCGGTTAAAGAAACAGCAACGATCAAGTGTGACAAGCGGCAACCTGATCGGTACCTTGAAATCTAACATCTGTTCACTAAGCAAGGCGCGTAGAGCAACCATCTCGATGAATGTTTCAGCTTTCACTTGAGAAACAAGGGTCGATATGCTCGAACCAATATGGTGGAAGTTTCAGTTATTCAAGGTCAAATGAGACAACGGCGGTAGACATCAATGGCTACCCTAACAGAAAAATATTGGAGTGACGATAGACATTCAAATCATCAAGGAAGCATGTACAGACCGGATTTTCAGAAGGAAGATCAATTCGATCGGTGCACGTCATCACTGAAAGTGTGACATCGGACTCTAAAACTTGATTTTGCGTTATTGACACAGAATTGTCCATTTATATGATGAACTATTGTCACTTGCCATCAGTGTGCTTGAACCAAAGGAAATCCTAGTTTTTGATTGATATAAGAGAACATCACACGGTCATCGAAGTGAGTAAACTCATGAAACATTAAAGTAACTTCTAGTACAGGAGGGTTTTTTTCATCGGTGTGATGATGGTTTTCAGAAAGAGTTCTCTCTTTTTCTCTTGGTGATGAACTAAACAGCTGTTGGGGATAATAGGGGTGGGGGAAGGGACGAAGTCTTCCTATATATTGTGAATCCGCTCGAAATAATAAGATGGAGAACGAACCTCAGAAGAGTTCTTATAGACAAATTGAAGAAGAGGTTGCAAATGTGAGTGCGAGTAACAGGATCTGAGAGTGACAAAGATGGTAATAAAAATCTCGCTTAGCGTTGTTTGCTAGATAGATTTTCTAATTATTGGAGAACTCTGCCTAATTATGGTCAACTTAAGGGGTCCATATCGCTATTTATTTGGGGGAAACGGGCGGAGTGTTGATCGTGGAGCAGCTTGGTTGTAGAGGGTATGCACCAATATTTTTATGCGTCAACAGACTGAAAATTTGCTGAAGTTATAATCCAGCCAGTTCCTCCGAGCGCTACTTTATATTCTCGACAGGTTCCTGTCTCGCGCCCGCGTGCCTTAAATTATGCATGAGCCAACATTCTGTGGCTTGTCTTTACTTTTATTGCAATTCCTCGAATTACATGGTTATTCATACCGAGCGCGGGCGCTGTCGAAACAAAAATGTGACCCCTGCAGGTTTGGGACGTTTACGGTTCTGCGAGTTTGGTACACGGAATTTTTAATGTGTCTACGCTCGTTGTAGCAGATTTTAATGAATACACAAGGCTCAATAGTTGCATTTGAGAAGCAGCAACATTAAGTTAAAGTGGATGCAATTGACTATCCGAAACAGTAAAGGCGGCTGGATTGATTCTCCATCTGCAAAGGTAGATCCGCCACAACACGCAAGCAAAACAATTCTTACCCCTTGAAACAACGGTAATGGTTAGCGAGCTCGTTTTGATGTTTGACTTCTCAGGCAGCTGACGGCCCAAATAGTGGAGGCGACAAAAACTGCACTCAGGAACAGACCTTAAACGCGTGTTTTTAGCTTATTTAGAGGCTAAAATTGATGGGTGCAATGTATAATTTACGGGATGGGCATCAAATAATGAAATACAAATGCATTCTTTGAAAGATTTATATTCCGAAGACGTATCCGCAACTGGCCTTGGCATTGTCCGAGCTGTTTTTGGCAAGTATTCCGAGCCTCAAACTTCGACCGGTGCTTTCATTCAGTTGGTGATGTAACGCTATAATCTGCCATTGCCTCTAGCGCGGCTTACAGGCGCATAATTGAGTTTTTTGGCTATTGATCCGGCGATCAAGTAGCCGGGCGTGCTTTTTCGCCTTCTCTGGGCGCCAAGGCTACCGGCTTCCGTTTTGCAAGTCAGCAGTTAATTGTTTGGCATAGCGCGAATTGTTAGTTAATCACGGTAGGACTGAAGGACGAAGCTTCTGTTGGGCGACATCGTAAATGTTGGTTGAGTCAGTGTCAGACTCATTCCTCCCGTTGGCATGGAGATACAATGCTCGGTCAAAATAACCATGCCCGAAGCTCAACGACTCTCCTACTAACGCTAAGTCAGGTTAAAACCACGAGATACAGTTCTGTTGATTTTTCATCGTACAGAGGATGAATGAGAAAACTGAATATGAAAGGGGTTAATTAACGTAACCAATGAGAAGTGTAACAAAAGAAGTTTTTTGAAGTATAGAGGCCAATAGTCAGGAACAATATCAGAAAGGGAGGAGGAGGGTCTCTCCATAAGAATTTAGCAGCTGTTAAGGCTATGCCCTTGTTGATAGATGAAGATTTGCAGTTTTGCTACATTGGTAATGGACGAAGAAGGTTTGGATGGCCATTTTTCGATCGCTATCAATAACGTAAGTAAGCAGATGGATATAGAAGCGTCATTTTATAAATCTACTGATACAAGAAAGTAAAAAGAAGAGAAAGGCGCGAGAGCCCAGAACATTTGGAACGAAGCAAGCAGAAGAATGCGTTATGAACGAGATCTTTAACTAAAAATAGAAGTAGAACTTTAGAAAGGTCCTATGTAACATTTGCTCGTCTTGCATAGCTCATATTACTCTTTTATTTTGAAAAGCATTGCTACTTATAATCAGCCAGAAACAATTCGAAGTCATTTTCTGCCTAAAAACATTTAGATAACACCCGGTATATATTATAGTAGAGGGTGAGGGGGCGGTTATATAGAGTGATTTGTATAACAATTGAAAGTTACAAATTTTATGTAGTCTTATGACATTATTAGTTTTGTGTTGGAAGCTGCACAAATAATTTAATGCAAGTTTTAATAATACCTTGAGTTTTGAGGAAACTTCTCTGAATTTTTGGAAACACCTTGTGTGCATTTCATCTTGCGCCAAACGCACTAAAAGCACAAGAACCAATAGGGAGATGTAACTGAAAGAAATGTCTTGGCGAAATTTGCATTAAAGAAGTTATAACTTTATTAGGACACCCTGTATACAAAAAAAGAGAATAGAAGGCAGACAGTTTAGAAATTTATTAATTTAAAATCTGTCTTAATAGAACAGAATTTATTGCGTAAAGAGTAAAGTGATAGAATACAGGGTGGACGAACGCGTACTAATCATCTACTGATGTAGTATTGCGTTGTTTTTGTAGGAAGATTTAGTAATTAAAATACTTCAGAACTGTTTTTGTATATTGTGGTATCATGTATATAAAGTAACTTAAAAATGTGAACATAAATATCAGGACAGGAAATACCTTCAAAAGTTAAAATGCCATAGTGGGCTTACAAATTCCAGAACTTTTGGTTCACACTATGTACGTATTGTAATAGATACAGAATGCCTCAAAACTGTTCTATTTTAGTTATGGGATTTAACGGTTGCAACACTAATTGTGTCTAATAATTGTAGCTGCGTGCAACATCCTTATTTTCCTAATGAATAATTAGTAAAAATATACGTTATTAAATGGCGCTTTTTTAAGGCACCCTGTATATTAGACGGCATCAAGAAAGCAAAGAGATTTAACAGAAATTTTATAAAACAGAACTAATCTTAACTCCACTAGAGGGCACTGTTGACCAATACTCAATGTTAAAAACAGTCGGTTAATATAGAGTGAGTCAAAATTTTCATTTAAAATTACCTTATTAATAAAAAATGGATATTTAGAATATGTAAGGAAAAAGTTGACAAAAAAGAAATTAGGAAAGACCATAGAAAAATAAATGATATACAGGGTGTCCACATAATGTGATAGTGAAGACAAAGGAGGGAACGAACCTTTTAGTTATTCTTTTTTAATTTTTTTTATATATTGTCCAATTGGGCCATAGGACACTTGGTATATGAAGCGGGCAATGAAAAAAACATTGTTAGCATTATCTTCAACGTTTCTTCTTCTTAGTATGATGGGAGATGAGAGGCTTCTTTGTTAATATTCTTCAACCATTGGCTTAATTCCACTTGCTTTAAATGTCGGTGATCTTTATGACTTCGACATTTGATTTGAAGATGTCAAGGTTAGTTTTTTGTTTCTATCTTTGGCTACCTCTATTCTTGGCAACTATTTCTTCTTCAATCGAAGGGCTTATTTTTTATCAACTTCCTCAATACTTTAATTTATCCATTTTCTCAGGTTTTACTTAAAATGGTTTGAAGGAGCTCTGCCATGATATTTTAATTCTAAGACATGATATTAAAAGAAATCTAACTAACTGAAGGGGGGTGGCATCTCGGTCCCCTATTGAATTCTTCTTAGATACAGAGATGTAGCGGAAGGAGGACTTTTCTTCCAAGAAGAACCTTTCTCTATCTGAGTCAGATGTACACCAAGTATTCCTTGTGCCAGTACTAAGAAAACCTTCAAGACTTTGTAATTTTTGTTTGACATTTTAGATCCTATAGTTACTTGCTGATAAACTAGCACTTGCATAACTAGACAGTTTTGGTTCAGTTGTATTTTGGTTGATCTTCAACTAGCTGAAGCAGCTGCGTTGCTGTTTTGCTTAATTTTTGTACGCTGGTGCCATATGAGATAATTTACAACTATTTATTTGCTTGTTCATATTTTTAGTTAGTTTTTTGCGTCAAATTTTAGTTAAACGCTCAAGTCCTAGTTTGCTACTTGAGTTCTGTTAGCAAAGTATTAGCTCCCTTTGCTTGCTGCATTTTTGCGTATTGCTAGTTTCTGTTTTAGTTAATTTCTGATGAACTAATTTCTCGCAATCGTTCAATATTTCTTCTAATTTGGGCCCTTTAGTTTGTCCTGAGCGGAATAAACAGAAATGACCATTAAAAGTAAAGTTTATAGTTTGTTTGCTTTGGTTTTTAGTTAATTTGATTTTGCTGGCCAATTTTGGCGAGTTAACTAGAGAAGGGACGATTTACAGACTTTCTGTTAGGTATTTTATTAGACGAGAACTTATTATCAGTTTTAAATTTTAATTGTTGCTGTTTTGGTTGTTATAGTTAATTTCCTTAGTTTATACTAGTTAACTAATGTTTGTTAATTAGGTTTTTATTTTCCTCGATAACAGAGTTTATTATTTATGAACTAATGGCAGTAGAAATTTTAATTTCTAGTTTTTATTACTGCTAGTTAATTTATTTTAGTCAATTTTAACTAGCATTGCTGATTTCTATTTTTAGTTAATTTTTGCTGGCTTTAGTTTTTAGTTAATGGTGATTTGGTTTGGTAGTGGCTTGTCTTAGTTAATTGAGTTAGCTAATACTAGTTAACTAATGTAAGGTATGCTTGTTTACTTTGGTTCCTGTTGTTCTGATTAACGGAGCTAATTTTTTATTAAACAGTGGCTGTAAAAAATTTGATTTTCCTGTTTTTATTACTGCTAGTTAATTTGTTTAGTTAATTTTAACTAGCTTTGCTGGTCTCGATTTTTAGTCAATTTTTGCTCCTTAATAGGCCCATTTTGTCTGTTAATTTTACTAGCTTTAGCTTTTAGTTAATATTAATCTAATTTTGGTGGTTGCTTCTTTTAGTTTATTTTGTTAGCTAGTATTAGTGAACTGTATGCTTGTTAATTTGGTTTTCTATTTTCCTTATTAACGTATTATTTTTTTGACTAGTGGCTACAAAAAATTAATTTTCTAATTTTTGTTAACGCTTATTATTTTGTTTTAATTAATTTTAGTTAACTTGGCTGTTCCAGAATTTTAGTCAATTTTTTCTAATTAACTCGCCCCTTTTCTCTGCTAATTTAGCTAGCTTTAGCTAGTAATAGTAATTTTATTTTGGTAGTTGCTTGATTTATTTAATTTTGTTAGCTAACACTAGTTAATTAATGATACATTACATTAATTAACTAGTTAATTTGGTTTCTATTTTGTGATGAATAGAGTTAGTTTTATTTATCAAATAGTTGCTATAAAAATTTAAATTTTTATTTTTTATTGCTAGTTTATTTTAGTTAGCATTGCTGATTTTGAACTACTTTTTTGCTACTTGACTGGTTCATTTTGCTACTTGACTGGTTCATTTTGCTTGCTAATAAGGCTAACTTTAGTTTTTTGTTAATGCCAATTTAATGCTAGTTGCTTGTCCTGGTTAATTTTGTTGACTAATGCTAGTTAACTAATTAACTAATGTAATATACGCTTGTTAATTTAGTTTTTGTTTTGTGATTGACAAAGTTCCTTTTTTATGAACTAGTGGCTGTAAAATTTTAAATATTTTAATTTTGGTTACTACTAGTTAATTTATTTTAGTTAATTATTAGCTAAGTTTGCTAGTTTTGATTTTTAGTTAATTTTTGCTACTTAACTGGCCCATTTTGTCTGCCAATTCGACCAGCTTTGGTTTTTAGTTAATACTAACTTGATTTTGATAGTTGCTTGTTCTACTTAATTACTAGTTAACTGGTTAACTAATGTAGTGCATGCTTGTCAATTTGGTATCGATTTTTCTGATGTGGCTCCATAGTCACGAACCAATGTATGTTAAATTAGACAAATTTAACTGCATTTCGCTTGCTGGTCAATTATTTTAGTGAATTCTAGCACAGGTTGCTGTCTTGAAATGTTTAACTAGCCCGCGGCTTTTCTTTGCGTGCGTGAAAGTTATTAGTAGTTTAGCCAGACTAGTTAATTCGAAGCAATTAGAAGTTCCCTTAGCTAATTTTTGGCAAAGCATAACTAGTAGAGGTCGTAAACTAACGTCGGCGAATTTGACGATTCAATTTTAGTTATTAATAGTTTAGTCCAGTCAGTTTGTAGTGATATTACGTTAGTAGTTAAGTTTGTTACGCGCGTATTAACTACCCCAACAATGCAGTAGTGAACTAGCCGCACACAGTGAAGGGCAAAATCGTAGTTCATAAAAGGCGCTACACCAACGCGGCTGCTCCAGTTTGCAGTCGCCGGCCGGCGTGCACCAAAAGTCATTCGCATGGTAATCGCGGAGAGATCGCTATCTGCTCGATCGATGGCCCACTTTCTCGAGGGCGGCGTTTGGCGCGACTTTTTTTAGCGATACAAAAAGGCCGACAAAGGGACTGTTCGGCCGCAGCAACTTAATTCAGCAGTTTTTCTAGTACGGTACACAGCCCCTTTGTTGCCCTAGTTTTTGGCCCCTTTGCGGCCACTTCGTTTGCTGTATATTTTAGGCGAATGGTTGCGTTCCTTTTCTGTAGGTTTCATCTTATCAGGATTTTTATGGAGGCAGTTCCGGCTGTGTAGAGGGTCTAATTTTATCCTATCAGTTACTAAGCAAAAGGACGGATTTCTACTACCGCGGACGTCGAAGCGATCTAAATAAATTTGTTTCTTGACTTTTCCTAAAAAATCAATGCATTGGTTGGATGAAGAATATAGGGTAACCATTAGAACGACGTTTAACCAAAGTGTAAACGTAGACATGGTCAAATTGCAAACCACTTAGCAAGCGCCTAGTCAAGATGCAAACCAATCTTGAGCTCCATTTAAGCACATCTACATCTAGCTGAGGCGCAAACCATCAGAAGTGAGCCAGCACTTACTCTACTTGTATTACTTATCTTTTACAAAACATTAGGATTGTCAGGAATATCTGCATCTTATAGATTTGGCCTAGTTAGCACGTGAGACGTGCCTCAATTTTTGTACACTTCTTCCCATTTTCCTTGACTTTTGCCATTGTTTTCTTACCTATCTTAGCTTTATGTAGTTTCATGATGTCAGTCGTTAGTGGCGGAGTTGTATTGTTTACCGATTTTGAGAAGGTTGTCTTATTCTAATAACACCACTAGGAAATTCAAACAGGAATTATCTTCTTGTGTTATTCATCCTCGAACACGATATTGAATATATATTGACGCTCACATAGAAGAGGAAGTTAAAACGAGAACATTTAACAGAGTAAGGAAGATATCCAGGACTAAGGATAAATTCTTCAAAGAGAAATTTTGAGTTCTCTTCTACAAACATGAAAGGCAGATTGAAAATTGGTTAAATAAAATCATAAATGAAGAATTGTGGCTTTTATCTTTTCCTTCAGATCAGCAGCAGCAGATGCTGAGCTTTCAAACTACGTAAACGCTGCATTTCAGTTCCAGTGAACAAAGATAACACTTGGAGGAGTAACGTTACATTCGCACTACCTTGAAATGTGACGATTAGAACAACAATACACCATACTCTTTTGATTGGAAAGTCTTGTCTTTTTTCGCCTAAGAAGTCGGTGAAAACTATCTTTGTGATCTCAAAAGATAATTTTGAGGATCTTCTCTCCGACAACTTCAAGTTGGTTTTGGTGGATACACTCAGGTGGTGTAATAAAGAATTCTAGCTTCATCACAAGTCTGTATCTTTCTTTTTCGTAACAAGCAAGGAGTTTTTGAGAGATCTCAAATCGCGCAGCCTTTGATTAGCATTAGGGAGGCGAATAATCTATTTTGCGGGGACTTTTTGATATTTGTCCACGTTTTCGATTGTTGAGTGGACATTACCGTGACTCGGTACACATTTTGTCTCCGATTGCTCGTAATAAGCTCGTCTGATGTTGCTGGTGAACAAGAGTTGCATTTTCGACCTTATTTTATCCCGTAGAGAACAGCTTTCGGTATTTGAACACATAGCTTTTTGATAACGTGTGTCCATCGAATTATTAATGTAATCTGGATAAATTGTATGGACCTTTAAAGTGATATGAAGCATTTAGTCTTGACACCAAGACTAAGTTGTGGAACTTGAGAAATGAGTTAAGGCATGCCTACAAGGAAGAATGAACAATGTTTACCGATTCGCCTTCGAAAATTTGTAGTGCGGACGGCCATAGGGGCAAGCAATGTACAAAATCTATGTAAAATTGTGACCTCCAAGAGACAAAGAATTTGCTAAGCGACTGAGATTAAAAAGAACTTGAAATGTGACCAAAGGTGTAAGGTTATCGTCCGTATGCAATTTTTTTAGGCCTCACTTTATAATTTTATTTACCAAGACAACCTTTATCGCCGACTTATTCATCTACCGTAAATTGGTCAAAATGTCTGCACATTTCTGCATTTAGTTCGTTCTCCAGGCACGCATATCCAATTATTCCAAACAGATTTCTAAATGGTAAAACGTCATTGTCACTCCAAACTACAAGTTTCTAGTCGTTTATAGTCTAGTGATACTATTAGTCGCAATTCTCAACAATCGTGGTATTGGCTAGATAATCAGTAACACTGCGAAACTCTTGGGCGCCTTTCTCCCAGGACGATTGGCTATTTTCGTGAACCACGTCTTTAAACTGTCTTTTCCGCGCATCGATTATCAACAGAAAATTTTCTTTCCAAGATCTTTGAAAGATAATATTTATTTTTTGACTAAAGGTATGTAGACACTGTTTGTGGAATCCTAGCGTTAATAAAATTTTAAATACCTTTTGTGTTGACGCTTCATTTATCTTTTAAAAGTTTTGCTCATAAAAGTTACTCTTTTTATAAAAGATTTGGTTTGGTTTGACTTTCTCTATTATACTTTCAAGGGCCTTACATGCCTAGAATATTTTACCAAAAAATGTTTATATTAATAAAATGACTTAAATTGTCTTTTCCAAAAGATTCTCTTACCAAGAAAGTTACTAATACTTATTTTTTCCACCATTTTATGTAGACGCTGTGTTTGCAGAAGCTGCGATTAATAAGATTTTAAACACACTGACTATTTATTCGTACGTTGAAGTTCAAAGATCGCTTACAATACTCTTTTTATAAAAGACTTGGTTGCGCTTGACTTGCTTTACTGCGTCTTTTAGAAGTTAGCTTGTCTAGACTATTTTATCAAAAAATATTTAAATTAATAAAATAACTTCAATTGCCCTCCCGCACATCGATCATCAACCAAACGTTTTCATACCAAGATCTTTGAAAGATACCAATTCTTATACTACAATCAAAGTGTTTAGATAGTATGTTTGAAGATCCCACAATTAATAAAACTATAAATATTCTTTTTGGATCGACTCATCATTAATTTGTAAGTTGCGGTTCGAAAATCTTTCAAGAGAGTTTGTTCTTGAAAGTTACTCTATAAAAGATTTGGTTAGTTTGACTTGCTCTATTACGTTTTTAAGAGGTTTGATTGTCTAGACCGTTTTACCAAAATACTTTGATGGGCTTTATCAAAAAACTTCAATTATCTTTCCCGTACATTGATTTTCATTGAAAATTTTGAAACGAGGCTTGACTTTGCCATTTAAAATTTTCTATTATTGCTGGTCATGGAGATGTAGCGATGCGTTCCTCTAGATTCTCTCTTAACTCTGTAGGCAAAAGGCTTCTTTCTTGACGAAGCCAAAACCAATTTTGAGAATTGGTCTTATAAATTTCTCCTGGTAGATAGTGAAGGTTAAATATCTTTGTAACACTTTCTGGTTGTCGGTTAGTTGTTAATAGAACTACCATAAGTGTCTTTTATGAGCACAAAGAATTTTTCATGATTTGGACCTGAATTGGGAAGGTCATTCAAAGAGTCATCGAACGATGCATGTTGATAGATTTTCTGCAGTACATTTTATTTTAGAGCTCACTTTAACTGTCTTTTTTGGGCATCAAACAATTTTTAATAATTCACGTTTGAATTGGGATGATCTTTTAAGGAGATATCGACCGTTGTTTGTTGGTAGAGACCTACCAGAGCACTTTTTGTTTTAAAAGTTTGTTGACTGATGGTTAAGAAAACCACTCTGATTGACTTTTTTGTACAAAAAAGAATTTTTCATGATTTGAACTAGAGTTGGGGTGATCTTTTAAGGACATCAACCGCTGTTTCTTGATAGATCTACAATGACACTTTTTATTTCAAAGAGTTGTGGACTAATCGTTAAGAAAACCACTTTAATTGTCTTCTCTGTAAACAAAAGAATTTTTCATGATTTGGCCGTGAATTGGGATGATCTTTTAAATATATACCAAACAGCTTTTTGGTAGATTTATTACGGCACTTTTTATTTCGAAGGGTTATGGACAAAACCACTTTGATCGTTTTTTGTATATAAAAGAATTTTTCTCTATATGGACATGAGTTTGGATGATCTTTTAAAGATATACCAAACTGCTTTTTGGTAGATCTACTACGACACTTTTTATTTCGAAGGGTTGTAGACTAATTGGTAACAGAACCACTTTGATTGTCTTTTCTGCATAAAAAATAATTTTTCTCTATATAGTCTTGAATTGGGATGATCTTTTAAAGATATACCAAACTGCTTTTTGGTAGATCTACTACGGCACTTTTTATTTCAAAGGGTTGTAGACTAATTGTTAAGAAAACCAATTTGGTCGTCTTTGATTGTATATAAAAGAATTTTTCTCTAATGGACATGAGTTTGGATGATCTTTTAAAGATATACCAAACTGCTTTTTGGTAGATCTACTACGGCACTTTTTATTTCAAAGGGTTGTAGACTAATTGTTAAGAAAACCAATTTGGTCGTCTTTGATTGTATATAAAAGAATTTTTCTCTAATGGACATGAGTTTGGATGATCTTTTAAAGATATAACAAACTGCTTTTTGGTAGATCTACTACGGCACTTTTTATTTACAAGGGTTGTAGACTAATTGTTAACAAAACCACTTTGGTCGTCTTTTTTTGTATATAAAAGATTTTTTCTCTATATGGACATGAATTGGGATGATCTTTTAAAGATATACCAAACTGCTTTTTGGTAGATTTACTATGGCATTTTTTATTTTAAAGGGTTGTAGACTAATTGTTAAGAAAACCACTTTGATTGTTTTTTCTGCATAAAAAATAATTTTTCTCTATATGGTCTTGAATTGGGATGATCTTTTAAAGATATACCAAACTGCTTTTTGGTAGATCTACTACGGCACTTTTTATTTCGAAGGGTTGTAGACTAATTGTTAAGAAACCCACTTTGATTGTCTTTTCTGCATAAAAAATATTTTTTCTCTATATGGTCTTGAATTGGGATGATCTTTTAAAGATATAACATACTGCTTTCCGGTAGACCTACTACGGCATTTTTTATTTCGAATGGTTATAGACAAAACCACTTTGATCGTTTTTTGTATATAAAAGAATTTTTCTCTATATTGACATGAGTTGGGATGATCTTTTAAAGATATTAAACTGGTTTTTGGTAGATCTAATACGGCATTTTTTATTTCGAAGGGTTGTAGACTAATTGTTAACAAAAACACTTTCATTTTCCTTTTTAAGCACCAAATAATTTTTTATAATTTGAATTTGAATTGGGAAGATCTTTCAAAGGAGTATCAACTGTTGTTTGTTGGTAGATCTACCACAATACTTTTTATTTCAAATGATTTTGGACAAATCGTTAACAGAATTACTTTAAATGTCTTTTCTGCCCATCAAATAATTTTTAATGATTTAAGATCTTCAAACAGGTCCCTACCGCTGATGGTTATACTAAAGCGCATCTTTTTCAAAGATGTTTCCAGGAAGGTTTTAATTGTCTTATGGTGTTGATAAAACTTGGTTGTACTAGTCCTCCTGTGGCTTTTTTACCAAAATTATCACTTATCAATATCACTGATTGCTCTTAAACTGTTGAGAACTATTGTACCAGTTTATCTTTAAGATTGTTTAAGGGTAGTTATCGATGTTACGTGGTAACATGTAGATATATTTTGATGGTTTGGATTCATCCATGGATTTTTGGAGGAAATTTTGAATGTGGCAAAAACTGCAACTTATAAATATATAGAAGACTTTGCTTTTACTGCCTATATTTTATTTCTTTTAATCTTTTACTAAATATATTTAGAAATATTAGGACCTGGTTTTAAGGTCTTTTGGAAGATTTACTTTCTATTAAAGATAAAATATTTCAAGAAGACCTCAACATTCTGATAAATGACTACATGATTTTTTTACTACGATGGTTTTGTATGGTTTGGTTTAGCCTGACATACTTGTGAGTTATCGCATTTGATCAACTGCATTTACACTCTTCTCGACTACGTGTCTATATCTTACTGTCAATTTTTGTATTTTTTTGTGTTTTTGTAATCTTCGCTGTATAAAATATTTTACCATCTGATGGTGGGTGATTTAATCTGCAAATATACTTTTTTGTTTCCATTAACATGTCATCAGACCTTTTGAATATTCTTGCGTTCATAGTCTTGTGTTGTTCTTTTCAACAATAGTTAAAGTTGTTGGACAGCAGATCATATCAAATTTGACACGATTGGCCTAGTTTGGATAGATTTTTCTATTGTATAGTGCAGATTGCTTCTCCACGTTTAGTTAAGTTGGTTTAGGTCTAAAATTTGTTTACAAACCATTAGGTTGAGGAAACTTAGAAGAAGAATAAAGGAACTTGCTGTTGTTTTTTTGCCAATGACCTCTATGGTTACAGAAGATTTATGTGGTTGGTCTGCAAATAAGTAACCACCAACTTGTCCATAACAGTAGTTCTTCAGAACAAGCAGCCGCACTGGCATGAAATCGGGTGCCTGCAACAGAACAAGGTCGCGCCACAGCGAGACACAGCGCTTCCTGCCGCACAAAAGGAAACGGAAGCGAAGCCGTTTGGGTGCTGGCCTCCTTTTCGCCATAAAAAATGCAAGGAAATGCAACTTGTCGGCGGATTTGTTTTTATTAGCTTTTAATTTGTGTCTGAAGGGGACTTCCCGTGGTAATTAAGGAACCGATTCTGTTTGGAGCGACTAATGACACGGTGATGCAATTAGTCGCCGCCGGCAAACGAGGGCGTTCAAACAAATGAAGCAACCGCTCTTGCTTCAATAGGGTGTTGTCGTAGTGCTGCGACCTTAGCACACTTCGGTTGTTATGTAACAAGCTTGCGTAAGCGCTTGTTGCGTAAAACCCCACACTATTACGGTAGGCCATCAAAAAAGCAGGCACAGGTTTGAGTCCAAGATATGGCGTGTGAAATATTTTGGCGTTCTCTATTCAGATGGGTGTATCAACTCAGTTAAAGTTATTATGATAACATGAGATAATCAAATTGCAGTCAACTAAATTTGTTTCTGGAGAAAATGGTAGTGAAAGAGATCTTTTAGTACAGTACAAAATAGGCCCATTTCTCTCAATTGAATAAGTTCTACAGTTTGTTACTATTCGAGAAGTTTCTAGAAAATTTGAGAATGTGAATGTTACCAGGCCTATGTCTAGAACGAAGAGATTTGGAGGCCTTTTTTATCAAGGGTCTTTTGACTTTTATTCTATTAATCCGCTAAAACAATTTTGGAGATACGATCAGGAAATGTAAGGTTGAATCATCCGAACACGACATTTGAAATGTTGAGACCAAGTAGAACAACTCTAAGAAAGCCACAAACAAAATGTGGCCACAGAATGTTTTTAAATTGCTCCTCAATGGAGTCGGAGATATCTTTCTACGACTCAATTAAAATTGTAACCTTCTAGGACCTCACACTGAGAAATGTTTCAATTAATCTTAAGGGAGAAAATGAGAAACTTGGCGCTTCGTGGATATCATTATTTTTTTGAGAAATATTTGACTCATTTGATTAGCCCACCGAGAAATTTTTGGTTGTATCTCATTGGGAAATTTTAATATCCCAGCAAATCTGAATTAACCAAATGGGAAATTTGTGATCCAAGTCGATCGATTGAGTAAAATGTTTTTTGAGTAAATTGGAAACAAACAAATGAGTTTGCCTATTTCTCATTGAGAAATGTTTGCTACGACTCAATTAAGACACTAACCTTCTAGAACTTCACACTAAGAAATTTTTCAATTAATCCTAAGGGAGAAAATGAGAAACTTGTCGCTTTGTGGACATCATTATGTTGTTGAGAAATATTTGACTCATTTGATTAGCCGATCGAGAAATTTTTTGTTGTCTCATTCAGAAATTTTAAGATCCCAGCAAATCTGAATTAACCAAATGGGAAATTTGTGATCCAAGTCGATCGACTAAGTAAAATGTTTTTGAGTAAATCGGAAACAACCAAGCGAGTCTGTTTATTTTTCAACGAGCAACATTTGCTACAACTCAACAAAGATTTTAACCTTTTAGAACTTCAGCAAATTATTGAGCTGGAGATGTCTTAATAATCTGATGAGGGCACTACATCAAGATTTTTATTGTTGAGAATGTGAGTCTTACTCGATCACGCAGTGATCATGAAAAAAGGCGGAATGGGGATATAATGTCGATGATAAACGGCTAATAGAGAAGATGATTGACTAAAGTGGTCCAGTCACATTAAGGTTCTCCAATTATCCCAGTAATTTCCTAAGTTAATCTTTTAATTGCCATCAATTAAAGTAATTAACTCAGCTTTATCGAAAATCCGTAGTCTAGCAGCGATTAATTGATATTTACACCCAGCAGCGCCCCTGTACGCGATCGCACGATTTATCGCGTTGTTTTTATGGCGCCACTTTTTGGATTTTACATCAGAAGCAACTGGTAGCCGTCACGCAGTTTTTGTCGCCTCAGCCAGAAAAACAGTCCGATTCGCGGCTAATTGGGAGAAAGGAGTGTGCGTAATTAAAAACCGAAATGCGTCAAACTCCCGGCAAAAGGATGCAAAACGATCGCCGCTGGTCGATTAGCCGTTACATCAGCCGAGCCGCGCAATTTCGGCTAATGACGCTATCCCGGGTTGAGAACATTTGAAAGCCATTAGGTGGCTGTTTAATTAAGTTGGCGAGTTGGGGAAGCAAAACGCTTTGCTTCCGCCAAACACCAAAGTTGGGGAGAAAACAGTCGATTTAGGTTTATGGTTCTCTCCGTTTATTTCGCAAGTGTGAAAGCGAGGGCGCGAGGGCGAACCGTAAATTTAACGGCCCCGATCATTGACCCACAAAAGCAGCGGATGGTGGATGATTAGCAATTTCCAAACGAACCGATGTTTGTTTGGGAGTAGGTTTTTTTTGTCACTGACACCAGTTGTAGTGACTATTGACAACCCTATAAGTGTTTGAATTACAAGATAAGTTTGCTTACATGGTCAAACTTTGTCATCGTACGACTTAGTTAAATTTCTGAAGAAACGGATTAAAATTTCTTGGTGAGCAAAATCAAAATATTTGTAAACCTTTCTGTTTTTCGCCAAGAAGTTAGTTACGACGACAGCTTACAACTCTTCAGATTATTACCAATTTCAAGATAAATTGATTGATTTGGAGCAAAATTACTCATAGAGAACAATTAATTTTGATTATGAAGATTTCACCACAATCTGACTTATTTTTGAATTTTTACTTTTCTTAAGGGCTGCACGCAGTCCCCTCTCCGGCTTAATCATGGTGGCCATCTACAACTTATAACATTACGAATTTCATATTAAATTGAGTTGAATCCGAATTACTCAGATTTCGCTATTATCTGACTTATCGTTGAGTTTTGATTAATCTTGAGGAGCGTCTGGAGATTGTCCGAGATTGCTATGGCAACATTCTACAACTTATGAGATTAGAAATTTCAAGGAAAAGATTTGTATCAAAATTACTCGTAAAGAAAAAGTTATGAGATTTGTACTGTGCATATTTCACCATCATTAGACTTGCCTGTAAGTTTTGATCTAGCAAAGGCTATTATAAAGATATTTCCCACTTCATTTTGATGGCCGTCTAAACTCTTACGATTGAGTTGTATCAAAATTACTCGGAGAAGGAATCGTTACCGACCGAATTTTACCATCATCTGGCTTGTCTTGAATTCTGATTTTTGTTGAGGACTGTCATAAAGATATCGTTGACTTAACTTTGGCGACAACCAAGAAATTGGAATTTTGAGTTGTAGTAAAATTACTCGTAGAGAAAAATTTATGACACTTAGACTGTGTAGTTTCCCCATCAGTTGACTTACTTTTTAATTTTAATTTTAATTTTAGATGTGGATTATCTTAAAGATTTGCCCAACTTAATTATCATGGCAGTCAAAATTATTAAAAATTAAGTGCATCGTGTTGGTTCAAAATTACTCACAGAGAGAACTCACTACATCTGAACTGTGTTGATTTTTCTTAAGGATTATTATAAAGATTATTTGCTATAACTATGACCACAGTCTACAACTTATAAATTTCAAGGTAACGATTTGGACTTACTCACATAGAAATCATGAGCTTTTGATTATGCAAACTCTATCATCATTTGAGCTACTTTTGAGTTTTTATTTAATTTACAACTTTTGAGATAATTACAAATATCCAGGTAAATCGATAGAGTTGTATCAAAATTACTCGTAGAGAAAAAATTGTCACATTTGCACTGAGCAAATTTCATCATCATCTCACTTATCTTTGAGCTTTTATTTACTATGAGGACTGTTATATAAATATCTCCAACTTAATTATGACCACCCTTTATAACTCGTAAGATTATTACAAATGTTAAGGAAAATTATCGAATTGTATCAAAATTACTCACAGAGAAAAGATCGTTATGTTTGGATCTGACTTAACTTTGAATTTTGTTATTTCCGGGGGCTTTCAAATACTTATTTCCTATTTAACTTTGCCGACTGTGAACAACATCTGAAATTGCTATAAATTTTAAATTAAATTGAGTTGAATAAAAATTACTCGGAGCAAAAATCATATTTGAATGTGTAATTTTCACTATCATCTGACTTACTCCCGAGACAAATTATTGAAAATCTCAAGCTGAATCGATTTAGTTGTATTGAAACTGCTCATAAATAAAAAATTGTAACATTTGGACTGTAAAAAATGACACTAAAATCTTACTTACCTTTGAATTTTGATTTTTCTTGGAGATTACTATAGACATATCCTTAACTTAATTATGGCGACAGTCTAGAACTTATAAGGTTACATATTTTAAGGAAAATTCATTGCGTTGTATCAAAATTACTCATAAAGATATAATTACTCGTGGCATTTCTATTTATTTTTGATTTTTTATAACAGTTATCATTTAGATACTTCCGACTGAACTGTGGCGTCAGCTAACAGTTTATGATATTATTACAAATTTTAAACAACGTTGATTGAGTTGGATCAAAATTACTCAAAGAGAATAAATCAAAATAATTGCCAGTAACAATTGTGCTTTCATTTGACTTACCTTTGGAATTTGATTTTTTCTGAGGACTATCAAAAACAGATCTTCGGATTGATTGATTGATTCTTAATTTGATCAGAATTACTCAAAGAGAATAAATTAAGATTTTGTACTGTGTCAAATTTCAATATTATCGTATGTACCTCTGAGTTTTAATATTTGGAAGGTCTATTATAACATCCAACTTAATTATGGCAGCAGTCAACAACCTCTTGTTTTATCACAAGTTTCAAGTAAAATTGGCAAGTTGGTTCAAAATTACTCGGAGACACTAAACCAGATTATTGTAGACTTCACATCGGTTAGATTTACTTCACATCTTTATCTTCCTTTCTCAACGTTGTTCTAATATTTTTACTCGGTGATATTTATAGCTTTGGGCCCGTTTAATGTTACCTAAAAGGTTGCCAAGTAAATTGTGTTAAGAGATTTATAAAAAACGATGCTTCTGATTGTATGAGGATGTCAACTTTCAATTTCCTTTGGCCACATCTGAAAGATTTCTTGACGGTTTGGTTGGCTTGAACCAAACAACTAAAAGATGACACTAGTATTGTGAAGTTTCTTAAAGAGTTCGTTCGGTCGTTGATGAGTTGCTTGATTCGAGTCCAAACAAGATACTCGGTAATAATCCATTTACCACTCACCGAAACGATGGATGATTTTATTTATCTGCTCAAAACTGGAGGAAAATCAAATTTTGTCGGATCAGCAAAAAGTTGGTTCATTCAGATGATCATATTTTGGTGTACTTCAAAGAAGACTCAAACAAGCCAAGTTCATTCAGGTCATCAGGGCGTTCTTGATTCAATCATTACAATAGATGGTGTAGCAGTGTTAAATTGTGATGAAATGGTGTTGACGGATTGGAAGAGAGTTCAATCTTTTCCCCAAACCAAGCATTCTGTGAGACTTACACCGTCTAGGGCTTTTTTTTCTAGAAGTCTTTTTGGTAATTATTGCACGAATGTTCTAGGAAGCTAGTCTTGCCAAGAATGTTTATATAGTCCAAAGCTTGTATTGTCGTTGTATTGTCGCTCTTTAATTGCGCGTGAATCTTTTTACAGATGTCTGTTGTTGTCTTTTGATGTAGTTTATAGTTGTGTTCAAACTGACGTATGGAGTGGTTGTTCAGAGATAAAAATTGGACTTTCGGGCTGTTTTTGGCTGTCTCCTGTCTCTTGGTTGTTGATGACTGTCATCTAGGCTTCTGAGGTAATGATTGGGTTTTGTAGAAAAAACAACTTCCTCAATTTTTGGAAATTTACATTTCTTTACAAGTTCTTAGAGAAAAGGTCTCGGAATGAAAAACTAACGTGACAATATGTACTTGTCGTGCCCCGCTAGTAATGTGAAAAAGACCGGTGAAATATCGCACAAAGGTTGTGGTGCCGAATTTTTGTTCCGTCGCTGTGGTTCTGACTTTAAGAAAGCAGTGCGTAGCAGAATGCGCTTTTAGAATCTACTACTTCTACGAAAATTTTAGATTTTGATTTACAGGAATCTGCAAGATGAAAGTACAGCGAGTAGACGCTAGACGGCGCTAGTATTTGGTAAAAATTGAGTGTTTAGCTAGCTGACACCTTCAATTTTTGCAAAAATTTGGTGTTATATTCGGAGATTTGGCTTAAATCTATTTTTAAAAAAATTACAATTTCTTTTATTGTTTATTTATGACGCACCCTGTGTGCTTTTTAGAGAAAGTATTCAGGTGACGTTCGGGTAGCTTTTTATCTAACTGGGAGAAATTAACAGTTGTTTATTTCATATGTAGGGTTTTTATAAAGTAGCGGCTGTTCTTTAGGTGATTGTTACCAAACCCCTGTTGGTTATACCACCCCTTTGTCAGAGCTTATCTTTTTTATTCATAATATGCATGAAATTGTATTAGCGCCTTATCTGTGTCTAGTTCATCAATGAAATGATGCTGTGATCACGTCTAGATTTTCCTTTTTGGCTTGATTGCATCTAGACTATACCAGGAACGTTCAAATTTGAGCTGAACTTAGTTTTTTAAAGTTTTGCAATGATTTCTTCGCCAAATTTAAGTCTGAAAATTAATAACCGACATCAAAAGTTGCTAGATAAATGTAGACATTAACCAGACAAATTTATAAGGTAGTAAAACTCGTTAGACGCTAAATGACGGCTCGTATTTGACAACAAATTAATAACAACCGTCAATTAAGCTAATTGGGTTCATCGGTGGCAATTAGGAGCGGAAAACATGTAATCAACAACAAAAACTGGATGCCAGGTATATTTAGATGTTCTTTCACGGCAGCGGTACAGCGGTACAGCGGTCGGCTGTCCTTTTATTGCCGTCTTAAGTAGACTTTTTGGATCAGCGAACAGTGAACAGAGAGAACAGAAGTTTTTGGTTTAATTAAAAACCTTGTAAAGCAGACGAGTTGATCGCGTATTTAAAGAAACAAAACAAAATTACTGTTTTTAAAACAAAAGCTTCTAGAAGTATGAACATCTAAAAGACAAACTTGTAGATAAGATTTTAGACTGCATCATACCTCTTATTGTTTGTATGCCAAAAATTCTTCCTATTTTGGTCTTATCTGTCTTCTCCTCTATCCGTACGCACAAAATTTTCAGAACTATAGGTTCTGTCCGATGATAATAAAATTAAGCAAGGGCGATGGACAATGAAATACCTATTGGGTTTAAAAATGGCCAGATTGCATTTAGAAACTTCAAGGCAGGTTCTATTTTAACTACAAACTTTAGTGCACCTTTTAGTGGCATTTAGTAACTAGTGATCTGCATTATTCTACTTAGTCATTTGATTGGAATTTCGTCCAAACTCGTGGTCATCCGGGATAGTTCGGATCTCGGTATACTATAGGGCGGCGAAAGCGACAGTGATAAAGGAGCACAAACTCTCTTTCACTCTAGCTGTCAGTTCAGCTACACTTCCAACTTATAATTGTAAATAGTGTAGCGAAACAGAATGTCGTTACTTCTAGAACTGATCTATAGAAGCGAAACCTGCAGGAAATTCCAAGCCCCGTAACGCGACTGTAACTCCAGTGCCATTTGTTTTACAAAAAATTATTATTGCTCCTTTGACAACTACTGCTGCCTCCTGGGTTAGGAAGGGGGGGAGGAATAATTGTGACTGGACAAACTGGACTAAAAGGCTCAGTTTTATGAATGCCCGACGAAAGTTATACGATGGTGCAGATAGTTATTTGTCTAATTGATAAACATTGTGGTTGTGAGTGCATAAGGTGGAGAAAAGTTATTCGTGGCCTTAGAGAGAAGACATCTTGAAGAAGAAGACCGTCCTCTACTAAGCAACATGGTAGCATAGAACGAAACGAGAACGTAATGTTTGTTGTGATGCAGTTCCACGGCGTATAGAGGGTTGCACAAATGAAATACTAAAGGAATGGGGGGGATGAGCCATAGAAAAGGCGGTACAGGCGCACTTAGTTCACCCTTTAAGAAGTTGGAAATTTTAGTGAAAAGTCGTGTTGTCTTTTTCTTTTTAGACTATATGAAGATTATTTATCTTTTTAAAGAATCTCAGTAACTTTTGTTTATTAGTATTAAAATACCGTAAATAGTAATTTTTGCTGTTACTTCATTTGAAACTACCTCTCGCAAGGGGTTTATTTTGAATTACCATATCCAATGTTAAAACTGAAGACTCTTGGATGGGAGGAGTTATCTAGTCGTGGTGAACAGTGGTAAAGGTGGTAGAGGCGCAGTTGGTTTGCCTAGAAGAGCGTGACTTCGATTCTCTTTCTACGTAGAGTGAAAGCTCCTGTTGCCTGCTGCTGCTCCTTCTTCGCTGACAGTACAAAGATTAATTTTGTTTTTTAAAGATTTTTAACAATCCTCGGTGAGTAATATCTAATAATATGTAATAAATTGTAATTTTGCTCTTATTCTATTTATTAATACCCCTTCAAGGTGGGGAATTTCAAGTCACCATATTTAGAGGGGGTAAAGACACACGATTCACCCAGAAGAGCGTGTCTTCTACGTAGAGTGAGAGCTCAATTATTTTGTTTTTCTTCTACCTGGACAGTACGAAGTTTACTTGATGTTTTAAAGCCTCTGCGCAAGCCTTGGTGACTAAATCATTGTTCATGAGTATTCGAATACAGTAATTTGTAAGTTTTGTTTTTACTTTATTTGAAAATACCTCTCGCAAGGGATTCAATTTAAGTCACCATATCCAGTGTTAAAACTGGTGACTATTGGGGGACGAGGAAGGTACACTTCATCATGGTGAAAATGGTAGAGGTGCTTTTGGTTCACCTAGAAGGACGTGGGTTCGGTGCTTCTGTAGAGGGGTTGACATTCTACATAGAAGGAAAACTTGTTTCCTCTTATCTTTTTTCTTCGTAGACTGTACGGATATTATTTTGCTTTTTAAAGTCTCTCGGCTACCTTTGGTGACTAAAGCATTACTTATGAGTATTTAAATACTATAAATTGCAATTGTTGTTCTTCAATTGTAAACACTGCTCGCAATGAGTGCATTGCAAGTTACCATATACATTGTTAATACCATAGACTCTTGGGGCGGGGGAGCTACTTAATCGTGGTAAACCGTGGTAGAAGCGTACTTAGTTCACCTAGAAGGGCTTGGTTTCGATGCTTTTTGAGAAGTTAAAAATTCTACGTAGAGTGAAAGCTGATATTATTTTCTTATCTTTCCTCCTGGACTGCGAGAAGTTTATTTGGTGACTAAAACATTGTTTCTGAATGTCAAAATACTATATACTTGCTTTATGATAACCCCTCGCATAGGGATGCAATCCATTGTAAATACTGAAGATCCTTTGCGGAAGGGGGACTATCTAACTGTGATAAACCGTAGAAACGATGGTAAGGTGTACTTGGTTCACATAAAAGAAGGTTAGTTCGATGCTTTTTTAAGAAGTTAAGCATTTCTACGTAGAGCGAAAGCTCGTTTGCCTTCTTCTCCCTTCTGGACTGAACGAAGTCTGCTTTGTATTTTGAAGACGCTCAGAAACCCTTGATAGCTAAAGCTTGTTTATGGTGTTTACATACTCTGACTTGGAAGAAATTGGAAATTCTACGTGGAATGAAAGCTTGTAGTCTTTTTCTCCATCTGGCTGGACTACAGGAAGACTGTAAAGAAATTGGGGCGCACTTAGTTCACACAAAAAGGTGTGTGCATTAATTAATACACACTTTCGGGACTTTCAAATTCCACATAGAGAGAAAAATTATATTTTCTTCTTCTATTTCTTTCTGGACTGAACGAAGTCTACATTTCGTTTTAAAGATCCTTAGCAACTCTTGGTGACTAAAGCATTTATGGGTTTTCAAATATTGTAAATCGGAATGTTTGCTATCACTCCATGTATAATACCCCCCCCCCCTCCCACAAGGGGCTGCATTTCAAGTCACTATAGCTATTGTAAGTACTGAAGATTTTTGGTCGTGGTATACTGCGGTAAAGGTAGCAATGGTGCACTTGGTTCGTCCAGAAGGGCATGGGTTCGATGCCGTTCTAGGAAATTGGTAATTCTACATAGAATAAAAGCGTGCGTTGTCGTTACTTTTTTTCGTAGGCTGTACGAAGATTGCTTTGCTTTTTAAGGACTCTCAGCATCTTTTATGAGCATCAGAATATTGTAAATCGTAAATGTTGTGTTTACTTGATTTATAAATACCCCCTCCCCACTAAGGACATTTTAAGTCGGTTTTTGATTTATAGAGGAACTTGGTGATGAGGAAATTCGTAACGAGAATGAGGTAAGAAGAGGAGAATAGGTCGTATTAATAGGCATAACGTTATTACAAACATTAACAAAAGAAAAGAGAAGAAAGTCTCTTAAGTGCTTTACTCTCCTTTCTTGTTCTCTTCTTCTTTGTTGTTGTTGAAATGTTAGTATCACTGATTTAGTGATTATAAAATCTTTTCATTTTATTATATGGTTTTCTTGGTTTTCATGAAAAAAGTGAATTCTGCTTTTCTCTAAATAAAAAACTATGAACGAGTAAAGTCAGACGAAATCGAAAGACAAAGAAAGACAAATGGAAATATCTCCTATATATTTTACTGGTTTTATATAAATTGATAAATTTATCTTACGCCCTGCTCCGCAGTTCTATTGTTTTTACTGTTGTTGTTTGTTTCCTTTTCATTTTTTTTTATAGTACTAATTTTGTCTTCATTATCATTGTTTATTTTTTATTTGATTTCTTAGTTATATTTTTCTTTTTCTAGTTTGTGATAATTGACACAATTTTCTTTTCTTCTATTTTTATCTAAAATATCAATTATCAATTATATTATTTATTCTTTTTTTTAAGATTAATAAATAATAAATCAAATTTTTGCTATCTTCTTCTTCTTCTTCATTTTTCCTCTTTTAGTTCATAATATTTTCATGTACCTTTTCAGTTTATTTTATTATTTGAAGTAAAATGTCACAAAAGATTAACCAGCAAGAGTCCTTGACAATTTTGAAATGGAAAGGGGAGAATTATGGAGAAGGTGGAAAAACCTTATAATAAGCATATTTTTGGCATGTGAATGATGTTTTCTTTTTCCTTCTTTACTTGAACCTATTTACACGTGTACATGGAGTAAAAAATATTTTTTAGCCTTTGAGGCCAACATGTAGATGATCTTGACATTTCTGTCGATACATAACACATCAGGGGTTGTTTGCGTTAGATAGACATAAAATTGCCTCATCGCGACATTGAGAGCTGCATCTATTTAACCCAAATTTCTTACATAATTAATGACGACAATTTTGGCTGCTTACAATAAACAAGGCAGTTGCTCGTTTTATTCCGTTAACGTGGCCGTTACAACTTCTGTATCATCGTGAAGAATGCCCACCGACTATTGCGGCTCGAAGAGCGGGCTGTTCTCGCAGCCCTGCAGCAGGTTGCGCACGATGTTCGGGTGAGCGTACATAGGCAGGAAGGTGTCGTTGTCGCGGAGGAAGTCCAGCACCTTCTGCTCCAGCTGCTGGTGGTAGGGCGACCCCATGAACTTCTCTTCGATCTCCTCGCGTTGGTCGAAAGTTAGCTGGAATTCGCGAGCAAAATAAGGCGCAGCTGCTGGATTATTGCGCGCTCACCTTGTGCCACTCGTTCTCTTTGAACATCTTCACCAGGTCTTCTACGAGGGACTTGCCGGGGATCGACTAGAACTTTCTTAATGAAACAAAAGCGAAGCTAGTGTCGAGCGGCATCTACCGTGTAGGACGCCATCAGCCTCTTAATTTCCTTCTCCAGCAAGGGGAATCGGTCGTGATAGATGGCGCACATCCACGGCTCTCTGAAGTACTCGAACAGATCCGTGATGAGTACCATTTCGAAGCGGGCCTGGAAGTTGTTGAGCAGCTTCTCGTGCTTCCCCCAAATGGATGTTAGATTTATGTAATCAATATCCTAGAAGATTTTAGAAATGAAAACCACAAAGATGGCGTGGGGCTTACGAATTTGGCTAGGCAGGTTATCGTTTCGACCACGCCGTAGCTGTTGAGATGGAGTCTGAAGTAACCTTGCTTCTCTATGTGTTTATAGTCTCCAGTTACATATACTTGGCCCTAGAATAATGATGGTAATTTACTCTAGTCAGATTAGTTAGCAAAGAGCCGGCTTACGTAATCTTCAGCGCTCATGGCGACTTCTAGAGGGACAGGGTACCCCGGTTTCCTAACAGAGAGGTAGCGTAGGTTCCCTGGAAGCTTGCAATAGGTCATCAGTGGCTTCTCAAAACTGGGTACCAACATATTACCCGGTGTGCAGAAGATATCGCTAAGCTCCTCCTCCTCGTCCCAGAACGGAATGATCTTGCGCCTGATGTTCTGCCCTAGCTTGTGGCCGATTTCCTGCAAGTTGTAGTACTTGTGCACCATGTGGTCGGCGTAATACCTCCTGGAGTACTTCGTTATCGTTCCGGCAGCGAAGATGTTGGGGTCGTTCGTTTGGAAGTCGGGCCCGATGACCAGGGCTCCGTCGAAGACCAGCCCTGCTTTACTGATGGCGAGGAAAGTGCGCATGCTGACGGTTTTATCGTTATACATGAACATTGCGATGCAGTCGAGGAAGATGCGCTTGTTGCGGGTTTCGAACTGCACGCTCGTAATTTTGTTGGTGTTCTTGTCCAAGGCCCAGTCTATGAAGTAGTAGGACGAGTAGGCCGTGATGCCTTCATTCTTAATAGCTGCGTTGATCGCCTCGTCCACCTCGCCATCATTGAAGCGAGAGACTGTGTGGGAGAATTTACTTTTTGAAACCACTGGGAAGGGCTCTACGAAAATGATGTTTTCCCCCGGAATTCCGTACTCTAAAAGAGTCGCCAAGCAAGTGTAAGCCTCCATGTATTGGCCGTATACTATAACAGAATCTAAAAAGAGAAATGAGGCAAATAGTGACTGATTCTACTCACATGTTTGTTTCTTATTGATCGAAATCAAATACTTCAGCTTAAGCAAGGATTGGGTCGCATCATTCTCGCTGTTGACTAGATAAACATTTTCAGGGAACGGCACTACCACATTTTTCTGCTTCTTATCTTTCTGCACGTTTGGGAGGGTGGGCTTTTGGAACTGCCTGCCACACATGAGGAATAGGAGATCGTATGGGAGAAAATTGTTATCGTTTAAGATCAGCAGCTTGTTCTTCCTGTCGATTCGAGTCATGGTTGCGTTCACAACATTGACGTATGTCCTCAAAGCAGTCAAGTGCATGTAGCGGTAGCTGTACGTGCTCTTCTTCACAAACATCATGTCTCTTATTTGGTTCTCGGACTTCTGATAAG
The DNA here is from genome assembly GCA_036346155.1 of Sinelater perroti. Lineage (NCBI taxonomy): Eukaryota > Metazoa > Arthropoda > Insecta > Coleoptera > Elateridae > Sinelater > Sinelater perroti. The sequence continues at coordinate 146,121 of JARFIY010000070.1, read as the reverse complement.
GGAGCCCATCGGGAGATATCATGGTGACGTTCGTGAAGGTCACGTAGTACGAATGGCTGAAGCTGCAGATCAGGGACTCCAGAAAGGCCAAAGCCGTGTCGCTGGCTCCCACCACGACGATCCTCTTGTTGATCTCGTAGCGAGGTAGCGTGCAGTGGCGGGACGTGGAAATGTATAAGGCGAACGGGGGGTCGATGCGGTGCACTACGTCCGGGGGAGAGCAACCCTCCAAGTTTGTTTGCGTGAATTCGGAATTCGGGCGAGGCTTCACCGGGAGCAGGTCGCTCAGCACGCAGCACAGCACCCTCCCGCGCATTGCCGTGAACGTATCTGCCGGATATACGCAGTAGTAGAGCACGGAGAAGTCGCTCAGCCTATGGATCTCCCGCAGAAAGAACCTGGAGTGCCTTTGGAAGATCGGAGACAGGACGAGGTGCTTTAACAGGCCATGGCAGCCGGACTTGTGGTGGTCCTCATTCACCCAGGTGCTTAGCTCGTAGTGGCTGCGGAGGTACTCGACGTCCTCCGCGTCTTTCACGACGGCAGCTCCAACAATATGGCCTTCATTCTCAAGTATGAAGGCTCTGAAGTCATCTTCGTTATTGTAGTTACTGACAGCCGAGGCGAAGTCCCTTTCCAGCTCGCTTGCTAAGGATATGTTGTCTGTCAGCAATTTTATCGTGTCAACATCCGATGGGACGGCACTGCGAACTACTGAGGTGCCTGACAGAACGTTACGATGAAGAAGATAGAGCTCGTGAAGGTAGGTGCTGGCGGGACGAGGCGCAACTCTACTAAAATGCTTGAGTATAGGAAATGGGGGACACGCAGATGGTACAGATAAAACGCAGTAGTCTCGGTTAGGAAAGCACTCAAAAGCCGCTTCCAGAAGTAACACCAAGGATTCCAGTTCGTGTTCAGGGTGCGTGACTGCTAACTCTAACACAAAAGCGTTGATTTCCCCATAGAAGGATGGTTCTTGCGGTATATTTGAACAAGATTTGATATCTAGAAAGTAAATATAATGTAACCATTATAGAGAGGGGGGAGGAGAGACAACTTACCTCTAGATGAACGGTAGTCTATGTCGTTACAGCTTAGTAGTCTGTAGTCGCTTTTTTCAGCGAATAGATGCATTTTATAGTCTTCGAACGAGATGTCGACGGAACTGCTGCTGCACCTGGACGAAAACGATTCGTTGCTGCCAATCTCTGTATACAGCACAATGTCTATGGAGGACAGGTTTACTATGGAGAAGTCGTCGGCAGACTCGTCGGAGACCGTGTTCTCGGCAACCTCCTCCTCTTCGGGCTCGCCGACCGACTTCTGCGACTCTTCCCCGGTTAGCGGCTGAATGGCGGCGTCCGCCCCGCTACACGCAAGAGGTGTTGGTTGAGAAGGGCGCGAGCGAGACCTACCCACCGGTCCGCCAGGTCGACCGTCACGGCGCTGAGCTCCTCCAGATCCTCCAGGACGACCGTGTCGTCCACGTGCGGCTTCCTCAGTCCGTTGAAGGGGATCAGCTCGAAGGCGTGGCTTAGCAGGCGGTGGTTGATGGCGGCGTTGAGACACAGCACCGCCACCGCCTGCTCGTCGTGCTCAGCGACGATGAGCTGCCGGCCCGCGTCGGGGTGCCGCGTTATCATCTCGGCGATGTAGAACTCGCCGTACTGCTGCTGCAGGCGCTCCGAGTGCATGTGGATGAGCGGCACCAGGTCGTCGTTGTCCTCCTCCACGGCCCTGCGAATCTTGTACCTGTTCACGAAGTGCTGGCGCGAGATGAGGTATAAGCTCTGGACCTTGTAGGGGTTGTGGAACCCTGAAAAGAGTTCTGGGAGGTTATGTCAAGTTTTGGACTGTTTATATGCATTTTTCTGACACCTTTACCACTTTACCAGCAACCTTCTGGTCAATATTTTTCTTAGTGATCAGATAAGTCCCGATGTTAAACTCAAAAAGAGAATAAAATTGTTGGGAGACTGTAAAGAACAGGATACTAAAAAAAGAAAGTATTTTATGACACCAATATAATCAAAGTTCTCTTCCAACGGAACTAACAAGTGGTCAAGAAATCACTGTGTAAGTTACCTAGCAAAGAAGGAAGAATTGCAACTTCCTAACAGATCTCTGTGCTAATCTATTGAAAGGGAGGGATAGAGAAACGAAAGACAGAAGAATGTAAAGTATCGATTAGAAGATAATGAAAAAAGATACCGAAAGACTATAATCAGCAATGTTGCAATTTTAAAGAAGATGATGACCAATTGAAAGATAAAATCGCATAGAAGGTGTTTCGTATTTTATGTTATCAACTATATCCTCTAAGAAAACTTAGTTTTCAATAAGAGAGTCTACAGTACATTAAAAATCGATTTTGAACTAAAAATCAGATACTATTAACTGTCTAAAATAGAAGGAAAAAAGAGAAATATAGAATTTTAGTGGTCTAAACCAAAGAGACTACAATTGGTTGTGAGGAACAAAATGATCGCAAAGGGATTCAGAACTAGAGTTTCGGCTGTTACTCTAAAAAAGCAACAAAAAGGAAGAGATGATGATTAAGCGTTGGAGGCTAATGGGTAGTTATAAAACATAAGATTCCAGTGATGATTCAAAGAACCATTTTGTATTTTAAGAAGATGTTAACGATGCAGACTATCAACAAGATGAAGACAGATCATAAACGGTTTTGAAGAACCTATCGATTTCTTATCATGTTTAATAAAGTTTTTCGTTGTGATGTTAAAGATTTCCAAACAAAGATGGCAGCGAAGAGAGGATAGGCTTAAATATTAAACCTATGATGCAAGAAGATGGTAATGAAAAAAGAAAGTGATGATAGTAAAGAGAGTCAACAAAAATGTAAAGCTAGTAAAAGCTATTTTACCCAAATTGTTGGTGCCGTCGCAAGAACAACAAACGGGAAAGAGAACTACGATGTGACGGGCTAAAGGATGATTTTATCATCTAATGATGTTGATTGGTGTAACGCTACGTTTTCTAGTGTTTTATCTCAATTCTAAATAAAGAAATTTAGGTGACATTAATATGGAGATTGATCTTGTGATCTAAGGTGATAAGGAGAAAGTGATGATGGTGAAGAGAAACTACAAAGATCTTAAAGAGTAACAAACTTATGTCGTATTCTGAAGATTGGCAAAAAAGAAATGATTGCTGAGATTTAGAAGTCGATGTAAGCAGAAGCTGATAAAAAAGATAAACAATTCTAAAGTGTGATATATATTGACATACTGATCTTTAAACTTTTCTGTAATCTTAGAGAGCGCGATAAAGACCTCTGAATTTTAAAGTACTCATATCAGTGGGAGATGGTTCAATATTTTAATGTTACCTTAAAGAAAGATTAGTAAGAAATAGCGGCTCACATAAACTACACGTGAAGATCGATTCTATGATTTAAAAGGTTGATGTTGAAGGTAACAGTCAAGTGTAAAGTGTTTCGAAGAAAGGAAGAGAAAACTACCTAGACGTGTGGTAATTCTCTGGGTGGCTTTTGTGATCTTGTGATGGTGCTGAATTTTTGTTTCAATTTATCAATGATAACTTAAATAAAGACGAATAGCAAGTCTTGTTTAGGATACTGTAGCACAAGAGAGATGATACAAATTGATGACATCTTCGTTTGAACTTTTCTAGTCAATTGGGATTGGTGGTGGTAATGATAGATGATTTGATCAGATAACAGAAGAAGGTAAAGTGGAGCGACCTGCTGGCATAATTCTGGTCCCATAGCCTTCCAACCAGTCCAGCTTGCCCACCTCGGGCGGCACTACTGCGATGATGTACTCGAGGAACGAGTTGGCTCCGTAGATAGACTTCATCAAAGGGCGCAGGAACGAGCGCGTGTACGACACGTCGAAGACGGCCAGGTGGATCCATAAGGTGTTTCTCGGCACGATGAGCTCCAATTGGTAGATGTTGAGGAGCCAGTGCCCCCACTCCCACGGCGGAATGCTGGGTATGTTGGGGTGGTCGCAGAGGCATATCGCGGCTACCACACTCGTTTCGGAGTTCTCCACGCACATAGATATATGACTCATATCTCTAAAAACCAATGATGATTCCAAGTGAGCTAATGAAGTCTGATACCCACAGCATTTTGACGAAGTTCACGTCGCCGAAAACGGCCTGCGTTTCGATGGTTGCCAGTTTCTTCAACGACCCCAAATCGTCCATGTGAGCTAACCGGATGTTGCAGATGTCAGTGCGGCTATCCCCTCTGTAGGTGTTGGTACCAACCTCCGTAGCGTCCGATATCTTCGTTTGAAGCGACATCCTGGATTAGCAATAGGGAGGAAAATGAAACAAAGTGACAGCTGTAATGGTGTATTGACTGTCATTGTTTGTTACACGAAACTTGCAGTGCACTTAGATATTTGTGCGGTGTGTCCAAAAACAGTTAGTTGGTGTACTGAAAGAGCAAAGCAGAAGGCGTGCGAATCGGCACCAGGTTGGACTGCCCGCGGCCGCCCTTGATGACCCAGTAGTCCCTCCCGTTGACGTTCTTCTTTTCCCCGTTTTCGTAGTTGAAAGGCGCCCCGAAGAGCGTGTGATAGGGCGGAGGGGGTGACACAAAATAGAAGGCATCCTTCCCAGAGTCCTTCCCCATCGCATCCGGCTTGTGGATATACTTCAGCAGAATTTCCGCCACGAACACTATTCCAGATATGACGAAGCCTGCCGCTACTATATAGTAGGTCAGCAGGAGATCTGTGTTCCTCAGCTGCCTTTCTTTGCTCCCCAAATTCAGCGGGCAGATCTTGGTGTTGGGCAACCCGTCCCTAAGCTTGAACTTCACTATGCCGGACTCGACCAAGTGTTCCAAACTGAAATACAGCTGCTCATTTTCCTGATAACTATTTTACAGCAAAACACACTTACATGTCATCAAAAAGGATGCGATATTCAAACTTCCTGGAATAGGCGAAAGCTCGCGCTCGCAGAAGGACAGACCACGCGGTGATGACGTACGTGCACCGGTCCGCTTCAGCAACCCCCATCTTGGCCTTATTTAGGTAGTCCTGAAACATCATGTGCTCTACGATTGGCTTTTCCCCAATGTACAGATACTCCTTCTGCTTCACATATTCCTGCAGGATGATATTGTTGTCATCGACCACGAAATGAGGCGATGAGCCTTTCATGGTGAAGTACAGCGACTCCAAGTCCTAAAACAGTGCCCGTTATTATTAAACCACCGATTCTTGGCCCAATTTCACATTAGTTGCAGCCTCCTCGATGGCATTTCCTCTCTTGGTCACCCACGAGTAGCGCTTCGCCCCGATATCTTTCGGATTGTTCACCGGCAGGGTGAATTGAGACAGCGTGAGGAAGGCCGTCAAATTAGCCGTGTAAAAGGCTGTCAGTATCGTTATGAATATCCACCAGGTCGCGAAGAGCAGCCTTGTGGAATCTGAAATGGGATATCAGATTTTTTGATACGTGGAGGAGGAATAACAGAACCTGAGATAGGCGCGACGGTGGTTCCTTGCTTCAAGAGTGCGCCGTAAACGAACCATATGCAGGCGTATAAATTCGCCGTTGTGGTGGGTTCTTCCTCGCAGAGTTTCCTGTGTAGTCTGATCAGAAAGTATATGACGGGACCGACGCAAATTAGGGAGGCCAAGATCAGAAGCCACACTTCGAGGGTGAAGGGGGCCAGCAGACCCGATCCGGTGGCGGACTCTGCCGGGCGCTTCATCAAGACTACCCACTCTCCCATGTCCAAGCTGGGGGAGTACTGGACGAACTTCCAGTACTTGGGGATGACCGGGAGGAACGCTGCCGCCATGTCGGCCTCCTGAGGACATGCTACGTAAATGCGCCTAATAGTAAATCGATACGGGGGGGTTAGGGGTAAATCCTTATGTTCCCTAATGGAGACTGATTATAGGTTTACGATGTTTGATTTATGGCGGCTTAATATCGACGGTTAGTGCTTACGTTGGAATGCAACATCCCGAAAATCCCCGTCCGGTTGCTGCCCAGGATGTCTTCTTCGGGCACCACGACGGTGTAGTTGAAGTTGTATTTCTCCTGCAGGTACTCGACAAACTCGAACGCCACCCCTTTCCCCACCCAGCGGCCGTTCTCCTGAATCGCGTAGCTCAAAGGGACGTTCTGAGGACAAATTTCGTTAAGGTCGTGGGAAGGTTAGGGGAGCCGCTCCGCTACCTGCAGGGTGGCGATTTTCAGGTGTTTTCCCTGCAGCTTCTTCCCCAAGGCGTCCATAAGAATGCGCCTGTTCCCGCAGCAGCCTGGAATTTTCATCAAAGAGTTAAAGCGGATAAAGAGGTTGCTGATGATCTGTTGATAATTTGGTAAAAGGCCACACTAGAAAGGCGCATCTGAGTACGTTTCAGGTCACGCTAACGAATCGTCCACGATAAAGGGCTTTTTATGTCCCGTATGCCATCTAATGCAAACAGCTAAATGAGTTGCAAGCACGAATGCATTATTAAAATGCAGGTTGTTTTCGTGTTAAATGGCGGTAGAAGGATCGACCCATCATGAGCTTTGTTAAAATGTTACGAGGAAGGTGTAAAAGTTGTCTAGTAATTTGGGAATTACCGATTACATAGCGGAAATACAAACGCCACCTTGTTCGTAATTTTAAGATTTAGCACATCCGCTCTTTTGCTGTCTATATCAAGGTCTCTAACTGAGCACATAATCGTGAAGAGTAACTAATTAAAAGTTAGTTTTGATTAAGTGGACCGCTTTCGAAATGGGTATAAAGCACCGATTACACTTTGACATCAAAATTTTGCATCTTTAACATATTTAGTATTATTTTCGCATAATAAGGTCATGAAGAATTTGAACATAAATTTATGATGACGCAGTTCTAACAAGAATTCTTGATTACGATATGATGAAAGTCTTAACTGAAGTTAAATATTGAGAATTTTCATTTGACTGTAAAATTCTGCATATTTTATGCATTCACCGATTACATAATGCGAACGCAAGATTTTTTTAGGAACATTGTCTTTTAGTAGGAACCAATTTTTATTTGGGGGTAATCGATTGCGATTGTAGTTACTGATTACACTAGAGGGGTTAATCAAATGAATTACGTCATCAACAGTACTAGATTTTCTCCTATTTCCATATGTAAGTATTCTTACCCCCAGCAAATTTTTGAAAATTGCGATTACAATCACTGATTACGAATTGAGGATGCGAAACGTACATAATCAGTTGGTGTTTAGTGAGATTATTTGTGTTTCATCAATGGCCGAGTTTCGTATCTACAAAAAATATGTTGATTATAATCACTGATTAAGTCTTCAAAACGTAAACATTTATTTAGGATGGGGATTACGTTGCGAACCTTAATCAATTACGTTTGCAGGATCTGGTCTTACTAAAACTCGTTTAAATTAACGTTTACATTGCTACTGCATGTTGTGTAATCACTGATTACATACTGAAAATTAATTGAAATTGAACTTCAGTGACATTTAATATGGCACATATTTAGAATTTGAAGTAATTAATAAAAATAATAATTACAATATCTGACTATATTAAATTCATTTACGGTTTTACGTTTATATAATCGTGATTATGTATTAGAAACATGAGATACTACATTAGGTTAAAGGTTTTCTTTAAAATCACTGATTACACCCAGAGGACATAAATATTACTGCTTATTTAGTGAGATTACGAATCAGTTGGTTTGGGAGAGAACAAAAATCAGAATTTAAGGGAACTGGTCGTCACTATAATCACTGATTACATATTCTGAAATATTGAGGGAGGAGGACTTGTAAATGTTAATAAATTACTCATTGAAATTCTACCATTAATTTTATTGAGAAACTTCATTGTTATATTTTGTTAGCGATGGTATCTAATGGCTTGTTAAAATCCAGGAGTACGGTGGTTTTGATATAATCATCGATTTCATAGCGAAGGCATAAGTAACTTGATTTGAAAAACTAAATTCTAATTGCAATTAGGTAAGATCGGCAAAGTCTGAAGTAGTTCATTTTAAATTAATCACCTTACTTCTGATTTTATTGAATTCTATTTCTATGTAATCGGTGATTATGTTTTGAAAACATAAGAATCCTTTTTGTGTTAAAAGTGCGATGCGTAATTGATTATGTTGTTGGAATTCCACCACTTATTTGGAAATGGAAATGTGGTTATAATCTAAAGGCACACTATATATGTAGTAAAAATTAAATTACCATAACTTTAGTGTGATTGTAATTTTGTGTAATCAGTGATTACGCATTACAAATTCGAGTGATTTTAAGCGCGTCGTCTGTTGCGTGAATTTTGGTGCTTAATAATTGATTTTATTGTTAGGCATGCAATGATTCTTAAAATTTAGGATTATAGACGGTGATTACATATGCAAAACCTAAATCATTAAGAAAATTGTTTCCTTAAATGGGTCAAGAAAAATAAATTTCAAGATTTCGAAGGTAGTCTATAAGTGTATCAACATTTTTGTCAATTTTTACTATTTTTACTATAAGAAACAAAACAAATTTGTACGTTTCAAAAATCTAATCACTGATTATATGTAGTTTCTACAAACAGTAGCCCATATTTAAGGAACTTGAAATACCTGTTTTGTGAGCTTTGATACTTAAGATTTTTTTAGTTAAAGTTGAGTTTAATGTTTAAGAAGGTGTGTAAATATAATCACTGATTACGCTTCTTCACTAGAATTGAATATTAGTAATTTTTTCTCCCTCATCTTTTTAATTGATTGTAAAATGTTATCTGGCGGAGTAAAAACAACAAATTTATGCATTTAATTTGTGTTCGGAAATATTTAAAAAGTTAACTTTGTTTTATATTCTTTTATAAAGACTTCCGCCTCAAAAATCACAGTGTTACAGTCCAGGGAATTGATTACATTCTTAATCCCTGTTTACATCTTGAAGGTGTAAGTTTTTAAAATTTACCTAATTGACAAAATAATGATTAAACCCAATTAAAGTTTTTGGAATAGGAAATTGTGAAGTTTTTTGAAAAATATTTTGATTACAGACACTGATTACACTAACACTCTATTCACAAGTTCAAACGTTTGACTTAATTGATTTTTGATAGATGTTACTAGGAATCCAAGAAGTTGGTATTTTCACATTACATTAATCAATGCGCTTGTCTTTTTTTTAGAAGAATGCGAATAATCACTGATTTTTGAAACCAAAATAATTGTAACTAGTTTCTCTTGATACTTTCATAACAAAAGATTTACCGGAGCACAACCCGTTTGAAATTTAAAGGCACACTATATATGTAGTAAAAATTAAATTACCATAACTTTAGTGTGATTGTAATTTTGTGTAATCAGTGATTACGCATTACAAATTCGAGTGATTTTAAGCGCGTCGTCTGTTGCGTGAATTTTGGTGCTTAATAATTGATTTTATTGTTAGGCATGCAATGATTCTTAAAATTTAGGATTATAGACGGTGATTACATATGCAAAACCTAAATCATTAAGAAAATTGTTTCCTTAAATGGGTCAAGAAAATAAATTTCAAGATTTCGAAGGTAGTCTATAAGTGTATCAACATTTTGTCAATTTTACTATTTTTACTATAAGAAACAAAACAAATTTGTACGTTTCAAAATCTAATCACTGATTATATGTAGTTTCTACAAACAGTAGCCCATATTTAAGGAACTTGAAATACCTGTTTTGTGAGCTTTGATACTTAAGATTTTTAGTTAAAGTTGAGTTTAATGTTTAAGAAGGTGTGTAAATATAATCACTGATTACGCTTCTTCACTAGAATTGAATATTAGTAATTTTTTCTCCTCATCTTTTAATTGATTGTAAAATGTTATCTGGCGGAGTAAAACAACAAATTTATGCATTTAATTTGTGTTCGGAAATATTTAAAAGTTAACTTTGTTTTATATTCTTTATAAAGACTTCCGCCTCAAAAATCACAGTGTTACAGTCCAGGGAATTGATTACATTCTTAATCCCTGTTTACATCTTGAAGGTGTAAGTTTTAAAATTTACCTAATTGACAAAATAATGATTAAACCCAATTAAAGTTTTGGAATAGGAAATTGTGAAGTTTTTTGAAAAATATTTTGATTACAGACACTGATTACACTAACACACTATTCACAAGTTCAAACGTTTGACTTAATTGATTTTTGATAGATGTTACTAGGAATCCAAGAAGTTGGTATTTTCACATTACATTAATCAATGCGCTTGTCTTTTTTTTAGAAGAATGCGAATAATCACTGATTTTTGAAACCAAAATAATTGTAACTAGTTTCTCTTGATACTTTCATAACAAAAGATTTACCGGAGCACAACCCGTTTGAAATTTAAAGTCACATTGGTGACAATTTTTGAAGTGTTTAATTGAACAAAAATAATGAAATTTGGTTCTACTCTCTGACACTATCACTGATTATGAATCTCACAAAATTCAGCATAATTTTTCATTATTACAAAAAAAAATTATTAATTTTTCCTTACGAGTCGAAATAAATATCAAAATTTTGATATTTGCCTTAAATAAGCTAAAAGTTGAAATGGAAGAAAAAGCAAGTAGGTGCGTTATTTTCTTAAATATTTTTTTATGTTGAAGCATTAAAAAATACAAAAATCGCGCTGTAAAAAGTTGTACTCAATTTTTCTTCAAATTTTTTCAAAAATGCTATTTTCCGGGAAGTTTGTAATTCCTGCCTCGTCCGCCCTACTCACCCCCGCCGAGAATGAAGCGCGCGCTCTCGATTCCATCCTCGCCGTCCACATCCAGGCAGGACGAGGAGTTGGCGCACAGTCGCTCGAGGAGCAGCTCCATGACGCGCGGAAGTCAGGCCCGCACTGAGGGGAGGCAGCGCCGTCGGCGCTCCGGGTGCATTTCGGGACGCAGGCCGCCGCTGAACTGGCCACGGACGCCGCGGCGAGCGCGCATGGTAATAGCCGCTTGGCACCCCGTAACAGGGTAAGCGGGCTTGTTTGCCCACAACCATTAACGTGACGTGCGAGCGGAACGGCGGCTATTAGCCACCGAAATCGGTCGAAAAGTGCCCTCTCAGCGCTAATCGCCCAGTGGCAAGCCTTGGAGGGTGGACAACCCGTCATTAAAAGCCAATTACGGTTAGTGTGACGGCCACGGCCGATTCTCACAGAGTGCCGTTATTTTGCGCCGCATTGTCTGTCTCCTGACCCAATTTTTTACCCTTGTGTTTAGGATTATGCGGAACATAATTCTGAACTATTGCAGAGATCCTTGTATCATTACCATATTATTTTCTCTACTTAAAATGTAATGAGATTGCATCCCTGCATACGTAGACAATAATGAAAACCACAGATTATAAACTGCAATTGGGGAATTCAAGAGCATAACCGCCAATCTGTAGTCTTTGAAGCACAACAAATACCTTTAAAATAAGCAACATTACGTTAACACTCATGAAAAGATGTCAAAGTCAACGAAAGTCATAAGAAGCCTAACCGCATTTTGCTAATAAAATTATTGCACCCTTTAAAGTTTTACAAAAATAGCGCAATAAATGATACAGGGGCTTCAGTACATATCAACTAAGACAATCTAGATGTAATCGCGTTGTGCTTTGAAATAATAATAAAGTTCTCCAAGCTATAGCATAACCGCAATCTGTACGCGATGCTCTACGATATTTTGACAGCCCAGCATCGTTATTATGTTCTTAAGCATATGCTATTTGATATGCTTTGAAATAACATTCAAGTTCTCCAATCTATAGCATAACCGCAATCTTTACTTTACGTGACACACTACGTATTTTGACAGTTCAATATGTTCGATACTCTTAAGCATACGCTATCTGAGACAGTCGAAGCATAATTGGGTTATGCTTTAAAGTAGCATTAAAGTTCTCCAAGCCATAGCATAACCGCGATATCCACGCGGCGCACGATATTCTAACAGCAAAATATCGTTATTATGTTCTTAAAGATATGCCATCTGAGGTAGTCGAAGCATAATTGTGGTATGCTTCGCAGTAACGGTAAAATTCTCTAACCTGTAGCATAACCGCGATATTTACTTTAGGAGGTGCACTGTAGTTTTCAATAGCATGTCGTTATTGTGTTTTTTTAAAATACGCTATCTGAAACTGTTTTAGCATAACTGCGTTGTGCTTCGAAATAATAATAAAGTTCTCCAAGCTTTAGCATAACCGCAATCTTTACGCGATGCTCTACGATATTTTGACAGCCCAGCATCGTTATTATCTTCTTAAGCATATGCTATTTGATATGCTTTGAAATAACATTCAAGTTCTCCAATGTATAGCATAACCGCAATCTTTACTTTACGTGACACACTACGTATTTTGACAGTTCAATATATTCGATACTCTTAAGTTTATGCTATCTGAGACAGTCGAAGCATAATCGGCGTATGCTTTGAAATAACAGTAAAATTCTCCAAGATATAGTATAACCGCAATTTTTACTTTTTGCGAAGCTAAAATAATCTTTTAACAGAGTATCTTTATTGTGTTCTTAAATACATACGGACTAATAATCGTGTTATGCTTTGAAGTAACATTAAAGTTTTCTAATTGTAAGCTATAGCATAACCGCAATACTTACGCGGCGCACAATGATATTTTAATAGCACAATATCGTTATTGTCTTTCGACAGCATGTCATTATTGTGTTTTTAAACATACGCTACCTGACAGTTTTAGTATAACTGAGTTATGCTTCGAAATAATATTATAGTTATCCAAGCTATAGCATAACCGTAATCTTTACGCGGCGCACTACGATATTTTGACAGCACAATATCGTTATTATATTCTTTAAAAAATGCTATCTGAGACAGTCGAAGCACTTTTACATTCTTAATATATAACAAGTCATCTAGAGCATAACCGCAGTTTTCTATTCTTTGATTTGCAGCACAGTTTTTAGTAGCACAGCCGTATTATTGTATTCTTTAACATTTATCGACTAAGAATATCAGCCTATAATGGCGTTTTTCAGTAAACTTACCATTAAAAAACCAATTGCGAAACTAGTGGAAGCATAGTTACACTATTTTTCGAAATACGTGTTAAAGTATTAAAAACGTTCTGATATTACACAAAAACGAGTTTTCGTTCTTTTCTTGAATTCGAAGCAACACCGCCGCAAGCATAATCGCAGCCTTCTGCCTATATTAGCATATTGACCAAGCTGATTACATGATAAATGATTGAGAGCATAATTGTACTCTTAGAATCAGAAGTACACAATTCTTCTTCGTGATCATATTTTTGATGTACGGATGTACGTATAACCGAAGCCATTGTTAGCATAACTTCTAAATTATTACACAATAAATTGATACGTCGGGTTGCATAACTGCAAAAATTGCATTTACTCCTTAACATACTCATATTAGATTATACTTTTCGACACAGCCGACAGTCAAATACAAGCCGTGGAGCTTCATTTCCCAGTCTAAACTATAAGAAACCGTATTACGCTTCTGTATATTCAACCGGAATGTGCCAGAGTGATCGGGGGCATACCTGATCTTGTTGAGAAATGTCAGTTTTGGCATATCACGCCTAAACAATAGGGAGCGTTGCACCATTTTTCTGTCTAAAGTGTTGCTAGAAAGCATAATTAGTAGCATAGCATTATGCTACCAGTATGCTCTAAAGCATAAATGCATAGCCGAATTTTGCTTTGAACAACTTCACTTCATTTATTTCAAATCTTGCCGAAATTGGTTATTGAGAGCATAACCGCACTTTCTCTGTGAGTTTGCTCACTATAATCTGTCTATATAACTACATACTTCTGAATTGTAAGAATGGTAGCATTTTTATTTTTTTTATGGCTGACGGTTCTGTTCATATTTAGGTACAATGTAAGCAGCGAGAGCATACTTGCATTATAAAAATCCAATCTTTGAGGTAGAAAGGAGCATAAACACATTTATGCCCATGTATTGGCAATCGCCTTAAATATATAGTGGAAATGATCCATAGTATAATAGCATCAATTATTTGAGACACAACACAGCATTTCCGGTGGTAACCTTCTTAATTGTCACAGAGATTCTAAGGGACGCATTTTTACTTTTAGAATTTTACTAGGCATTGAGAAGCATAACCGCTATTTACGCTTGTAACTTGCTCAGCTCTGTTTTTCGACGACGATTGAGAGCATAACCGCATCATACCTATGAAGTAATTTTGCGAGTAGATAAGTTAATAATAAAAGATAATTTAAAAGCATCTAAAGCTGGTCAGAGAGTATCGATGTTAAATTATATGAAGCATAATTACGTTATATTCTTGAAGAATCAATCGAGATCCATTTGAGCACAATTTTTGAGAAACCACAGGTTTCAGGAACCATCGTATCATTTTATTGTTTCCGAAAACACCCGAAGCTTAACAGCATTTTTGTATGGTAGCCCTAAAGTAATTAGGGGCGTAATTTATTTTTAATCACTCCTCTGCGTATTTTATTTTTACAATATTGTCGACAGAGCATAAACGCGTGCTATAAAATGCAGTAGCATATATGTAAATTTTTACGCGAAATACCACAATGAACCGCATTTTACTCTCCTAATGCGTCATTGGGGGATTAACCAAAATTTTCTTTTGAAATATGTTATGTCACTTACCAGTAATGCTATCTAAAACAACTATAGCGTAAAAGGCATTTTGTTTCATAGATTGCTTTCAGAAGCAATCAATAACTAACTGAATTGTATTGTTAATCAATAGACACTAAAGAATTATTATATTTAATTACTCTTTGCGGTATGACTTAGAACTAAAGACTTTTAAAATTGTAGGCGCGATATTTTATGCTCTATAAGATGCTTTCCTGATTATTAATAGCATAACCGCAATCTATTTTTGAGATCTGACCTATGAATTTATAATTTTTGTGCTTTAAGGCGGATTGCAGTCTACTGCTTTTCGTTAAAGGTATAATCTGAGTATGTTCTTTGAAGTACAAGCCGTTCTTTTTAAGAGCATAACCGCATTATTCTTTGTTGTCTTCTTATTGGTTTGGATCTGAAGAATTCAAGCACTAAAGGGGCAAGCCAGATGAAATATCAAACATTGCTTTGTATATGTTAGCACTTGTTGATTGCACAGTAGCATTTTTAATTACAAGTAGCATAACTGCGTTATCAGGGGCGTAACAAAATTACGCTCTTTTTCATGCTCCTTGTCATTTACTTTTTCAATTTTTGTATGTTGGGAATTTTTCAACGTACTTTTCTGTCTTCATTCCATAAAAGGCTATTTCGAACTTTTATTATCCACCTAGCGGTTAATTGGACACAGAGCGTCTGCCCCAGTTCCCCACACAATGGTGGGTACACAGAGCTGCGCCGCCCAGCACGTGCCCGTTCCCACGCCGCTGCTGACGGCGCGGGCGTCCCATGAAACAGTTGTTTTCCCGGTAGGTGCGCCCTCGCGAATTGGGCGGATTATAGCCGGCTAATTTTCAATTAATCCGACAAAAAGGAGTTGGAGAACAAACGCGCCGTTTTTGTGAGCTGTGGGGCTAATGAGCTACGAGCGCAGGGCTGAATGGCGCTTTGTTGCTCTGACTAGTTCAAGGAAGTTTCAGCTTTAAAGCTGATTTTTTAAGAATTGACCTTTTGTGCTTATCAGTTAGGTAGTCTGTTAGAAAGTGTTCTTTAACCCTAAGGTGAAGAATAGAAAATGTTGAAACACTGATGCCGATCAGAATTTTAACCTACAAGTTCTGACTCAAAAGTCTGCTCACTTATCTACAATTTGACTTAAAATAGTTGAGCTTTCAAGTGAAACGAAATTTTCAGGTAGAAGCCAAAATTAAATGAATTATCAGACACAAGAATGGAATTCTATATGGAAACAGTCTAGAAGCACAATAACTATTCTTTGGACTTAATTAAAAATCACTTCAAGATCCAATAGTACTAATTTAAGTCAAAATTTTGTCTAAAGTATTTTTATTTAAAACGTTTATATAGATGACGCTCATTACCACTGATGTCCCTCAGCTTTGCTATTCTCCGCAATCACAAGAGTAGACAAATGGATTTATTTCTTTAACATTGGAAAGAGATGTTTATCTTCATCCATCTTTTGCAATGCTCGACAATTTAACTTCGTATAGTTCGGTTTTATCCTAATTGCCTCATCACTACCAGAACTATTTCGAGAAGAAAAAGCTACTAAAGCATGACCATTCTGTCCTTTGCATCAGTTTTAGACTAAGTTGTGACTTTGATTCAAATCTTACGACAAACATTTTATTTGCACCCTGATATTCCGACTTCAGCATTTCGTGCTCTAGATGACAGTCGACCAAAAGGAATTAATGGGCATCCAATGGTATGGCCTTTGCTTTTGACTTTTCTGGCCTGACTTAAGCGCTTGCAGTTGGGAATCAAAAAAACTAACGTTGAATCAGCCGCGTTTCAATTCTGATTCAAACGGCCAGTCTGACTAAGATGCATTCACAACCTCTGTTGGCCCAAATTGTGATTTTGAGTCGGACGTTAGTCGCTTAGATGACAAGTCAGTATCTTATTCCTCTTTTAGTTCTACTCGTACTTTTTGACTATAGAATTTATACTTCCGGATATTTCGGACATTTTGATACTTTATTTTGACTTGAATACCATGACTTAAAATGTCTAAGTATCTTATAAATAAAATTTACTTAACAATCGAGTTACTGTTTCGTTAAATATCAATTTCGACTAAAATTTTCTGACTTCATCCACTGATGCTTTTAACCATGTGATAGCTTGACGTTTTAAGCTTTTTATTTTAATAACATGGGAACTAACACATAATTTTCTGATTTAATTAATGATTACTTTTATGACTCAAATTTGATGTGATGTGATGGCAGACAAAGACGGTAACGTATACAGACCGAGGCGACAAAGAATGCAAAAAAAAGGAAACTGATGATTACAGGCAAATAATTGTAGTGATTGCAAATAGGGCGGTAACATATACAGACTAACAGAACAAATAATTCAAAAGCGGCCCTGATTGTAGACAAATAGTGGTAACGTTTTGAAAATTGAAGCGGCGACGTATACAGACAGTAGTAATTACAAAAAAAAAATGGCGGCAGCGATTGTAAACAGATACAAATCAAGGTAATAGAGAATGTAGAGAAGGGTGGTAACTACTATAGACGAAGAATAGCAGCGGTTGCAGTAAAATAGTGGCTGTGATTGTGAACAGAGACGGCAAGGTATGCAGACCAAGGTAGCAGAGATTTCAAACAAATTGTGTTACCGATTGTAGATAAAAGCGGAAATACATGAAGAGCAAGATGACAGAGTGCAAATAGTAGCGCCTGCTGACAAAGACAGCAGCGGTTGCTGGTAAATAGCGGCAGAGATAGCAAATAGGGCGGCAACATATACAGATTGACGCAACAGAGAACCTAAAGGCGGTAGAAATTACACACAAATGGAGGGAACGATTGCAGGCAGAGGCGGCGACGTACACAGGTCAAGATAACAGGATGACAAAGTCGATAGCGATTGTTGACAAAGAACAGGAGCAATTCCAGAAAATCGGGACAGTAATTGCAGCCCAAGACAACCTACAATACTAAAAAAAAGTTATAGTAATTGTAAACAAATGGTTAGCGGCAGCAATGTATACAAACCAAAGCAATGCAGACCTGTATAATCGAGAATGCAAAAGCATCAACTTATGCAGACCAATCCAACAGAGCGGTTACAGGCAGATAATAACAGTGGTAGCAAATATAATGGCAACGTATACAGATTAAGATAACAGAAAATCCAAATGCGAGAGTGATTGCGAACAAATTGCTGCAGCGATTTCGAATGGGGCGACAAGTGGTCAGATAGGGCGATATGAAAACAAATATAGCAGCATTTGCAGCCCGGAAGGCTAAGGTTTGCAGACCGAGGCAAGAAAGGATGCAGACAGAGGTTGTAGCGATTGTAAACAAAGTTAGCAGACATTAGCGGCAGTAACGTGTGCAACCAAGATGGCGGAAAATACAGACAAAAACGAGAAGCAACTGCAAACGAAGAACTGTGATGGTTGCAGACAAATAGACGTAGCAAGATATGCAATTTAAGAGAACATGGCGTGCAAACAAAGGCGGCAGCAATTAAAGAAAAATGGCGTCAGCGATCCCAAATAGGAATGGCAAGATGATAAAAATTTCAGACAAAGGCGATAGCGAATCTAAACGGAACATAGCCACGATTGCAGACCAATAGCAGCAGTAATTGTAGACAAACGTGGTAATGTTTACAGATAAAGGTGCTAAAGAATGCAAACAAGAGATAGGAGTGATTGAAAACAAAAAAAACCAGCAGCGATTGCAGTCAGATAACGTCAGGGCGGCTAAATCAACAAAATCGGCAGCAAATGCAGTCTGGAGGGACAACGTTTGCAGACCAAGACAACAAAGGATGTAGATAAAGACTGCATTGATTATAAACAAAAGATTGGAACGGCACTGATGACAGATAGGGTCGGTAACATACTCGGACCAAGGCAACAGAGAACGGAGATAAAGACAAAGGCGATAACAATTGTCAACAGAGGGCAGCACCGAAAGCAAACAAAAAACAGACGATCCAAAGGTGACAGTAGTTGCAGGTAAACAGCGGTAGCGATTGTAGACAGAGCACAGCAGCAATTGCAGACAAATAGCAGGTAAAGTATACAAACCAAAGCAACAGAGAATGCTGACAATAGCGACAATGATTGCAGACAAAAGGGTTACCAATTTATGTAAACCAAGGCAGCAGAGAATAGAACTACAAGTGGCGTATTACTCGGTCTTTTAGAATCTACAAGAAAAACTCTTGGTTGCATCCTTTTAATTAGAAAATAAGTGTGAAATCAAAAGTGATAGAATGCACCGAATACAGCTTTAATGACCTTGGTAATACAATCGGTTAAGTAAAAGCGTATTCTGGTTAATGTAGAGAAAAAATTATTTAAAACCATTTTCAAATGCACCACCAGAACAAAGATGGTATTGTATCAAAAGTGTGTCCGGTCACCATGATAATTGCCTGGTATCTTCGAGGCGTATTCATCCGGCAAGGACCTCCAAATGAGACGAATTTCTCGTGTTAACTGCTTCAAAGTCAACACTTTCCTTCCACAAAACTGGTGCTTGGCGTATGCCCACACATTCTCAATCGGATTTGCATCGGGGGACTGCGACGGCCAATCAAGTGTAATAATACCAGACTGTTTTTTTCACTCGATCCAAAGCTTGCCTCGATGTTTTGGGTCGTTGTCCTCTTGCAAGATCCAGTCCCCGTTTTTCTTGATGAACTAACGTTCAGCACTCAGTAACAAATTTCGAAGCATTTGCGTTGTACGTAAGCAGATGCAACGTTCCGAAACCCAGTTTTGAGAAGCAGCCCCCGAAGATCCACTTTTACTGGGAGTTTAACGGTCCGCTGAACCAACATGTTAGTCGAGGTTGGCCAAGCTCGTGAGACATATCCCCTAACGGAAGCTTGCAATCTCGGTCGATATTGTCCTTTGCCTAAAAATAATAATCGCTTTGTCACATGATTTTCACCTAACAAAGGTTTCTTCACTGGACTACGGAATTTGATATCGAATAGCTACGATATATCTACATCTTTCTGTTCCAGTTTTGCTGCTCCTTGACGACATTAAACCCGGGTTCCGCGAAAACAAGTTCACGATCTCATTTTTGTCTCCTTATATCGCTGCAGCCATTTGCTGACGAACGTTTTCGATTTGTTCATGTACTTAGCAGCCGCTGCGTGAGACATTTTCGGACCTTTCGGGTGAGTACAGAGGAACACAGCCCGTAGCGCGACGCGTACGCGGCACTCGTGGTGCTTTACACGTTTCTTTAGCAAGAATTCGATACCAACTGAATCTTTTGTGACGAAGCATCGAGGACAAAGATTTTCTCTAATGACTCACGAAAGAATTAGGGCGATACCTTGCATCAACTGTTAATTATACCGAACACGCTCTTACTTAACTAACTGTAATTATGGTGACAGGGGGGTGGGAGGGTTTAAATGCAATTTAGGCGTTTTCTAATACTTGCTTTAATTCCAGGTAAGAGATCAGCCAATCGTCGTGATTCTTTGAAGTCTTGAAAGCGAGTGATCTACTACAGTTAGCGGTTAGAATTTGACACTTTGCCGTAAGTATTTAATGGAGTATTCAATGGAAAATCAAAAGCTATTCATCTGCACCATACAATCACGAAGAAAGACTAATCTTTTATTCGTAAACTGGCATCTAGATGCTGCTATGAGCTGACTAATAGCTATAAAGAGGTATAAAGAGTACGAAAATGGTAATTCTCCTGAAAGGTGGTACAGGTGCAGTTAAAGATAGGCTAACCAAAGAAGCAGGGGATTGAGGGTTGTACTGTACATCACCCATGAAGTCAAAATAAACGCCATTGTCATTTTTCCGTGCTAAGTCAAAACAATTCAATAATTTTGAATGTATCTAAGCCGTAAGTGAACTGTTAGTAACCTGAAATGAAAACATGAAGGCAAAACTGCAACAAAACTACAATTAGGCAAACTATGGGAATAGCAGAAAGAGACTGTCGCATGTTAGACAAAGAAACAAAATGAATTTCTCATTTACTGCCGATTGTGCTGCCAAGACCACGACGTCGAGCATGACTTTTGAGGACCGAGCTATTTGGAAATATTTGTGCCTGCCTCACTCAACTGCTCCCTGAAGAGAACAGCGTCCGCCTAGTTACAAAACGCCCAAAGTTCGCTCTTGCAAAAAGCAATTACGCGCCAATTAAGATAATGCCAGCAATACAAACGTCACTAATTTATTAATTTGCATATGATATTCACAAAAAGTCGCCAATTAGGCAAGTATGCAAATATTTGCTCGCAAAAACAGTGCTGCCATCTCATTTGAATGGTTAATTATGCTAGATGTGTGCTAGCTGGCCATTTTGCGGTTTATAAGGTTGAGGTGATTAATATTTCACCGATTCTAAGTATAACGATTACGTTTTGTTGTGGCGTAAATGGCTTTTTATTTAATGTGCATTCTAACATCGATTGCTTTAGCTTCACGTAAAACGAAGAAAAGACCAAAAAATAATTCACGTACTAATTGTGGGGGATCACTTTTAATGCCTCAAATCTGATAAGCAAAATCGGCAGAATAAAGTCTAGGAGGAGGAAGAAGTGGATAAGACCACATTGCAAAGGCTAAAGAGGAAAACGGCAAGTTTCAGATAAATTGGGGCGAGATACCTGGATACCACATTCTTCACTAACCAAAAATAAAAGCAGAGTAGTGTCCAAAAGGAAGACGAAAAGTGAAAGAGACACAGAGTTGGGAAGTTACAACAAGTTAAGAAGTAGACGACAATATGCAAATTATAAACGTTATCCATTAGTTGAAAGCAGAAGCTAATAAATGAAAATGATAGAACAGAATAGAAATTATAAAGTTGCTGTATTAACGAAGAAATAAAGAAAGAACGGCGACGGAGAAAGTTAAATCAACACTCACGAAAGAGAACAGATGCAAACATACAGAAACGCATAGGCAACAAGGAAGAAGAATAATAAGAAAAAAATTCTATTAAAAGGAAGTGCAGATAATAATGCCAAATAAGAATAAGAAGAGAAGAAAGAGGCGTAAACAGAAAACATCACTTCTTGACTTTTCTCCCTTTTTTGCCATCTCTATTCCAATATTTATTTCCTTCTCATTTTCTTGTTTCTATTTTACGCTCTTTATGTATTACTGTTCTTATGTTCGACTCCAACTTCATATTTTCAAATTTATATTATTTTATTACAATAAGAAGTTCATAGCGGCACCGAGTAATTTGTAGTAGCTTAGTCATTACTCACGTATTCTGGTACACCAACAAAATTTAACATAGGGAAGTATTTTGAGTATTTGATACTCCAGCGACTCTATTGGAGCGTAAAATATTACGAATTATTGTATACGAGCCCTTTTTAAGTTAACGACGAAGAATGGACACACCTTTTCAGTGTTTGGTACTAAGGTACACCAATAAAATTCAAAATAGAGAAGTATTTCGAGTATTTGATACTTCAGCGATTCCACTGAAGCTCAAACTATTGCAAATTATTATATATGGGCTCTTTCTAAGCCGACAACGTGGAATAGAGCCACTTTTGAGTATTCAGTATTTAGTTACACAGGTACACCATCAAAATTCAAAATAGAGAAGTATTTCGTACTTCAGCGACTCCATTGGAGCGCAAAATATTGCGAATTATTGTATACGAGCCTTTTCTAAGTTAACGACGAGGAATGGATACACTTCTTCAGTGTTTAGTGTCCAGGCACTCGGGTACATCATCGAAGTTCAAAACAGAGAAATATCTTGAGTATTCGATACTTCACGATTCCACTGGAGCTCAAAATTATTGCCTATAAGCTATTTTCAAATTGATAACGTGGAATGAAAACGCTTTTCAGTGTTTGGCACAGGTATACCAATAAAATTCAAAATAGAGAAGTATTTTGAGTATTTGATACTTCAGCGATTGCACTGAAGCTGAAAGTATTGCAAATTATTATATACAGGCTCTTTGAAAGCTGACATCGTTTAATAGAGGTACTTTTGAGTATTCAGTATTCAGATACACAGTTACACCAACAAAATTCAAAACAGAGGAGTATTTTGAGTATTCAAGACTTCAGCGATTCCACTGGAGCCCAAAATTATTGCTCACAAGCTATTTTCAAGTTGCCAACGTGGAATGAAAACACTTTTCTGTGTTTGGCACCCAGATATACCAATAAAATTCAAAATAGAGAAGTATTTCGAGTATTGGACACTTTAGCGATTCCACTGAAGCTGAAAGTATTGCAAATTATTATATATAGGCTCTTTGAAAGCTGACAACGTTTAATAGAGGCACTTTGAGTATTCAGTATTCAGATACACAGTTACACCGACAAAATTCAAAATAGAGAAGTATTTCGTACTTCAGCGACTCCACTGGAGCGCCAAATATTGCGAAATATTGTATACGAGCCCTTTTTAAGTGAAGGGCGAAGAATAAATACATTTTTTCAGTGCTTGGTACTCAGGTACACTAATAAAATTCAAAATAGAAAAGTATTTCGAGTATTCGATACTTCAGCGATTCCACTGAGCTTAAAGTATTGCAAATTATTATATACGAGTCATTTGTAAGTTGACAAGGTGGAATAGAGACACTTTTTCAATGTTCAGTAATTGGGTACTGGTGCTGATTTGTAAACGATGGCGACGCATTTTCAGTATTCGTTATTCAGGTACTCGGTCTGTGATATAAAATTATATGTGGGTTTTATAGTTTGACATTGTACAATGGAGTTGCATTTGAGTTTTGGGTATATCAAATAACAGGCGAATTTTGAGTTTTTGGCACTTCATCTGCATCATTGAAAATCATCATCAAAATCTGTACTAAATATAGGACTGAAATAGGTAGATGAAGGTTTTGTAAGATGACTATGTGGAACACAAATGAATTCAAATCTTTGATATTTAAGTTACACCATTGATGCATGGTGAAGATTTGGAATTGACAGAATAAAATAGAAAGACAGTTCTGGTACTACAATTATACAAAAAAAAAACATTATCGAACCAAGAGACCTTTGAAGATTCGGTGTCGAAGGGGTGTTGCTTGATCTTCTATACAGGGTGTTCTCAAAACTGTTGTCATGTTGTAGGTCGTCTTGACTGCGTTGTAGAGCATGTCTTTTTCGAAATGTGTATGCAGAGTGCTCCAATAATGTATTGAATTTGGCGAACCGCAGTGAATAAAGCATTGCAAACTTTACCAATTTGTAGCTCCTATAAGGCACAATCTAACTAATATATAAGATCTTCATAAAAGTACGTATCTGAATTTGAAAAAGACATGTTAACTTACAGAGCGGTTCTATTATAGTCTAACTTTATTGTGGGATCTTATCAACTGACAGTATATTGCCCTGAAATTTCTAACCTACAAAATAATGTCCTTTCTTCAAAGGCAGCAAATTTGCGTAACAGTCTTTGAACTCTTCAAGTGAATTAACTTTCAACTTACCTTTTACAGCGCTGCCAATGTTGGGCACAATGTCCAGATAGAGATCCCATAAATAATCAATTTGGGGAGTTGAAAAACTTTTTGTTGTCCAAAAATTAATATCAAACATTATGAGACTGCAGTTGTAGGCAGACTAAAAGGACCTTGTATCATTTGTGTACAACTTACACAAGAAAGGAGACAAAGAAGTCTGTGGACATGATGAGCATTAAGAACAGCAAGGATTGATACTAACAACAGGTACATCTCTGTTGCGTTGTATGGTGATAAGAAAGAGATGTAATGATTGTGATGTCTGCAACTTAATGAGACTGTAGGATTCCGCCAAGCTGAAATGATAGTACCTTATTGGATGATATTGAAGACACTTTATTTAACAAGAAGGTTTAAAATCACTCTTGAACTGCGCCTAAAGGCCAGTAACTTATTTGCATTATCAAAACAAAAATGATCTCAGCTACCTTTACCTTTTCTCGCCTTAATATTATCGGCTTTGCTTTATCAACATACCAATAGTCAATAGTATTCAGATGTTCTTCATTATATAACTTTTCTATGCTTCGTTAGAAGAAATGATCTGCAGTTCTTTTCTTTTTTTCCCTTTAAGTTGAAATACATTCGTAGTTTAAAGACAATTTTGAGACGACAATGAACCTAGTCTTCCTTAAAGCAAAAAGTGATGCCTTTTCTTCTAGTGATGACAGTTTCTCTTCTCATTTGTCGTGCTCTTTAAACCGAAACTCAACACTCAACACTTTAAGAGAAGCAAATTGAGAAGTACTTAGATAGCCGTAATAAATTTGCAAGGGTACTTTTTGACACTGTAGTCTTTCTTACAGTGAGAACTGAGTTTTTTTTTGTAGTGATAACTTACTCTTCTCTTTTGCTGTATTCTTCAAACTAAAACACTAGGTAGTTTCGGAAATTTAGCGGTACTTAGATAAACGAAATACATTTGTAAGGGTACTTTTTAAGACTATAGATAAACCCGGGCTTCTTTATAGAAAGAAGCGGTGTCTTTTCGTATAGTGATGACACTCTTTTTTTTTTGTCGCGTTCTACAAACCGAAATACCTATTAGTTTAAGATAAGCAAATGAAGAGGAACTTAAATTACTAAAATACATGGCTAGGTAAACCCAAGGGTTTCTACAGTAGGAAGTGATATCTTTTCTTGTAGTGATGACCGTTTGTCTTTCTCTTTTATTATGTTATGTGCAACGAAATAGCTGGCGATTTAAGAGAAGCAAATTGAAGGGCACTTAAAATAACCAAAATATATTTGTAGTTTAAAAAGTCTTTTTGAAACGATAGATAAGCTTAGACTTTTTTTACAGCAAGAAGTGACGTCTTTTTTTGTAGGTCTTCTTATTTGTTTTGTTCTACAAACCGACATACCTGGCGGTCTAAGAAAAACAAGTTAGAGGTACTTAGGTAACCGAAATACATTTGTAAGGATGCTTTTTTAGGTAACAGACAAACCCAGGCCTTTTGCAGCAAGAAGTTATATATATATTTTTTAATGATTGCAGTTTTTCTTCTCGTTCGTTTTGTTCTTCTAAGCGAAATACCTAAGGGATACTTGGATTGAAAACTTGGCAGGAGATTGAATCCTTGAGACTACTGAAGGTCGTGTATGATTTGCTTTGTTCATTTTTAGAAGTTCTAGAACGATACAAAATATTGAAGGCAAGGCTAGTCACCGTGTAATCATCCACACGATAACCGCTTCTACGGTTAGCACTCGACCTCCAGTGTTTACCGAAGAAATTTTGTGATCACAGGCCTCGTCCAGCTCGACACGCAAGCCGCTCTTCCGTTGCGCTTAGCGTGAGCACGGCGAGCCCTAATCGTCCCATCAGTTTTTGCGCTGCACCTCGCTTACAAAAAGCGCATCGGGTAGCCGCGTGAATTATGCACCGGCTGATAATTGAATCGCGTGAGCGCGCGCGCACGGCACTGCCGCGTCCCTAGCAGCGCGGCTCGATGCGTTGATGCATTCCAGGGGCCGCGCGGCCTTGCCTCAACACGGACGCACATTAAGAAAAATTTGTTGGTAAGCAGATTCTATAAAAAGATTTCGCTGTGCAGTATTACGTATACTACAAAGTATAACACTTTAGTCGGACCAACTTTGACCATGATTGTGTTGTCCAAGTTTTATAGTTATTAGGGTGAATTGTAAATATAAACATAATAATAATAGATGTGCGAAACGTATAATTCATGTACGCGGTACCATGGCAGGCAAGTTAAAAATTGCTAGCGAAAAATTTCAATAGGCAGGCGTGTATCTGGCTACGATTCGTCGCGGTGTACCTTGGTGCAGGCAGATGTGCTTTTTACAACAGCTGAATGCTAATTGTCACAAGTAAGGGTTGAAACTTATCCATCTTGGGGACAATTAAGGAAAACATTTCCTATAATTTGACAGGTAAAAAAACCAAATGCCCAATTCATTTGCCACTAAAAATATGACCATTGTAGGAAATATTTTTGAGTATTCGCTCCGCTATGAATATAATTGTAAAGGTCTTTAGGGTGAAAGGATTCCAAATTAATCTTCCAAATTAAGATAATGACTACCTTATTAAGATAAAAAACACAAAAATTTCTCTCAAAATATTAGATTGTATAATGATCATAGTAGTCAAAAAGTCTAAGATCCCAAGTCAGCCAAAGATGCGATGCTTTACTCAAGTCTCCAGCACGATATTTCCACTGATTAGAATCGTCCTGTCAATGATCAGAATCTTTAAATTTACATCAATCTTTCTGCTCGCTTTGCTAAACTCTACTATAACAGCCAAAACAAAGTTCAGATGATGAATAGAAAAGTGAGCTTCTAAGGAAGATCTTGAGTCACTCAGTGAGTGTTTTAGAGTCAAAGCAATTTTTTTTATTCTCCAATCTTCACCCCCTTTGAATAGTAATGACCAGAACTACCTATTCTAATGGTATCACAGTCTTCAAAATCGTTGATTAAAACCTTTTGCATTTGATATGACTTATATGCATATAGAGCTAAAGTATCAATTATTGTGCTCAATTTAACTTTTACCTTTACAATACGAAAAAATAAATCAAATCATTCGTTTCTATTTGAAAATTGCTGTAGTGCTTCCTTATTTAGTAGTCTAGTAATTAAACAGCGCAAAAGTTGACATGTGGTGATGCTTGTAATCCATCTTACAGTTTGTTAGTCTTTTCTAGTACAATAGTTTTCAATTGTGGGCGAATTAACTTTTACTGCTTTATTTAAAGTCCCTTTCTGGACTACAGTTGGGTATGTATAAGATAGTCTTAACGTGCCCTTAAAAGTTTTTAATTGTGGACGTATCTAGTCATAGTTGAGAATTAAAAAATGGAACCTTCTTTTTGATTACTTTAGAGGCTAATACCGAAAATCATCAAAACCAAATTTGTTGGTAATATACCAAATGAATCTTTTCAATTGTTCTATTGAATCTGAAATACCAATACAACCACAGAATTGGCGACTATACGATGAGGTACTTGCCTCAAGTTGCAATAGGACAATGTATTTCCCTTCATTCTGGGTTAAGTCATGTTAAAGTCACCGGAAATGATTCTTCTTCACAAAGTATCTTCTCCTGAGAAATACCTTCAATAGTGTAAAAAAGATTTTGTGTTACCTTTGTGTGTGGTTTTGAATCTGTTGTTATACTATCTCGCAGTTGATTGACTGTAACTGAAAGGATCGTGTTAAGGAATCGGCTCATGTATATTTGACAAAGTCCATAAGACCCGTCTCGATCAACCACAGACGCGGAAAGGTGCCGTTAGTGTCGCCCGTATTGAAAAAGGGAGACTTTTTTGCTTTCGTAATGGAGAGAAGCGATCCGAGGGACGCACCGGATACAACGTGCGCAGCCAAGGGAGTATAAAAGACTGATTACAGGAAGCTAAAGACCTTAAAATATCTTTCCGCAATGAGAACAGTTTTGTCCAAACCATCATGGACAAATCTAAGGTTTTCGTTGAATAATAGCAGACAGAAATGGGGGTGAGGGGCAAAACCGGTGTTTGACTAACGAATGAGGTGACATACATCCATCCTCAATTAGCAAGACGTGATGGAAAAACGCTCATAAACAAGAGACGATAGTTTTTAGAACCACCTACTTAAAGACTTGGTGATTTGCAAAGGTTTATTTAAATAATGTTTGGTCCTAAACAAGCTCAAGGATAACTAAAGAACCCAATCTCAATCGCTCAGGAAGAGTTCAGCTTCGTAATATGCTTTTGGGGTCATCATTAGATCTTTTAATGCGCTAGAAATTAAGGAAGATGAGCGAAATCAAATAAAAATTACGCTTTAGGATGAAAAGTCTTTTGTAGTGCATATAATTCCAAATAAAGTGCTGAAGATCGCGAGTTTGGTAGAGTATCATCTAGTGAATCTTGATCTTTTCTAGTCTATTGACTGGTTACCATTACGCTTTTAAGCCAATTGAATTTTATTTAGTGATCTTCATTGAAGATAACTTGGAAAACTAGAAGAGAGTTGACTACAAAATTTCAAAAATTAATTGAAACTTCATCCACTCAGAATTTTGTAACAAACCTGTTAGTAAAGTATCTTTAAAACCACTTCAAACGTCTACCAAAGCCCTTTTGTCATATGTTTCGTCCTAAGAGAAAGTTGATTAGGAAGCTAACTAATCGTCGTCGAGTAACTTTGAAGATTATGATCTTCCTTACTTACTCTTTTGACTATATATCATGTTCTCCATAACACTATTGGGTGTACATCCCTTCCCAATTAGTGATGGCCATATAAATTGATGAAATTGAAAGCAGATTGACTACAACTTTGAAGATCGTAATTTCAACTAGCCAGTATTATGGGGATGAAGGAGTGAATGCAGAAAACTCAGCACAAGCCAATCGTGGAATACTCAAAAAATATTGATCTCATCTTTATCAAGATTTGTAGCGAAAGTTTTGATAGTTTTGTTTGGGTTTCGTTGTATTTTTGAAAATATTTAGGAAATCTTCAAATGGAGATTCCAACTTAGTCAAATATGTATTAGCACGTATAGCTTTGGTTTAATTTTTACCAAATGATTAAACTCGGCCAGTGATGATTATTACGTTAATATCACCTCCTTCTTCATCCAGTGTCAAATATAGGCCTCCTCTAATTTCTTCGATACCTCATGATTGGTGGAGTTACTTCTCTATTCCAAGGCAATCACCATTTGGTTTGATCTAAGTGAAGTTGCGTCGGTCTTGTGGGCAGGACGGATGAAAACGCCCTAAGACAACAAGAAAAAGGATTTTGATCAAGATATTGGTTACAAAGGTCATATTTTCAAATGCCAGCTTTTGTTTTCATCTTTATTATTTATGTGAGTTGAGCTTGAATGTATGTCTAGTTGGCTTTATGGTGTTTCCAAGAAATCTCACAAACATTCTTGATTTTGATAGTCTAATCTTTATGGGAAGCAATAAAAAGATCTTCCAAGAAGAATTGTAATCTTCGAAGTTAGTAGTCCAAAAAGCATCCCAAATGTATAGAATTTTAGTTAAGTTTTATTTGATGATATTCTAGGGTATCTTTAGTCGTATCAACCTCTACTGTACCTTTATTTGGAATCAAGAACTCTTTTAGGATAGACTTGAGATCTTTTAAAAATTCTTGCGTAGCATTCGTCATGACTCTTCGGCTAAGATCATAATATTCGAAAATATTTCTCTAATTGATAGTGTCTACAATTAGGGATGACTTTCAATGGTAATCATTACAGATATCTCTATAGGCAATAGGCTGCTAACTTTATATTGTCCCAAAATGTTGCGCCTCGGTTTGTTCATCATAAATTGAGACGACGACACTTGGTCTACAAATAGAATTAAATCAAAAACTTGCAACTTAGTCCTTAACTTCTGTGACCAGTCTTTTGTATTCTTGTTGATCATCAAGTAAAAACCTCTTGTTGTACCAATGCAATAACAATATTTCTCATACCATCATTTGGAGGTAGTTCTCTGACAGTGTTAGCACTATTTAGACGTCTTTACATTGGAATCGGCATCGTCTAATAAAGATTTGGAGATTATCGACTCTTTTCCACAATTGAGACCTTAATGCCCAAGTAGTCAAAAGAAAACTTTATATATTTAATTAAAATATTTGTGATTGTAATCATCAAGATATGATCTGAGAAAAACCAAACTTATTTTAATTACACTACATTGTGATCTCAAGACTTTTGCCCAGAATGGTCTACGATTATCCTCATGAAGGTATGAATATATCTTTAGGTGGATCTTCGAGTGGATGAAGGTTCATTTAAATTTAGTTGAAAATATCAACGTTCTTTTAGTTTCACCAATCTTCATAGAGGGTCATTCAAATCAGATAATCTTAGTGATTTAGCAACCCTTGCACGTCTTTTCGCGAAAAACTTTCTATATGAAACTATTCCAACCTCTTTAGGCGTGATCGTAATTTTCAAAGTTTTAATGTTCACCGATCTTTACTATATCTTTTAGTGAGTTGGCATATTTTAAAGAACACCAAGATGTCAATGAAGCTTCATTAAAGATTACCATAACGTGAAAGTTATTCCGCCTAGATGATGTTTCAAATTTGATTGCTTCACACCTCTTTAATCTGGGATTACATTTGGATCCAACTTCAAGATTGTGAAATTCTTTACAGAAAATTAATTACACTGTAAAATTCTTTTGGCTAGCATTAATTGTTATTGACATCATAATCTTTAGTGTGTTTTCGATCGATTCCATTTATGTCATTCTGAAGATCTTTAGGCAAATAGATCTTTCAGGATCCTGAGTGTACAAAGCGTCAAAATTACCTGAACTTTTCTTTGCCCAGCAAAGTGAAGGTCATAATATTAAAAGTCTATTTTTTAAGACTGGATATATGTCTAATTGATTGCGTGGCCACCAAGACTAAATCTCAATGTTATGTTTTGATTCAACTGCTTTATAAGTCTACCAAAAATTGTATCAGAATTTTTTAAATCTTTAGAACCGCGTCCAAGCAGCCATCTTTATCATCAGTGTCTTTATCGGCCTCATAGATGCCGGAAATATTTCAATATAATCAGTTCCAGAATTTCTATGATTATTTAACATTATTTGATAGGAAGTGTTCGGCTATTTAGTCTACTACGGACAGATATGGCGAAAAAAGACTACTAGTACACATCTAAGAGACGATTTTAGTTAGCCTTACCATTATTACTTAATAAAGCTTATTACGTGCTTCTATAGAAGGTGTTTTTGGATATTTGCCTAGAACCTAGAAGTTCGTCTCAGTGTAGCCTTACTTATACTTGGACGGGAACTTTCAGCTGGTTTGATTACGAAATGAGTCAAGCCTTAAACGTTCAATTATCTTTCTAATTGATTGACGGATATGGTATACCCAACTGTAGTCCAAAATGAGACTTTGAGTTGTAGTAGTAAGAATTGATTAGTTCACAAAATATTATAGGATGGACTATTAGCATTAAAAAATAGCTATACTAAGATGTTTAGCCACTAGAGTACTACATAAGGAAATATTATAGACATTTTTAAATAGAGGAGATTGATCTGATGTAGTCTTTTGATTAGTTAAATTGAACAAAATAACTGGTGTTTTAGTTCTATAAACGTTTAGATAATAGAAAGTTTTGGATGCATATCAAATCCAAACTAGTGAGATAAAAGCATGTTTTGCTACTAATTTCGAAGATTATGATTCTATTCAGAAGTGTTAGGATAGTCTCAAAATAAAATCTAATCAGGGCGACTTCATGTAATCATGATCAGTGTTGGGTAAGGAGTTCAACTGATCGTCTAATGGATTATAATCTCACCAACGCATCACATCTTTGACCGACTAGATATTTTAAACTACCTGACTACGATATTCTCCTCATATTATTTGCTAAGATAAGATAATCGTTTAAGAAAAAATTAATCACTTAGAGTTTTTTTGTCTTGTAAGATCCCTTTGGTATCACATAGTAAGATCTTATTGAATACTGAATGTTTTAAATATATATAACTATGGAAAAGATTTTTATGATTTTTTGGTGTAGATTTCTAAGTATATCTAATTTGGTAATGAGCCTAGACCAGAGTAACGATTTATCAACATGTTAGTTTTAATTCTTTCTTTACTGTTGGTATCTTCAAATTTCTTCAGTGCTTTACGTGACATTTACTGAATGATCCATTTAGGATATTTTGAAAGGGTAGAAAAAAAGACTACTAGATGCAATGCCCAGATGGATAATGCCCAGATTAAGATCACATCAGCACTACTATGATCCGAAACGATCTCTTCAGTTAAGATCATAATTGTAGAAAAAAAGACTACGCCACTTGTAATAGTCTTTTCAATGTCACTATTCAGCTTGTGTTGGATGGTTAATTATTAAATTAATTTTGGGTTTTTAAAAGACTACCCATCTATAGAAGATTTTTTTGTAGTCTTTTTACAAATTATAAGAATATGGTTCATACTTTATATCAGATCACCGAACAAAGCCGTTTAGTTTACTTTGAGGAAGTTGTATGAAAAAGTCTACTAGAGCTTATCTTAAATCAGTCAGTTCACAGCGTGGAAGAAAAGACTACCATCTATATAGATGATTTGTTTTGTAGTTTTTTTTTTATAAATCATAAGTATTTGGCTAACGCTCTGTGCGACTTCAACTGAGAGATCCGTTTAAATTACTTTAAGGAGGTATTATAAAAAGACTACTAGAGCTTGTGTCAGGCCGGATTAAGATCACATTATGGCTACCTTACCTGTCTATAATCTTAAAAGATCTTTTCAGTTAAGACTACCATACAAAAAAGACCACGCCGCTTTTAGTGGTCTTTTCAAAGTGTGAAAACTTGTGTTTGATGGTTAAGCACTACATTAACTTTGGTTTTCAACAGACTACCACGTATATTGTGTGTAGATCTCTTATGATCTCATAAGGATAGATCTAATGCTTCGAGCGACTTAACTGAAAGATCCGTTTAGATTACTTTAAAAAGTACTATAAAAAGATTACTGGAGCTTGTATTAAACCGGATTAAGATCACATTATGAGTACTTCATTCGTCTACGGTCTCAAAAGATCTTTTCAATTAAAACTACCGTAGGAGAAAAGACTACGCGACTTCTAGTATTCTTTTCACTGTAAATATAACTTGTGTTGAATGGTTAATCACTACATTAATTTTGATTTTTAAAAAGACTACTACATATATAAAAGATTTGTTTTGTAGTCTTTTTATGAATCATAAGAATTTGGTTAATGCTTTGTGTGACTGCAACTGAAAGATCCGTTTAGATTAATTTAAGAAAATAACATAAAAAGACTACTGGAGCTTGTGTCAGGCCGGTTTAAGATCACATTATGGCTACCTTACCTGCCTATAATCTTAAAAGATTTTTTCAGTTAAGACTACCATACAAAAAAGATCACGCCGCTTTTAGTGGTGAATACTTAACTTGTGTTCGATGGTTAAGCACTACATGAACTTTGGTTTTCGAACAGACTACCACGTATATCTGGGTAGCGGGTAGATACTCCTCTATGATTTCGATAGAGGATAGATCTACTTCAGGGAAGCGACCCAGCCCACGCGAGCCTCGGCTCTTCTCCATCTCCTAACACCGGGGAAAAGTCGTGTCCCAACCTTAATCCTATCTATAACCTACACTCTTGTCCTCCATACACCCTATCCACCTCGCCAACCCGCCCGGCAAGCGTGGCGTTTAATTGCCAAAACCCCTTGAATTCAAGGAGGCCTACGTCCTGCAGTGGGCTCCAATGACTGTGTAATGATGAATGACCACGTATATAAAAATGGCCTTTTATTAATCATAAGAATTTGGTTAATACTTTGTGTGACACATAACGATTCGTTTAGATTACTTTAAGGAAGTAGCATAAAAGAGACTACTAAAGCTTGTCTTAAGCGAGTCAGACGTTTTACAAAATTAGCCCACTTTTGATAGTCTTTTCAGAGGGTTAATATTTAACTTACGTTAGATGGTTAATCACTACATTAATTTTAGTTTTCGAAAAGACCTATACAGAAGATTTCTTTTTGTAGTCGTTTTATGGATCATAAGAATTTGGTTAGTACTTAGATGAGGGTAACGTAGATGAAAATATTCAAATATGCCTTTACATCATTGAATAAGAACGACAGAACACTAATTTCGTATTGATTTTCGATTGCATAGTCTACATTATTAACCTTTATTTCGTCACACCTCTCTGCACATGAAAAACGTTAACAGCGCACATATTTAGAACTGTTGAAAGCCGATAATGCTTCTCCGCCATATATGCAAGCGCAATTAAAACGCTAATTACACAAAAAGACTATAAACACAGCAGAAAGGCATTAAAATGAGTTCTATCTAATCTCAGGGCTCGACAAAGGCGACTGAGCAACTAATGAACGTGAATGGACGGCGGAATTGCAGCGAATGCCGGGGCGGAATTTAATTTTCCTCGGGAACGGCCGCGGCTGGGGGGCTCGATATTGTTACTCGCAATTGCCCGTCGCTTAGCGCGTGGCGCCTCGCGGGGTAACAGGTTCGACGAAGGCACCCAAGCGTCTATCCAATCGGGGATGAATGGGGATAAATAGTGCATTACAGTCACAACATAAAGGGGAAGATAACATTGATCCCACTTGAGATGGGGATGAACAAGAGAAACATTGAAACCCACTAAAATATGTGCAAAGTTAAAAGGAGGCAAGACTTCCACAGTTTCATTTTGTTGAGACTTTGAGACAGTGGGACTATGTAATACCTTCGAATTAGACTTTAATTATATACACCCACCATAGTTATGAGGCGAAGTATCTCAATATCACTTCTTTGAGATACCAGTAAAATGTTCAGTAAAATTAATATAAAAATAAAACTTCTAGGATATTTTGTGCTTAAATGGGCATTTAATTTGTCTCAAAACGTATCCTTGAGACGTCAACAAATTATAGTATAGTTACAGTACAATTTACTGACGAACTACAGAATGTCTTTGAGAAGTGTGATTAGGCTATTCTCATACTTCTAGATTATCATGCAGAAGGAGCAGTTTGAGATTAGATTTCAGTTTTTATCTCAAAATAGTTTCACGGAGACATTTTTTTTAGTTTCATTTAAAAAGATTTATGATTAATTTTAAAAATAGAAAAAATAAGTAGTCTATTGTCTTATCTCCAAATTATTTTTTGAGATCTCATTGTCAGTGAACTATACGGTAGTAAATTATGAATTTCCGTTCAGTTAAGTTTTATTAAGGAGATAAGATATGCAGTCTATTACGTTTGATGACTTTAAAAAAAGCAATGATGCTTAGATTAGAGATTTACTTCGTCTCTAAATTGCTTATTTGAGTCAGTAGTTAATTTTAATGTAATTATAGGTGAATTTTGTTGTATGAAGTTTATGAATTAAGTTTTATTTAATAGGATGATGCTAAAGTGTCTACGTTAAAATATTATTTTGTCTCCAAATCTTTTCCTTGAGACACTACTGGATCATTAGTGGCTGGAGGCGCGTTTTTTGATCAATTATGAAATTTTTTTTGAAGGGATTTTATCGTCTCAACATTGAAGCTTGCAGTCGTCTCCAAATCACTTCTTTAAGACTTTTGTCAGGTTGGAATTTTATGGTAGCATTATATTGAACTGCGCGCTTTTTTATGAAATTATGTTACTGTTCTCAACATCCTTAGTTTCAATTTTATTTTACTTTGTCTCCAAATCGCTTCTTTGATCATTAATAGACACAGGCACATTTTTCGGTTAATTATTAAATCAGTTTGCTTTTAGATTAGAGTTTAATATGTCTAAAAATTATTTTGAGATTGATCCGATTGAGCTCCAAAAGAGATCATTTTTGAGACTTCAGTATATTCTGATTTAATTATTTTGAGAGATTTGTTAAGAAGTTGTGCGGATTTAACTTCAAAGATCAGATTGTGCTTGAGTAGCAAATGTACTTTATCTCAAAACCTCTTGAGATCTTAGTGTTTCAATTCGATTGAGAGAAAATGTTGAATTACATTTGTTTAGGAAGCTGCTTAAATTTATAGTTCAAATTTTTTTTATTATTTTCTAGTGGATATTTGTTCGTGTCCAAATTAATTTTGAGTGGGCTTTCATTAGGAAAGGTCGCTTAATATTTGTGTGGTAACCAACACAGAATATTTTATTGACTAATGAAGAGTTGGCCTTTGTTTAGAGACGTTTACCGGAAGTTTCAGTTTAGTCTTAAAATTGTGTTTGGGGGCAATGAACGACTTTATACATTTAAACGCCCAACAAATGACTATTGGATCTCAAAAAACCCATTTTGAGCTATAGGCCCAATTATATTACATACTTGAAATGAGTTTCGCATTAAAAAGTGTAAAATGCCTGATACAGACGGACCAGCCTAAATTACATGTTTGAGATGCAAGCATAGCCGAATCGTGTAGCTTTTGCTTTGTCTCTAAATTATTTTGAGTTATTAGATGCGCTAAGAAGTTATATTTTGCTCAATATTATTCTCAAAAATTTTCTTTTGGATTAGATTTTTGTATAATCTCAAAATCTCTTTTTTGAGACTATTCGATTGTGTGTGTAGTCTTTTATAGCCTCTTTATGAATAACTTTGAGTTGGGTTGTATTTAAGGAGCATTAATAGAGTGATCCCAGAGAAGGAACAGGATACAGTTTATGTCTCAAAATTGTTTTTGGTTTGTACTTTTGAATATATCGTTTTACTCTATATTGGATTAAGTCTGAGAGGTAAAACATGGGGACTCTTGTGTTTGTAAATTCAACTCTAACTGAAGCATTTTAGTGTATCTCAAAATCGCAAGGTCGTTTTTTGAAGATATTGAAATACTCAAAAAGCAAATGTTCATCAGATATAACCATAAAGTTACTATGGCGAATTTTGTTTAAATAGATTCAATTCCGTTATTTTAGATATTTTGAGATATTATTCATTTGTAAAATTCAAAATTGTTCTTTTGGGATATAGTCGAATATTTAGTAAATAAGCATATTTTGTACCCCCCCCCCCCCAAAAAAAGTGGATTTTGTTAATTAAGATTATTCTTAAATTTGTATTTTAAATAATGCAGTTCTACTTTTTTGGCATTTTTTTGAGACAGTTGATTTTAGTTACAGGTTTTTGAGTTTGATTTTGAAGTCAATTTGTTGATTAGGTTTAAAAAATTTTAGGAATGCTTTCACTAATGCAGGTACAACCGTAATAATCGTCTCAAAATTTTTTTTTTGAGATGTAGTCCAATATTTAGTAGTTTCAGATGTTTTTTTTTTTGGCTGAGATAGGTCTTATTTATTAAAACGATTCTGGAGCTTCTAGTTTAAATAGTGAAATAGTACTTTGCTCGAATTTTTTTGAGATGGGCGATTCTAATGTAGTTGCAGATTTTTGAGATTAATGTTGAGGTAATCATCAAGTTTGTTATTTAAACTGCAAGGAATTTTAAAAATACTTCTTCTAGTGCTGGTTTGACCTTAAAAGCAATACCGTTTCCAAATTTCTCTTTTGAAATAGTCTAATATTAGTTTCGAATGTTTTGTATTTTGCCTGATTTTTTTAAGATGATTCTTAAGTTTGTAGTTTGGTGGAGTTTTTTCGGCTTAATATTTTTTGAAACGGCTAATTTTTTTGAGTTTGATTTTGACTTTAAGAGTTACATTGTCTTAAAATTTCACTTTTGAGATGTAGTCTAATATTTGCTGGTTTCAGGTATTTTCTGATTATCCGAGATGGTTGTTGTATATTAAGATGTTACTAAAGTGTGTGGTTCAAATCGTGAAGCATTACTTTTTTGAAATTTCTTTTGAGACACAGTAGTTACAGTTGTTTGAGTTCAATGTTAAAGTAATCGTCAAGTTTCTTGATTAAGCTAAGAAATCTTGGAAATGCCTTACTAGCGCCGATTCGACCTTAAAAGCTATATCGTCTCAAAATTTCTCTTTTGAGATATACAATCGAATATTTCGTAGTTTTAGATGTTTCTTGTATTCCTAAAATGGGTGTTGTTATGAGAAATGTACAACTTATCTTTAGATTGAACTGAAGCTTTTGAGACTTTGATCTATTGTATCGTGCATCTTGTGGAATGTCCCCAGGCTGCGTTTTATTCGCAGAAATTTGTTCGGTGATTCATGAGATTATAGATTGTGAGAGGATTTTGGTTTGTCTCCAAATTGATTTTTTGAGATCTCAGTCGATTTTAAATTGGTAACATAATCGCCTCGTCGTGTAACTGCACAACTTTATTCCTAGATTATTCAAGCAAAAGAATAACTTTTGTTTGTCTAAAAATAACTTCTTTGAGATGTGATACTATGGTATTGTTTTTGGATTTTGAGAGAAGATTAGGAAAAAGTAACAAAACTTTAAGTAGATAGAACTGATAAATTAGAATTTTGTTTTGTTTAGATATCCTTTTATAACAGTTACATCTTTTCCTGTTAGTCAACTGTAAGAGGCTTTAGAATTGAGTTTTGTTTGGAAAGTTTTGACGATCTTTACGTTTTTGTACATTGTGCTTAGTGTAGAGTTGTTTTTTGAGTTGTTAGCTGATTGAATGTTAGTTTAAGACTTGAAAATGAAGAGTATATGCCTATATTAGAATTTAAAATCCTCAAATCACGTTTTTGAGACCTCACTAATACAAATCACAAAATGACTTGCAGTGGAGTTTTATTTAAAGAAGTTTACTGGGGTGACTGACAAGTTATAGATTAAACTTGACAATTGGTCTCTAAATTTTGAGACAGTTTATTTTGGTCTTAGCAAAACCATATCTATATTATCAGATTATAATTTGACTTTCACTCAAAATGGTTTTTTCAAAATTAATTGTTTGATAATTAAGATTTTATTTTCAAAGCCTATTAATTGAGGTCGCACTTGTTCGTGCGATAGTTAAAATATGGAGCATTATTTGAGACACGTATGTAATATTTCGCTCGATTTTACGATAGTTCTAAATTGTTTCCAAAATTGTAACTATTAGCTAACAGCAAAGTCACTTTGATTGAATTTGGAGAATCTCAAAAATTGTTACTCTCCACCTCTAGAACGCCTTTGAGATTTTTTTAATAATTAATGAGAGTATGTTTAAAAAGGACTGGCTGTGTTTGGATTCGAATCTTGTTTTGTCTCCAATCGCTCTTATGAGATCTCCACCAAAGGTATTCTCTAAAACAGAGTACCTCGTACAAAACTAACTTTGAATTGAGTTTTAGAAGGATCAAAAAAATGTAGTGGATGCACTTTTTAAGAAATAAAGAAATTAAAGCTTTATCTCTGCATTTCTTCTGTGGGAATGTAGCGGCACGAACGTGCTCTTATCTTAAAGTCCAGAATTTAGAAAAAATGAAGCCCCAATGCGCCGGAATCGTTCCGGAAAAATCATTGCTGGTCGGTTAGGCCCCCACGCAAGACAAGGCGTGGTCGTATAAATGACTCAAGAAGTTTAGATTTGGGTTGTTATTCCGCTATGGTTATGCAACCCTAAAATCGCTCGCAAAGCAGTAGTGCCAACATATCATCAGCTGGCTCCAATTTTACGAAGCGACCTCGTGTAAGCTGCAGCTCGCGTCCAGTAGCATAACAATTTAGGGTGTAAACTGCGCCTCCGTAATTTGACCACGAAACAAAACAAACAGCGCCATCGCCGTTATCAAGCAGACGCCACTCACATGCCCGGCCGCAATTTGTGTAACTCAAGACCCCTCCGGGGGTTTGCATAATGTATAAATTTGGGAGCCGAAGCGTGTCTTAATGTTTATTCGGCGCAAAACCTGCCCAGCAATCGATAAATAACAGAAAATTATGCCAGATATAAGCTGTGGGCTGGAGGTAATTTAATTAATTTGTTATATACAGGGCGTTTTATTTGACTAACGGCTATCGATCATGCAACAAGGTGCAGTTAGGTTGATTGTACATAATGTTGGCGGGAACTCACTAGGTGGCGTTCTTTCCTGTTTAATATTATAACTTATTTTATCAATTATAACTATGCAGTCCCCATAAGCTACAGGGAAAATGAAAACCCAAAATTGTGTCTGAATTTTAAAGTTCGTATGTACAGGGTGTTTTAAAATTGGTTTTATACAACAATTTTTAGTTTGTAAAAAAGCAACAGAAAGGAGCATTTCACTAGAATTATCATAGTTAGGAGGGGACAAACAATTGATATCAAATAACATAAGAATCTCTTAAGCTAGAATTTCAATTGTCTGCCAACAGAAAGAACATAGCAAGAGATCTTTGGTTATTTGAACTACGCAAAAGGACTATTGCAGCGCCGAGGGTTAGTGCAAACGTAATGTTGGCCAAAGTTCTCTTTTTCTAATTTCTTTATTGGAGGTCATGTGAAACACAGAAATATTAAAATTTAAGCCTGATCTATCTAAGAATACGAAAGGTCATCCTTATTCTTATCTTCTGTTAAGACTTGACTTCCTAGGGGAAGAAGAGCGTAGTGATGATTTAAAGATCCATTTTTTTGACTCAAGCAAACATTCCAATTATAAAGTATCGATCTAAAACTGCAGAATCAATGATGTTGATGGAGTTTTTAATATTAAAAAGTATATTAATCCACAAAACAAATGCACACTATGTGGTGGTACTGTTCGTCTGTTTCAAAAGTTTCCCTTCGGTCTTTTGTCCACATTCCATTAATGCTTTTGTAAATGGGCTTCACAATTCTCATGTCTACTACGTTATTCAGCAAGACTTTCATTTTTGATGTAGAATACTTTCTTAACTTCCGTTTTGCTGACAATACTATTGAATTAGATGTCAACTTCAAGTTTGATTCTCATTTTTGCTCTTTGTGTTTATGTCCATACTCTCCTAAAATATGCTCTGTAATGTTTACTTAGTATATCATTATTACTCTTCTCAATGTCTAGCGGGCTATTTGGTAAAACTCCCATTGTGAGTTAAAAAACTGTGAATCTATTGATCGTGTCTTCACTTCCTATAGTTGATGTCGATTTCGATCTTATTTTTGCCATTTGCCTTTCTGTCTAGAGTTCTTCCATAATCTCGTAAGATTGGCTTCACATTTTTCTCGTGGCTATTATTGGTACTTAATTGTTACTCTTCTCTATGTCGACCAGGATGTTTTGTACGAAGAATATCTATTAAAGTACAACACGTGTGAAAAGAAGATTATGCCTTCACTCCCTCTCATTTTACCGATGACGTGTTTAAAGTTTCAAAATTTGTTCTGATTTTGTACCCCTTGGTCTTCTGTCCAGATCCGTTTCGTATTTTTGTAAGATGAGCTCTGCTATTTTTTCCTTATGCTTACTATTAGTACATAATTGTTCTTCTACATGTCTACCAAGAGGTTTGGCAAGACTCCTACTATAATTTAACTACAGCCCGTTGATGTAAAATACGTTTTAGAAAATCATAGCTTCAATCTCTATCATCTTACTGATGACATTTTTGGATTAGAAGCCAGTTCCAAGCTCTGTTTTTATTTTTGCGCTTTGACCTTCTGACAAAATCAGGTCTACAACATTTTTCTTGTGCCTACTATTAGTTTAGAATTGTTACTGTTCTTTATGTCGACTAGGTTATTTGGTAAGACTCCCAATATCGTCTAGAGAATGTTTATTGACGTACAATGCTTTTGTAAAGATTTAGTATTTACTCTTTATTTTCATGTTCTGTTTTAATTTTTTCTTTTGCTTTCCTATCCAGATTCCTTCAATAGTCTTTTAAAATGAGATCTGCAATTTTTCCATTGTTCTTACTATTAATACATAATTGCTTTTCTTCTCTATGTTCACCAGGAGGTTTAAAGGTCAACTCTAATCCTGTTCTCATTTTTGTACTTCGATCTTTTGCTCATATTCCTTTCATACTCTCGTAAGATAGACTACATATTTTCCCCGTAGCTACTACCAGTACGTAATTGTTAGTCTTCTCTGATTTTTACTATCATCTAGAGAATATCTTTGAAATACAGTATGACCATATGATTACGTCTTCACTGTCTATTATCTTACTGGCAACATTTTTGAAGTAGGCGTCAACTCCGAGCTTTGTTTTGCTTTTTCTTTCCTATTCTCGTAAGAAGGGCTCTACAATTATTTGGGTTCTTACTATCATTACTTATCTCTATGTATACTAGACTATTTTGTAAGACTATTATGAGTTAAGAACTATTGATGTGTTGTCGACGTCTTCACTCCCTATCATCCTACTGATGATATTTTTGTTCTCATTTTTGCGCTTCGCCCTTCTGGTCAGATTTTTTCACACTCTCGTAAGATAAGTGAAGTTACCATTTAAATAATGTGTAATAGGTACAATACGTTTCAGAAGATTATGGTTTCACTTTTATCATCTTGCTGACGGTATTTTTGAATTTTACTTCCACTCCAAGCTCTGTTTTTGTTTTTATCCTTTGCCCTTTTCCCAGATTCTTCCATATTCTCCTAAGATGGGCTTTATGTTTTTTTTTGTGCTTACTGTCACTACATAACTGTTAATCATCTTTTACCTGCCAGAATATTTGGTAACACTCTCTAAAAAATATGTGTGATACAATTTTAATTTCAAGTTTGTCTTCGCTCCCTTTTATATTACTGATGACATTTTTGGAGTTGATCCCAATTCACTTTTGTCAATAAAACCATCCTCAGCTCGTCATGCAGAGATTGTATAAGTTGACTCCAAACACAGACCCTTGTGGAAGGTCACCATTGAGTGCTTTCTGGTGTAGTTTTTCTGGCTAGTAAAGCAGAGGATGCTGTCTTAAAATCAGCGATGTCTTCACTACAGATTTCTTTAACTTGTTCTTGGATTTGATTGTTTTCTATTTTTCTATCATATGTCGTGTCGTTTTGACTCCTCGGTCCTTCGATTTTCTGATTTATTACCTGCGCCTTTTTTATTTTCTATTTTTACGCTTCTGTAAAATTTCAGGAGGTGAGTCAAACTTAAACGAATCTTATTAATGAGGAAACATTCAAGCTAGCAATATTTTGTCCAGACTACGTCGGCAGTTCGGTAAAGACACGTCGTCGAGAAGCCAGGCGTTCAAATGGGCCGAAGCTAAGTCGAAACGTAACGTACGTGCGTTTCTTTGACACCAATAATATCAAAACCAGCTGCTCGATTTCTAAAAGTTTCTTAAAGTGTTGTAAATTGTCCTAATGGTGTTTGTGATATTCTTTGCAATGTTTGGATATTTTTGTTCTGTTTTAAGAAACTTTCAAATTAATACAATTCAACACAACCTTCCCCATATTACTTTTAAGTAATATGGGGAAGGGAAGTAATAAGTAAGTACTTTCGTAAATATTCGTTAGATTCTTCCTAATTTTGCTTCCAATCACACTGCACTTAGAATTCGCAAAGAATCTATAAATAGCCGAGTTACGCCATGCATAACCGCATCTTTCATTATCGGCTAAATTATGCGGCTTGCACCGCGTGCACGCGCACTCGGACAATTACAGAGGAGCGAAGCTATGTAATTACAGAGATTAAGTCGTCACTGTCGTGGCGCCGCGTCCTCCAAGTTTTTCTTCGGCTACTATTTATACATTGGCTTTGGAAAAGTCCGAAAAGGCAAGGTGCCATTCGGTCGATGGACGATTGGTTGGTCAAGTAATTTGTATGAAGGATTAGGGTAGGTGTCTACTCGATACCACTCGGCTATTGCTCTTCTACCGCTCTCTTGCTGCTTTTTCTACAATACCTTTGTCTGCTGTGAATATTTTCTTCTCTACCACTCAGTTGACAACAGTTCAGTGTTTGTTTTACCTTTTCTCTGCCTCGGTTTTCCTTGCAGTTTTCTTTTGCTACTTTAAACCTTCCTTCTCTCTCTTTAACCGTTATCATCTCTTAGTTACAGCTTATAAGCAGCGTCTTTGCCTCGTGTCTATCTTTGCTTTATCATTTTTTACCGTTTATTTAACCTCGGTTTTGCTACCCAGTTGCTTTCACTGATACCCTAATTTTTTTACGCTTTTAGTGCTGGTATTTATTCAGTTTCTGTGCTTCTTTAACTCATTATTGCACCAACATTGCATTTTTTATCATTTCTACCGTTCAATAAACTTACCTTTATCTCAACGATAGTACCATTCCCTTACCACCTACCCTTTTATTCTTTTTCTGTCGATCTTTTACGACTATTTATTACGTTTCTAACTTTATCTCTTTACCACACCATATACATTGCTGTTTATCTACCACTCATTCATTATTACCTTAAGTCATATTTGAAACTTTTTTCTTGCTGTTTACCCAGCCGCTATTTCTTGCGCGTTGTTTTTCAAAAGTTTTTTTATAGTTTTTGTTTGTTTTGTTTACTAGTGTTTTAGTATTCTTTTACTGTTATCTCACTGCTCATTAATTGCTGCTTTGCCACTTTTGCACCTCATCGGTGTTACCACGTACCATTCTCTTACAATACTTTGAACTTTGAACTGTACAGTGGTTTTTTGTTATCATTTTAGCTATTCTTGATTTTTTTTACACCCCTTTGAATGTTACATACATCTCCCGTCAACTCTTTTTCTATTTGATTAATTGTTTTTTGTGTACTCTTCTTCTGTTTCCTTATCGCTTCTTTAGTATTTTGTCAGTGACCCTTAGATGTTTGTTATTTTACTGTGTTTCTTCTTCACCCCTTTCTTAATCGTCCATCTTCAGGTATCTTGTGCCCTATAGATTTCACCCCAATACTCATTTATCATTATTACCAACGCTTACTCCTCCTTACCTCTCTTTAATTAC
Organism: Sinelater perroti; assembly: GCA_036346155.1. NCBI lineage: Eukaryota > Metazoa > Arthropoda > Insecta > Coleoptera > Elateridae > Sinelater > Sinelater perroti. The sequence continues at coordinate 101,185 of JARFIY010000070.1, read as the reverse complement.
ATTTTTAAGTAATGTGCTGCTTCTGTGAAATTTTATTTCTGATTCGCTGCTCTCTGTTGTTCTCTTAAGCGCTTCGTTGCCACTACGATAGCTGCACAACCACGTGTTACAATAAAGTTTTCAACGAGAAAATATCAATTTGACCGATATTCTTTTCAGACGACATCGATATTTTGGTAGACACGTTATTAAAAACTAGAAATTCCAATGGTATAAGATTTTCCCTACGGGACAAAGCAACGTTCATGCGTTACACTGACAATTGATGAAATATGCGCTGAAATGCGCCTAAAAGTGCATCCGGCAAAACCAAAACTGAACTGGTACACATTTACTTCTTTTTATGCTTTCCTTTGCTGTTCTACTGTTCTTTTACAGTTTATACATTACATTTTCTGCTCCTACTTTATCGCCCGTTGTTTATTTTACTCTATCACTACGGAATTACTTCCATAACACTCTTTTTACTATTTTTTTCAAATTCTTTACTATTTTATGGCTTCTTCTCTCTCCCTTATCGCCTGTTTACTGCTTTTTTGCCATTTCTACTGCTGCTTACCACTTATTACCATATTTACCGCTGTTTATCATTCATTTACCATTATTACCTTTCCCTAATTACATTTTAATTACTTTGTTGCTTTTGTAATCTTTTATTTTCGCTTAGCTGCTTTTATTACTTTCTTAGCACTCCTTTATGTCTGCGATGGCTAAACCACAACGGTTACAATAAAAATTTGCAACAAGGCATTAAAGCAATTGATGTTCTGTTCGGTAGTTTAGAAGAGAAACGCTATGGGACGAAGCAATGGCGGGAACGCAACGTACTGCGCTAGTATCAGCAACCGCAAGACGAAATATGTAACCAACAAAATCAGAAGGAAATTGGTACTCATTTAATTCCTTTTAGGCTGTATTTGCTGCTTTAATGTTCTTTTGAAATTTATGCATTACCGTTTTTTGCTTTATTGGTTGTATTTCATTATTTACTCTCGCTTTACTGTTCTTCTACCATTTTTTTTTTGGTACTTCCTTAATACTGTATTTACTATTTTCTTCTTTGTCGCTTAGTTACAGCTTTTATGATATTTTTAATGCTGCTTACTTCTTTATTACCATGTTTGCCACTTATTTACTATTATTACCGTCGCTTACCACCTCTCTTAATTATACTTTTAATTAATTTACTGCTTTTGTAACTTTAGATTTCTGCTTCTCTGTTCTTTATTTCTCTTTTATCGCTCCTTCATTGTTTTTTTTTTGCCTTTGTGATATTTGTACGATAACGCATTATATTAAAGTTATTAGCGGGAAAACATAAAGCAACCAATATTCTGTCCAGACTACGTTGATAGTTCAGCAGGGACACGTCATCGTAAAAACAGGTGTTTAATTGGGATGAGATTTTCGTTATAAGACGAAGCGAAATCGAAAACATAACGTACGTGGTATTGCCGCAAAAGCAATACCACGACAATTCTTTAAATAAGCGGCTAATATGCCCCCAAAACGCAGCAAAACCGCAACAGAATTAGTACTCGTTTACTTTCTTTGCCGCTTTAATATTCTTTTACAGCTTGTATGTTGTTTTTATTGTCTCATTATGATTTCTCTACTACTTTTAGGACTGCTTACCACTTATTTACCATTATTGTTGCCATTTACCACCTCTTAGCTCTCATTGATTGTATTTTTATTTAATTTTCTGCCTCTGCAATTCTGTATTTTTGTTTCACTGCTCTTTAATGCTTTCTTTTGTGCCCTTTTGTGCTTTTTTGTCCTTGCGATATCTGAACAATTAAAACTCGTTACAATAAAGCTTTTAATAAGAAACTTTAGAGCAACCGTTATTTCGTCCTGGGAAATCAGGCACTCAAATGGCGTAAGATGTTTGCGATGGGACGAACCGAGGTAGAAAGCGTAACCCACGGGCGTATTACTGCACCAGCAACACTACGACAATTAACTAAATATGCGTTAATATGCCTTCAAAAGGGCACGCAGCCAAAGCACAGCAAAACTGATACTTTTGCGACATTGTATTTCTGTTTCGCTACTGTTTATTACTTTTTCAGCACTCCTTTATGTCCTTGCAATCGCTGAACAACCACGGCGTGTTACAATAAGACTTATAATGACAAAACAGATGTTTAATTCAGATTTTGTGGACAATTCAATGAAGACACGCCATTAAGAAACTAGGCATAAAATTGGCGTAAGATCCTTAATATTGTACTCACTTTTTTTGTACTCACTTCGTTTCTTCTTTTTAGTTTATTTGCAGCTTTTATGATATTTTAACTGCTGCTTACCACCATTTTACCATGTTTATCGCTGCTTACCACTTATTCACTATTATTACCGCCGCTTACCAACCCTTACTTCTCCCCAATTACACTTTTAATTAATTTACTGCATCTGTGAGCTTGTACTTCTGTTTCGCTGCTCTTTATTACTCCCTTAGCACTCTACGTCTTGTTAAACAACCACAAACGTTACCAAAACATTTTAACGAAACTATCATCGGAAAGTCAGGCATTCAAATGGTATGATGTTCGCTACGGGACGAAGCACGTGTTTAACGCTCCACCAGAAACACTACGATAATTGACTAAATAGTGTACGCAGCAAAACGACAACAAAGCTAGCACTTATTTTATGATTTTTATGCCGTTTTAATGTGATTTTACAGTTTAAGCGTTGGTATTTTCTGCCTTTGTTTTATCGCTTAGTTTTTTATTTTTTATTGTCACTATATCATTCCTCTACCATTTAAAGTTCTTTTACTATTTCTTTACAGCTTTCTTGCTATTTTATAGCTGCTATTCTCCCTATTAACGCTTGTTTACAGCTTATATGCCGTTTTTCTGCTGCTTACCACTTCTTTACAAAGCATACCATCTACTTTTTAATCTTATATTTCTACTTTTCTGCTATTTATTACTGCTCTTTTACTTCTTTTAGGTTTGACAACTTCTGTTCTATTATTGCTTCTGCATTGTTTCTTTATAGTTATTTTACTACACTCGACTTACTATTTCACGTACTGCTTTTTATTGTACTTTAGTTTGGTATCTTTATTATTAATTTAATTTTAAAAACTTAGCAAAACTTTTGGGGTTTTTTGCTCCTACTTCATCACTTAGTTTTTTATTTTTTATTATTTATTATCGGTATGTCGTTTCTATGCTACTTAATATTCTTTTACTATTTCTTTACAACTTTCTTGGTACTCTATACCTGTTTTCCTCCTCATTATCGCTTGTTTACAGCGTATAAGTTGTTTTTTCTTCCTCACCGCTACCTTACGAAGCTTACTACTGCTTACCACTATTATTACCGCCGGTTACCATCCCTTACTCGCCTTCATTAAACTTTTAATTGATTTCCTATTTTTTTAATTTCATATTTCTGCTTTGCTGATCTTTGTTGCCCTATTTACTCTCTCTGTTTTATTGTTACTTCTGAATTGATTCTTTATAGGTCTTTTACTATTATTTATTCTTATTTTACGTATTGTTTTTGTATTGTATTTTCTTTTGGTTTCTTTATCATTATCAATTTAATTTTAAAAAATTAGCAATAACTTTTGGCTTCTCTTTATTGCCTGGTTTTTTAATTTCTTATTGTTGCTATATCGTTTCTTTAGTCTTTAATGTTTTTTTTACTAATTCTGTGCAGATTTCTTGCTACTACTCTATGGCCTCTTGTCTCCTCATTAGCGCTTGTTTACAGCTTATATGATGTTTTTCTGCTGTTCATCACTTTTTTACCAAGTTACGACAGCTTACCACTCATTTTCTATTATTACCGCTGCTTACCACCCCTTATCTCGCCTTAATTACACTTTCAATTAATTTATTGCTTTTAAAAACTCATATTTAAGTTTTGGTGCTCTTTATGTTCTATTACTGTTAGCCGTGACTACTTCTGTACTCCCCTTTCTGTTATTTTTTTTTGTTATTATCTACACGTTGATTATGTGACGGCAGCCACCAAAAATCTTATCGAGCAGGTGTTGGGCTCTCACAGGTTTCAGTTGATCTACCTTTAAACAAATATTTTAGCTGTGTAGGAGGTTTTATACTTTATACCTGTGTTGTGGTGGTTTAAATGAGAAAATTAGTGTGTGCCGAGAAACGGAAATTCAAAAGGTAAACTCTGTTTAGGCGTTGCAGTCTGGTTGGCAGATATCCTCGACAGCTTAAATGCTTCCAAAAACAAAAATTGGACAACTAAGACGTGTGCACATCTAAAAATACATTGTTCACCCCGTATAATAGCATAGCGATGTGAACTGATTCATGGTTGTTCTTGTTTCTGTTTGTCTGCGGTTTATTATTTGCTGTTGTTGCTCTAGTCATTCTTACATTCATTTTAAATTAATTGTGCGCATACGTGGGCCTATCCGAAAGTTTTCGAAACCAAAATCTTGAAGGAGCAAAAATTTACATTTAACTTCTTTGATTTCTTTTATTTTTCCGCTTTGTTATGATCACTTAGGTGTGTAACTACTCTGCAAATAGCTGCATAATATTGCGCACAGACGTTTACGCACAGCTTAAAGGGAGAGAACAAACGCGACCGTTCTCTGCCCCACGTATTGAAATAGTTGCGTCGTCATAGTGAAGGTTTTGTTTGGCTTACCTTTAAATTAATTGAACAAAATATTTTGAACCGTGGAGTGACGTAAATGCTTATCTTAAATACTTCTGGTTCAAACAACAGATGGCGCTGCGATGCCCCCCATTGCATCTAGGCCAGTTCAGATTCTAGCCGCTAGATGGCAGTCTGATTAGCAGCTAAATTAACTTACCGCCACGATTGAACTAATCGAAATGCACCTTTCAGGTCAGTTTGGGCGTAGAGGACGGCGTCCTGCAAGCCTACAACTCGGACTTCGAACTGCAGTTCTCGCACAGCGTGCAGAACATATCGCGCTTCTCGCAGGCCGACATCGATCCCTGCACCTTCCTCTACCTCCTGCGGGACGACTCCGAGCAGCTGCTCTACTGCTACCTCTTCCAAGCCCTGAAGGCATCCGACGTAAGTCTCTTTGGTGCTCCTCTCGGGGAACCCCACCGATTTAATTCGGGTATATTTATAAGCCGCCAGCGGGCATGCCAAGCTGTCTGCGCCTCTGCGCCATTGACTTCGCGCTAGATGATTCGCGGTAGCGGCTCCTCGGGCGCCCGCTCTTAAAAATGCAGTTCGCTAGCCCGACTCGAGGAGCCTTCCAGCGGGGTCGGTGGTTGGAGTAGGGCGGATTCAACTCCAACCCTAGGACGTAAGGCAATCCGGCCTTTGGTACGTCTATGGGAGGGCGCCGGGCCAAAAAAAAAACAAAAACGGGGACGCCCAGCGATCCTGCCAGCGCACGCCGCGATCACTTCCTCTACACGTGCCGGGAACGTAGTCCAGATACCCCTCTATTCTTCGAGCAGAGCCGGCTAAATTTAGAGCTTAAATGTCGGCACTGTCGGTGAATTTCAGATTAAACTCGGTTTCTGGCCCCCAACAACATTGGGCTTTATAATTAAATTTGTAAACAAAGTTAAAACAGTAAAATAAGGTAATTGGACACCTCATGCCTTTTCAAAATTAAAATGAAAAATCGAACCCTTATATAATGGCTGGAAATTTTTGAACACCCCCAGTGTAATGTTTGCCGTTCAGAAATTCAATCTGATAAATCAACTGCTATTTGTTTTGTTAAAAATTCAGGAACCTTAAAATAACCAAAAGATCGCAGCAACAAGTTTCATCTGCATAAACGTGGGTGATCCTGAAACTTTTGTCTTGGTTATTGGTATAAATGCTCCACTGATGTCCTCCGGAAATAACAAAATTGACATTTGGCGGTTTAATGTACCTTTACTTTACCCTTGAGATCAAAAAGCAGACTTGTATTTAATGGAGGTGATTACTACGTGGGTTGTTCCGAAACTAATAAACTTTTAGTAACGTTATGACTTTAAACTGATTAATTACAGCTATTCTATCGCTTGAATATTATTTTTTGTCGCACTTTTATTTGACGTTCGTAACAATACTAGCGCTGATATTCAAAATTTTGACACTACTCCCACTTTAAGATATTTTCATGGAGGTTTGGGGACTTCAAGCGACAAATAAGTGGAGGAACCTTAATTTATAAGCGTTATTTATATGTTCTCATGCTTAATGATACATGAGAGGTCACTAAGTGCCCATAGTAGATCGTATGCTACAATGAAAGTCCACATAAAACATTTGGCGGCAAGTTAATGGAAAGATCTTTCATAACTCCTCGCGTGGGGATTTTTATCACTCCAGTGATGAATATTTTGCTTACTAACGACACCATGTAAATTTAAATTAATTGTTTGTAATGTCAATTGAATCATTTTTAAAGTTTTGGGTTATTAATTGGGCAAGTTGAAGTCTGCTTTCTTCACTTAAACTTTGGGAGTTATTTGAACGGCTTTTCAAAGGGGATGGTAGCAAATTAATGAAGAGATTTTTCAAAACTCCCTCTTGATGATTTTCAGTACGATGTCATTTCAATCATTTGATTTTGGGTCATTGCTTGCCCAAGTTGAAGTTTACCCTTTTCTCGTAAATTGTGGGCTTTATTTGAACGATTGGTTGAAGGAAGTGGTGAAAAATCAAACGGGGAGATCTTCAAAAGCTCCTTCATGAAGATTTGTGGTATGATACGTTTGAATTGTCTACTCTCCCTCACTTAAACTTTGGGCGTTATTTGAGCGATTCTTCAAAAGGAATGTTGACAAAACTGAAGTCTATACTCTTCACTTAAACTTTCGGCGATATTTGGGCGACTCTTAAAAGCTAGTGGTGAAATCTTCTGGGACTTCCGCCTTTGGATTTTGCTAACAACCGGGTGGGGGTGGGGGTTAAACAATAGTGCCAAACTCCACGTAATGGTTATATTATAAGTAGGCTGAATTACCTTGAGAATAAGATTATTTAATGCGTTCTCGCTAAGTTTGGAAAATTTTGGAATTTTTTTTGGTTCCAGTTGGGTGCTGTAATGCTTGTTGTTGAAAAACTGTTCATGAAGATTATGAAAATTTAAAATTGTTAAAACAGGCTTATTATCTGGAGTAAAGATAATTTATTTTGTAAATTATTTTACGATACGTTCTATTGATTGAGCATCGGAAGTTATTACATCACGAAACATTTCACTTGGAAATATTTTATTTAAAAAATCTGCTGGAAAGCAATGAAACCAACGACCTTGAAAATGTCGACAAACGACATACATACATCAACTTCACGGACACTGCTTTGATAATGAGCATTTAATAGCAGGGTGAGCAGCAGCAACGCTTACGTACAGAAAGAAAACATTTCACTAAACAAGGTGGGCGTGTTTACTATTTTAGTATTAATAAGCCACTTAGACACTTTTATTGGACAGTTTTGCGTTGTTATATTACAATTGATTAATTTTACCATATTTGTCATTTTTGGTACTACACTAAACGCAGTGAAAACTGTAACATAAAAGCCATCTCATGTCTAAGACTCTGATAATCAGCACAGCCTAATCGAGCTCAATTGAGACTCGTTTTGTTTGAGATCTCTGGTTATTCAAGGTCGCGACTATCTTTGATTTTGTTACCATTTGACTAGACAGAGCCTCAAAACGTGACTTTCTACCCAGGGAACTTCAGCGCATGGTTTTTTTGAGAGCCTCAGCGTGTAACTCTCTAGGAAGCTCTAAGGCGCTTCAGCTTGTGGCTCCCTAAGGAGCTCATTGTGCTACTTTTACAGTGCCTCCAGGTGTAATTCTATATCTCTCATTGCGCAGCTCTCTTCGGAGCTTCATTAAGTGACTTTTTAAGGATCCTTAGCACGTGACTCTTTGAGGAGTCTCAACGTATGCTTCCCTAGGGAGTCTCATTGCATGTCCTTTTATGAATCCTTATTATGTGAATTATTAGGGATCCTCAGCGCGTCGATTTCTAGGGAACCGTAACGCATGGCTATCTAGAGAGTCTGGGCGAACGATTGCCTATAAAGCCTCATTTAGTGAATTTGTAGGGATCTTTAGCAAGTGACTTTAGAAAACCACAGCGTGTGCTGCTTAGGGAGTCTCATTGAATGGTTTTTTGGTAGTTCTTTAGGGATCCTCAGCGCGTGGCTTTCTAAGGGCCATCAGCGTGTGATTTTAAGAAGCCTTAATACGCGAATTTTTGGGGATACTCAGCGAGTGACTTTTTAGAAAGCCTCAGCACGTAGCTGTCTAAGGTAGCCTCATTGCATAAATTATTAGGGATGCTCAACGCATAGCTTTCTAGGGAGCCTCAGCTTATGATTCTCTATAAAGCTTCTTTTAGTGAATTTCTAAGCAGCTTCAGCCAGTGATTATTTAGAGAAGTCCAGCGCGTGGTCTTCTAGGAGGCCTCAGCTAATGATTCTCTACCAAGCCTCATTTAGTGAATTTGTAAGCATTTTCAGCAAGTTACTCTTTGGCAAACTTCAATTCGTGACTCTTTAGGGAATCTTGAAGAGTGGCTTTCTAGGGAGTCTCAACGCGTTGCTTTCTAGACTACCTCAGCGTATGGCTATGTATACAGCCGCCATGTGTTATTCTCTAGAATAAAACTCTCAAAACTTGGTTCTCTACAGAGCCTCAGCGTGTGACTCTCTATGGCTCACTAGGTGAATTTAAGAATCCTGAGCACAAGATTTTTAGGGAGCCTCGGTGTCCTCTGTGTGTTATTAGGGATTCTCAGCCCGTGACTCTCTAGGAAGCTTCAGCGAATGATTCTTTACGAAGCCTTATTTAGTGAATTTGTAACTTTTTAGGGAACTTCAGCGCGTAGCTCTTTAGGAAGGCTTAGCGCCTGGCCCTCTAGGGAGCCTCAGCGCTTTTGTGAAGCCGTATTGAGTTAATTTTCAGTGAACCTGGTTCTTTAGTAAATTTTAGCGAGTGATTTTCTAGATAGGCTTAACGAGTGGCTTAACGACTGATTATTTATGAAGCCTCGTTGCGTGACTCTAGGAAGCCTAATTGAATGAATTTTAGAGATCCTTAGCGCGTGGCTCTTTTGAAAGTCTCAACTCGTAGCTCTATAGGGAAACTTAACGCGTGACAGCCTTAACGCACTCATTTAGTAAATTTGTAGGGATCTTCACCAAGTAACTCTTTAGAGAACCTTAGTGCGTGGTTCCTTGGGAAGTCTCATTGAGTTCCCCGACGCGTGGTCATTTAGCGGCCCCCAATGTATGACTCTCTAGGGAACATTAACGCGTGGCTCTCTAAGGACCATCATCGTGTGACTTTAAGAAGCCGTATTGAGTTAATTTTTAGGAAACCTCAAAGGGTAGTTCTTAGGGAGCCTCAACGTGTGGTTGTCTATGAAACTTTATTGCGTAACTTTTTATTTATATATTTCTTTAGAAATATTTAACGACTAGCTCTCTAGGGAACCTTAATGCCTCACTGCGCGGCTCTTTAAGAAGTCTCATTTAGTGAATTTTTAGGGATGTTGCTCTTTAGAGAGCCTCAACGCGTGACTCCCTAGGGAGACAATAAATTTTTAGAAATCATCAACGCGTGAATTTCCAAGCAGCCTTAGTGTGCGACTCTTTATGAACCCTCATTAACTTAATTTTTGGAGAATCCCAACGCGTAGGTTTTTAGGAAGTTTCAGCACATGACTTGCTAGGCAGCTGTTTTGGGAACTTTAGCGTGTGACTCTATATGAAGCCTCATTGAGTAAATTTTTAAGGATCTTTATTGAGTGGCTGTTTAGGGCATTTCAACACGTGATTCTCTAGGAAGCCTCAATGTGTGGCTTTTTATGAAGCCTCATTACGTAACTCTCTAGAGAGCATTGTTGAGTGAATTTTTATAGATCCTCAGCGCATGGATTTTAAAGGATCCTCGGCGCGTGACTCTCTAGGAAGCCTCAATGTATGACTCTTTATAAAGCCTCGTAACTCTATAGAGAGTATTGTTGAGTGGGTTTTTAGAGATTCTCAGTGCATGGGTCTTTAAGGATCGTCGGCGAGTATCTCTTTAGGGAACCTTAACGCGCAGCTCTCTAAGAAACCTTTGCGTGTGATTCTTTATAAAGCCTCACGTCTAGGGACTAGGGGGCCGTAGCGCGTGACTTTCAATCATCAACGCGTGACTGTCTAGGGAGTTTCAGTTAAGTACCTACGCTCTAGAAAATTAACGTCCGTACCTTGTACAACATGCGTAGTTGGATGTTTGCGGTCCGGTATTAATATGATTACAGTTGCTTATCATCCGAGTCAACAACATTTCTCAGAAATATTTTGACTCTGACATCACCGCGGCTAAACTAAGTTTGTTATCGAATTACGCAACCCAGGAAAGCGCGGTAAACAACGACCGACCAGCTCCACCTGCTCTCGACGCATTTCCGGCTCATCAATCGGGCTAGGATGCCGCCAATTCGGCGCGGCCTCGTTACCAACGCGCTGCCAGCGATTCGTCACGCCGCCGCCCGCGGTCTAATTAGCGCCGAAGACGCAACCGGGCGGCCAAATCACCGGGCGATAACATTTCGAAGCGACCTAACCTTGCGTGCTAAGAATAGGCTTACGCAAGGGGCTTTTCGGCCTGGTTCGCGAACGGGCGCCTCATACCCGCGGGCATGCTTGCGAAAGTGTGGTGCGTCTGCCTCCTCGCCGGCCTGGCGGCGGCGAAGTACTCCAAACCCACGGTCTACCAGAAGATCCGGCAGAGCCCCAAGCTCACGCAGTTCCACTCGCTGCTGGAGGCCAACCGGCCGGCCAAGCTTAACCTGCAGTATGGCGAGATGACCGTCTTCGTCCCCACCAACGAGGCCTTCGAGTGGTTCTCCGGGGGGAACCTGCACGACATCATCAACTACCACATGGCGTGGTACGCCAAGCCGACCAAGGACCTCAGAACCGGCGCGCTCACCACGGTGATGGAAGAGAACCCCCCGCTGTGGGTGACCAAGCTCGAGGACGACATCTTCATCAACAACGCGCGGCTCATACCGGAGTACTCGAATTACGTGTCGCAAATCAACAACAAGCCCCGCAAGCCGCAGGTGCTGCACGTGGTCGACGAGGTGCTGGACCCGGTGGTTAAGCGCATCTCCCACGCGATCTACAACCCCACCGCGTTCGATTTCCTGGCGCGCTCGCAGTTCTGGGACATCTCCGGTCACAAAATCGACCTCTTCCACAGGTGGGTCTACCAAAATAGCTAAACTTCCGCAGCTAAACCACTTAACTCTAGAAAGGTAACCGCGACACGCAAGGAGAATCTTTTCAAGACCGAGGGCAATTTCACTTTCTTCGTGCCCATCGACGGGGGCTTTACGGATTACAGGTTGCAACTGTTCGACGGAAACGTCATCGACGCCCATGTAATCCCCCACCGCGTGCTCTTCACGCGGCCAAGCCCCAAAGACACCCCCTTCGAAACGTTAGCCAACGGCAACTACCTGTACGTTGTCATTCTTCTATCGGGAGTCGAAGGCCGCCTCTACGTGAAGAGCCACACGCTCGCTGGGGATTCAAACCGGCCGAACGGAGAAATCGTCACCGAAATCGTGAAGGCTAACATCCCAGTGAAGAACGGTGTGGTTCACCTCATTAAGCGCCCTCTGGTGGTGTTCGACCGCAAGCTAACGCTTTTCCCATATCTCCCCATCATGGACAAGCTCGCCATGGACCCAACATTGAGTTTCACGTATGAGTTGGGAGAGAAGAGCGGGTTTAACTCTCTACTAACTAATGAGCGAAGGCAATTCACTTACTTCGTACCGAGAAATAAGGCCTGGCAAAATTTGCAAAATTTCCTGGAGGTGAACAGGACCTTCTTCGAGAAATTCGTGTCGACGTACGGCAAGGCGATCCTCAGCAGGCACGTGATCGTGTCGAACGCCTCGTACACGATCGAGGAGCTGCGGAAGAGGTCGAATTTAAGCGACACCGCGGACGTGGACCTGCCGACGCTCGGGGGGCTGCTGCAGGTGGGGATCGGCGGCACGGACGGGAGCTACGTGATGTACTGGAGGAACCAAATCATCCCCGTGTACAGAGCGAACTACCAATGCACGAACGGGATGATTCACGTGCTCGACCAGGCCTTCACGAATGAGGAGGACCTGACCGGGGGCTCAGACGACTCCGCCGAAACCAACCCCCTGCGGCTGTTGAACCTGCTGATCCGTTTGACCATATGATCGTCGGCGGAGCTGCTCGCGTGCTACTTATTACTAGTCATTACTTGTAGCTGATAGGGAAATTTTCTGTCGTCTTCGCGGTAGGGGAAAATCCAGGTCAGAGAAATCGATCTGGCTAATGCATGGGGTTCGACCCACAGGACGTTATTACATGTTTTGCTCTAACTTCGATTGGAACGAATGTTGATTCGGCCATGGCTCGTAATGGCATCTATTATTTTTCGATTGACGGTGCTAATATATCGTCTATTCTTATTGTTATTGTTTTTTTTTAAATAAGAAAATGGTGCCAAATGAGACGGCTTAGTCCAGCATGACAATTCAAGGCCGCCCACTTTAAAGCTCGTCAGAGGCTACTTTAAAGTACAAACAAATCTTCCGTGTCATGACTTTTTAACTATAATTTAACAGTTTTTGTAGCGTGAATGTAGATAAAAATAGCAATAAAACATTTTTTATGTTTGTTGCTTCATTGACTGGGATGATAATATTGTTTTACTTGTGCTGCAAGACCGAATATTTCAAAATACCAAAGCAATATTCTGGCAATAGCTTCATTTGATCTTATCTTAGTAACTCATCGCAATAAAAATTTATTATTTTAATGAATTTAAAATGCGTTAATAAGAATACCAAAGCAATAATTTAATATCGATTAGTCACTTTATGAATGTAACTTTTTTATTGTTATTTTTTATAAACTTTAACGTTGATGTGTACAGTAGTACATGTATATCAAGGCATATAATCAATACCAAAGCTATATTATAACAGAAGTCGTATAAGGCGAATACCAAAGCTTTATTCTATAAATAATTCAGCCTGGTATCATTAGCTGCAAAAATTTTGCAGGCGCAATGTTTTTATTTTCTTTTTGCTACATTGCGACGTTAAATAGTTTAAGAGCATGTGATGTGAATATGGAAGAAGTATTCTGCTAATACCTTCAGTTAATTTCGTAATTCTCCTATTATATTTTTTATGGCACAAATACCAAAGCGAGATGCTACGGATAGCTTCAGAAAACTTCGTATTAACTGCACGAAATTTTGGAGATGTAATCCACAGCTTACATTTTTCTTTGTTCAGTTTAAAAGCATATAATGTAAATACCAAAGCTATATTCTGCCGATAGCTTCATTTAACTTTTATTAATAACTTGCATGGAGTTTTCCAGACGTAATTATACTATTATTATTTTTGTATTACGTTTTAAAGTTAATCGGGCAGTTTAAAGACATATACCGGAAATACCAAAGCAGTTATCTAACAATAGCTTTATTTAGCTTCGTATTAACTGCACTGAATTTTGTAGATATAATCCACGTGATATTTTTTATTTTATTTTTACTTTAATCAATCAAGTTAACGGTACATAATGCAAAGCTCAAAGCGATATCTGCCAATAGCTTCATTTAATTTTGAATTGATCTAACCGCGGAAAATTTTGCAGAAATAATCTCCCAGTTATTTTTTAACTAGATTTAAGCATTACTTGCGCAGTTTAAGTAACTCGAATACCAAAGTTATATTTTACTGGTAGCTTCATTAGATTTTCGTATTAATAAAGCTATGATCCGCTTATTATCATCGTTCCCGTTGCATTTTGAAGTTAGTCAAATAATTTAAATGGCATTTTGGAAACATAATCCCTCTATTACTATTTTAGCTACATTTTAATATTAAAGAACTAGTCTAAATGCAGATAAAAAAATACCAAAGCCATATTTTGCTAATGGCTTTATTCATCATCGTATTAATTGTACGAATTCTGCAGAAAATATTATTTATTATTTTTTGCTAAATTTTGACATTAATTAAATGACCTAAAGCTATATAAAATGAATACCAAAGCGATAATTTGCTGACAGCTTCGTTTAACGTGGTATTAATTGATGATGTGGAATTTTGCAATCTTAATCGTGCTCTTGTTATTTTTTCTGCTACATTTGACACTATACAAAAAGTTTAAGTTCACTTTAAACGAATACCAAAGCGGTAATTTATTGGTAGCTTCATTTAACTTCGTATTAATAAACTGTACGGAATTTGGCAGACAAGCTTTCTATTGTTATTTTTTTTTCTTACATCTGACACTATCCAACCAGTTGAAGTGCATATTAAACGAATACCAAAGCGATAATCTGCTGATAGCTTTATTTAATTTTTATCATTATTAATTAATGGTGTAGAATGTTGGAGTCTTAATTGTCCTATTTTTATTTCATGCTACATTTGACACTACTCAAACAGTTTAAGGGCGCATGAGACAAATACCAAAGCGATAGCGTGTTGATAGGTTCATATAACTTCATATTAATGAATTGTACGGAATGTTGTGTAGTGAATCATGCTAGGGCTAGTTTTTGGTATATTTGATACTATCCAAATAGTTTAAGGCAAATGAAATGGATATCAAAAGAATGTGTGATAATCTGCCAATAGCTTCATTTTACATTTTAATAATAAATTGTACGAAACGTCTCAAACTTACTCTTCCTGTTGTTATTTTTTGCTACATTTAATACTATTTAAGCAGTTGACGAAGTTGTTTCTTGACATATAGAACGAACACCCAAAGAGTATTTTTTTAACAGCTTCGCTTCGCAATCCCGCTAATTACTTTTTCACCACATCTTCATGTTGATCAAATTGCTTAAATTTATAAGAAATACATACATAAATTCCATCGGTAGCTTCTTTTAATGTTGCATTAATCATATTATGGAGGTAAAATGAGGGTACTCGACCAATATCTCGTGGTAGCCTTATTAGATACTGTTAGGACATTTCATGATGTTAATTTTCTATTTTGTGTCTTTATCGCATCTTTGAATACCAAAATAATATCACATGCTTGATTTTTTTAGTACTTTAAGGTAAACTTCTTCAAGACTTAAAATTCTCTATTTAGATATTTAATGAACTACAATTTGCAGAGTAATTCTCTTCGTGATTATTTCTATTATTTTTTGAGGGCCAAACTGTGAATACCAAAGCTATATTATACTGATAGCTTAATTTAGCTTCATATTAGCCCTATCTGTTTTTTTAAGTTTTTATTTTAAGAAGGAAAATACGAACGCCATAATGACATAATCGCAGATAAATTATCATAATTGAGTAAAAATAAGTATAAAATCAGGTCGATATTGCCCTCATACGAATACCAAAGCAATATTCTGTGGATAGGTTGATTAAACCTTTTATTATTCAACTGTATGGCACTTAATCTTTATAATTTTTTATACAGTTTTTATTAAAATCGCACAAAGCAAATACCAAAGCGATATTTTCCGATAGCTTTATTGGACACTTTAAATACCAAAGCGACGTTCTCCCAATGGGTTCATTTAACTTTGTATTAATCAACTCCATGAAATTTTGAAGTCAACTAAATATACCAAAATACCAAAATAAATACCAAAGCGATATACCGTCGATATCCTGCATTATAACGGTAATTCATATAACGTTAATATTTTATTAATTAATTAATTAACTGCCAACTACGGAGATTTTTGCAGACGTACTTTCCTTAACATTTCTTGTTGCACTTTTAAGCTAACGATTTGAACGCCATATAATGCTAATACCAAAGCCATATTCTCCCGAGAGCTTAATATAACTTTGTATTAAACAATTGCACGGAATTTGACAGGCGTAAGCTCCCTATTATCGTTCTTGCTACATTATGAATTTAATTAAACATTTAGAAGTTGTTTATGGCGAATACTAAAGGTTGATATCATTATCTCCAAAGAATTTTGCTGGTGTAATCTTGTTTTTGTCTTTTTTGCTATATTGTGACGTCAATCAAATAGTTTGAGAGCATGTGATGCGAATGGAAGGAAATTTTTGCTAATACCTTCACTTATTTCGTATCAATCAACTGCATGGAATTTTTCGATCGTAAATCTCCACTAACAATTTTTTTAGAGCACATAATGCAAGTACCGATGCGATTTTCTTTTAATTTATTTTTTAATTTCGTATTAAATGTAGAAAATTTTGCTGATGTAATTCACGTCTGATTTTTCGATTATTTTCACTTAATGAAGCATTTGAATGGTATACAACACGAATACAAAAGCGATATTGTGTCTACAGCTTCATTTGGCTTTCATTAACGAACTGCAGGTATAATTCTCCTATCACTACTTTTGTATTATTATATTTTAAAGTTAATCGTGCAGTTTAAACGTATGTACCGGAAATACCAAGGTGATAAGCTGGCATTAGCTTCATTTAGCTTCGTGTTGATTACATAGAATGTTTAAGATTTAATTCACGTTTTATTTTTTCCTTTATTTTCACTTTAATGGAACAAGTTATAATGCGTGTAACGTAAATACCAAAGTGATATTCTGCTGATAGCTTCATTTAACTTTGAATTAATCAAGCCCACAAAATTTTGTAGAAGTAATTTCCGTTATTTTTCTGCTAGGTGTTAGGGTTACTCTCGAAGTTTAAGGGTATGTAACGCGAATACCAAAGCTATATTTACTGGTAGCTTCATTAGACTTTGCATGGAATTTTACAAACGTAGTACTCCTGTTATTAATTTATTACTTTTTGAAAGAAATCTTCTCGTTGCTATTTTTGCTGTGTTTTATGATAATCATATTCCTTTAACATAACATCAATCTCCAAGCAATATATTACTGATAACTTTATTTAACTTAGTTACATTCAACTGAATAGAATTTTGAGAATGTAATCTGCCTTTCATTATCTTTTCTACTACATTTTAACAATTTAAATACATATAATGAGAGTATCAAAACGATATTATGCTAATAGCTTCATTTCATTTCGTATTAATAAATTGTGCGGAATTTTGCAAAGACGTAATTCTCTTATCGTTATTTTTTGCTGCATTTGACACTGTTAAAACAATTTAAGGACACATTAAACAAATACCAAAGCGATATTTTGCTGATAGCTTCATTTAACTTCATATTAATTAACGATATGGAATGTTGCAACGTAATCCTCTTATTGCTATTTTTGCTACATTTAACACAACTCAAACATTTTAGAGACATATGCAACGAAAACCAAAGCGATATCCTGTCGATAGCTTAACATCGTATTAATTAATGGGCTGGAATTTAGCAGACGTACTTTTCTTATTGTTATTTTTTTGCTGCTTTTGATACTCCTCAAACAGTTTAGGAGCACATGAAAGGAATAGCAAAGCAATATTTTGCTGATAGCTTTATTTCACTTCATATTATTCAGTGGTATGGAATTTTGCAGAGGCAATTTTCTTATTGTTATTTTTGCTATATTTGGCACTACCCAAACAATTTAAGTGTACATTAAACGGATACCAAGGCGACCACCTGCTGATAGCTTCATTTAACTTTATATTAATTACTGGTACGGAATATTTCAGACGTAGTAGCTTCATTTAACTTCGAGTTAATAAATTGTGTGGAATTTTACAGACAACACTCCTATTCTTATTTTTGCTATTTTTTATTTTGGTTAAATAATCTAAAGATACGTAAAACGAATACCAAAGCGATATTTGCTGTTAGCTTCATTTAACTCCAAATTAATCAATGCCATGGAATGTTGCAGACGCAGTTCTCTCAATGTTACTTTTTGCTACTTTTGCCACTACCCAAACAGTTTAAGGGCATAGGAAACGAATACCAAAGCGATATTCTGCCGATAGCTTCATTTAACGTTATATTAATTGTGACGTCACTGCTTCAGGAACTAAATTGACAATGTGACACACTGTGAGAGTAACGTTTATCTTTTATTACTTTTAGTATATTTAATTTTAATTGACTGCTTCAAATCCTATAATAACAATACCAAAACAATGTTTTATTGATAGCTTCATTTTTTAACTTTTGTTAATTTTGATTGTCCTAATGTTATATTTTACTTACTGCGATTGCCATAGCGGCATTTTTGTGGTAGCTTTATTTAACTTCGTTCTAATTAGAGGCTGTTAGAATATAATTCTCTTATTTTTTCTTAGTGCTTATAACTTTTTATCTATTCTTGGCACAATTTTACATAATCAAGCTGATCAAGCACAATTTTTTTTACATTGTTTTAGTCGTTTTATGTTAGCAATTTTTGTATATCAAGACACACTGCAAATACTGAAGCAGCATTTGACTAATAGCTTCATTTTGTGACCACACCGAAGCAGTCGTATCTTTTAGCTGTTCACAATGTAATTTTAAGATTGACAGAACAAATACTGAAGCAATATTTTATATAGCTTTACTTTAGTAATTCCATCGACAATTTCTTCTGATGTTGCAAATCTGTCGAGAGCTTATTAAATACTTTTTAGTGGGTTTAATAACATTTAACAATGCTGATTTTCTATTTTGTGATTTTGTCACATCTTTGTATACCAAAGCAATACTAAGCGCTTAGCTAATAATCTTGTCTTGATTTTTTTGTGTATCTTAGGTAATTTAAACTTGTTCAAGACACATAAAGCGAATGCTGGGTTTAGATTTTTTAATCGACTGCTTATTTTAACTAATTTTCTTCTCAAGTTTTGTGTTGTTTCGCAATGACCAAAGCAGTATTTTATCTATAATTATCAATACCAAAGCAACTTTCTATTAATAACTTTATTTAACATTTCTTAGAGGAATAAACGTGAATACCAAAGGGATATTTGTGGGTAATTTTTATTAGTACTTCATTAGCTGGTTCTATGGATAGCTTCGGTTGACGTAATAGCTTCTCCTTTATTGAATTTTTGTTACAATATAAAATTTTCTAACCAAATCCTTAGTTAAGGTAACTAATCAAACATCAGACTACGATATCGTTACAGTTCTACTCAATGATGATGTTCTTGAAATCTTTGACATTTGATAACTGGTCCGAACTGCTGTAGGGGGCGCAGAATCATCACTGACAAATACGAAAAAAAAGCGAAGCAACAAGCTCAAGAAAGGTCAAATATTTCGCATTCGACAAGGACACCCTTGACTTATGGCAAAGACTATAACATTGACTTGGGTTGATTGATGAGCGTACTTAAGGTACCTAGGTGCAACTCTTAACCCTAGTACTCTTTGTTGGACTGTTGTGGACAGTGGTGAGCCATATTTAGTGCTTTTGTACTATCCCACAAAACATCTTCGTTATATAAGCTATAGGTGTGTGAATTTTTATATCTTTGGACGCTATTGTAGTCTTGAATAGGTGCCATAGCGATGAAGAACACGGAACAGAGACATCTAAATCATAATGGGGTGACTCCTTGACAGTCAAATTTCAATTTCGCTGCTTCCAAGTCAGTTTCCTGTTCATAGTCACTTCCCAGTAATTAACATTTTATTTTTGGGGTTTTTCCTGATCCAAGATTTTGAATTCAAGGTCGTGGTTTTCTGATGGGGAACGGGATTGTGCTCTTCTTGGTTGTTTATATCTGTTCTTTATTTGATGCACCAGTCTTTCAAGTTGTCAAGATTTTTTGGACTCGAGAGGTTTTATATAGTGCAGAAGGAACCGGGGAGGGAGGAATAAAAGCGACTGAGTTTAGTTTTCTCGCTGCATTGTTACGAGCTTCATAATATGTAAAAAAACATGAATGCGCGCATTTCCTCAGGACAGTTTCTTGCAAATAGAACAGGCAGTAATTCGAGGCATTCGGGCTACGTCACAGTTACTTATTCGGGCTTGACGGGCTGCGCTGGAGTTCAATCCGTGGGTCGCGCTTGATATTCCGCACCCGATTTCTAGTCGGGACGTGCCTGGGTTCGCGAGCGGCCCTGGTATTTCCCAGGATTTACATCTGTCACCGGCGTTCCCGGGAAACCGATGCATGCCTGGAAGTTCTAGCGCTTTGCGGGCTCCTCGCCAAATATTCATGATTTCTATACAAGTTTCCGATTTGATTTCGGGACTACAAATTGTCTATTTTGTATGAGTAGTAATTTTCGCAAAAATCCATATTTGTGTTTGTATTGCATACGATTCCGATAGTTCGAACCGTTCCCAAGTTACAATGAGTACGGATAGATAGATGCATATGTTACTAGGCAGTCGGATATGACTATTCAGTTCGAAACTAAAGTAATCGTAAATTTGGTGTTCCAAATGATGCAGTCCAGAAGAATTACCATTTGTTTTAAATTTTTTAGTTCTACTAGGTCACGTTTTATTTGATTACACCGGGTATCGCAATTATGCCTGTACGTTAATTATAGTAAGTAGCTAAAATGCATCAAAGCAGTATATAGCAGTAATTTTACTGTTTCGAGTATTTTTTATCAAAATTTTCATTTTATATACCAGGATTGATCAAATAGTTTATGAACTTTTAATTGAACATTTTAATTTTTATTCACTGTTTTACAAAAACTGTAGATTTGACGAAGTTTTTTTTAATTTTCTAACCAAACTGTTTATACTTGGTTTAAATACACCGGGACGGGATTTAACATTTTTTGTTAAAATAAACGAACGTTCCTCGTATATTAATATATTTGCAAAAACGTAGGAATGGAACTTTTCCATCGAAAAGTAACAGAAGATTTATAGATAAAATGTTATTTTATTGTACTAGGTGTTGTCTGCAATAAATTAGAGAAAGCTACAAGGGTCTGTCAACTAAAAAGCCACCTTCACTGGGTTCAGCCTTGCTCTTATAACGAAACTGGCTGTAATTTTCCACTACATCATTTTCAGGAAAACGCGACACGTGCTGAGGCTCCGCGGCCCGTATTTACGAAATTTATGTTTACATGCATCGTTACGTTTTGCTGTTTATCGGGTGCGAGGCGCCTAAAAATAGCCCCGACCTTCGCGCTGCTCCCGGCTTGTTTTTAATTTCGCGTGCTGCAAATTAAATTAGCCGTGCGGCTTTTCATCGCTTTTGTCGCTTTTCAGGATGAATCTTGACCGCCGGAAACTGCGTTTGTTGATTCTGCGTGCAAGACCGGGCTATTTAAAAGCGGGGCTCCGCATGCAGCCCGCTTTTAGGCATCCAACGAATCTTATGCTAGAGCTTTCGCTTAAAGATAACATGTGCCATAAATGAATGAACGGGAAGTCTAACATCATTCCCGTGTGATCACCTAGGGCTCGTACGAAATCCTCCAGTTGATCGGGATTGGATATCACTTCCAAACTGCGCGTTTAAGGCTTTATTGCAGAAACGAGCCCTTTCTCCCACCACCATAACCACCGCAGTCCGGCTCCGCTATTACGAGCCCTCGGAAGGTGGCAGACATGGTCATGCTCCCCAAGCCTAGAAAGTCCAATATCGAAATATCGGCCAGTAAATCCACTACCGACCTTGGAGAAGTCCTGGAAAGTGAATCCAGAATGTCAACTCGGCTTTTGTCCTAACCACTTCATCATACCTCTTTCAGATGCTAGAAGGTTTCATGAAGAAAGAAGTCAGTAGTGTAGTCGATGATCCTAACTAATCTGGTTGTTCGGACTAGAATTAATAGCAGGGTGACGCTCTTTACCATTATGGCCCATTACATAAATTACTACGCCCACACGTGGTGGTACAGCGGCTTGAAGACCACCTTGACATACTTGAAGATAGGTGTTATTGGTGATGGATAGGGAGTAACGAGAGTTCTCCACCAAAACAAATTTTCATTGGCACGACGATCTAACACCACCCAGGACCTTCGACTGGAGTGACCATAGATAAAAATCTAACCTGGAAGGCTTAAGTGGAGCCAACTAAACCTTTACAATATCATCTGGATGTAGTGGCACCAGTGTAGTGATAAATCGCAAACTCCCACATGCAGAAGCTCTAAAATATCCAGAATTGAACTAATGGCTATCTTTGGTGTTGCGTGCTACATATGAAATATTACTCTGCTCCACAACGTAGAATTGTAGATGGAAATGCATCCATCCGTGGCCTGTACAACTGTGAAATTAACAGAGGCGTATGGCATACGCTCCCGGAGATTCTGACTTTCTCTTAAAGCACTGGGGGTTATTTACCATCGACCTATCACTAGGGACGTCAGGTCACCACATAGGACGAGGATTAACGACTGGACTCCGGGTCTTCCGATCTTGTCGACGAAATCACCGTCGCTCACTGTTATGGATACGATGGGATCGGCTCTTATTATCCGCTTCGAAAGACCCGAAGAAGCTAGTGCCAGATCTTGAAACCGCCATCAAGAGCTCTATCCGGTTCGCGATAATAAAGACTTCTTACGCCAGAATATGAAAGAGCAGGTATAAGAGAAAAATCGGGTGCGCACAGAAAACCATCCATTTGGGAGATGGGTGCATCTGCAATAAGAAGATACCCCAATACCACCCATTCGACTCATACGACATCTGTGAAGATGGAGCGCTTGCTGATAGGGAACTAATGTGACCTTCATTAACAAAACGCCTACCTGGAACACTAACCTTGTTGACCGCGTCGCTCCACGCTCACAGTACCATTCAAAAAGTCCTTCAAATGTCATTTCGACCTTGCCATCAATGTTTTCCTTAAGAAAGTCGTCTTTTTCATAACTACCGTTGCTGACACTGTCTTGAGGTTATAACATTTTTCCTACTAGTGGAATCTGATGGACGTAGCAATACTACTACTAGAGTACAAGTGTGTTCCTCAAGAGAAGGTAGTGAAGAAGTCAGCAACCTCGAAGTGATTTCAGAGAACCACTCTACCATCCCCTAACTCCTATAAATAATAGAACACGTCATTGAGGGATACGACAAGAAAAAAAGTCGCGACTGCCATATCCCTAGACGTGGCCAAGGCCTTAGACAAGGTTTGGCACGACAGCGTAGTGTTTAAAATGGCGGTTTTGGACGAAGTGCCATAAGGATCTGTGCTGTCCCCGATACTGTTCAACTTATACATCAGAGACTAACTACAGATTTTATATTCAGCTTACTTAGGTCTCGTCTGACTGCGAAAAGGCCGGAGCAAAAGTTGGGGAACTCTAAGGATCGGTTTGATTGGCGATGGATTCAAATCAATCCCGAGAAGAGTATTGCGTGCTATTTATAAGAACGATGAAAAAGGCCCTGTGGAACCACGCAGAAATGGAAATCATCTCGGCGTAGCCATCGATGCCAAAGTCGGCAGAAGATCCTGCACAAAGTGGTCCCAAACGACACAACTTCCTCTGGCATTTTAGGTTTTTAACTGTTCTTGTTTTCGTATGCTTTTAATCTTTTACGGTTTCCACCGAATATCCCGAACTAATAATCTTCTGCATCGATTGGCAATGGCACCATTGATTATTCCCCTGATTGTTGAAAATATTTTTTGGTTACTGGATTTGGTTTTTTCTACACCAGCAGAGATAATACAAACCGTTGATCGAAAGGGCTAAAATTTTTTGGGGGATTCTACTACAACTAAAACTGGTAATAGTTTAGACAGTTAAAGCTACAAATGTAACTAATGTAACAGATGTAGCTAAAGATAATAGATAATTTTTAGGCTACAAGTACATACATTTGTCCGTAGAAGCTTTTCCCTACTTAAAGTAGCTGTAGAAGTTTCCAAACTCCCGATACAACTTAACAACTTAACAACTTAAGAAATTTTTTGGATATATTTGTGGTTGTAGCCGTTGGTTTGTCGTGATAGTTGTAGCAATTGATAATTTATATCTAAATTTGAAAATTTGTGGTTACCCTGCAAGTATAGAACCCAACGTATTATGAGCAAAGGATTTGACAAAGAGGAGAAGATTCTGTATAGATATGTGACTCTTTTGAACATTATCGTTAATAGTTTATCTCCAGATAATTTGTAGGCTACTAACAGATAATTTTTAGGCTACCCGTAAGTTACAGCCAGTAAAAATGCAATAAAATTTATCCCTAGTTTTATCTGCTTGCGCTTGCGAATTATAATTTGTCTCTAAAATTGATAATTTTTAGGCTACACATAATCTTAGTTGTAGGCTTCTAATTTAATATTGTTTTGTTAAACAATTAGTGGATTATATGTAATTAATAAACGGTTATAGTTAATAGAGTAATTTTAACTCTCTTAATTGAGGTATGCATAATTACTATTAGTATTTTGGGAATCCACTGAAAATATTTTGACTTCTAGTTTGTAGATGTAACTGTAGCCATGGGGGCAATTGCACAAATGTAATTCATACCTAGTTATGACTTCTAGTAGTTGCCTGTTTTCGTCGTTATCAGTAACTGTAGCCAGTGATTTGTCTTCAGGAAGACAATTTTAGGGCTACTATAATGTGTAGCCTTTTTTATAATTATACATTTTTTATTTTTAGTACTTTAGCTTTAGACGGGTCTTCTTGATTTAACTCATTAAGCGCATGAACGTAGCATATTTTTTTCTAGTTCGACGTTATAGTTGTAGCCGTGCTGCAGCCAGCTTGTCAGTTTTTGGACGCAGTAAATTTTTGCCCGCTATGAACGAGCTGTGTGAGATGGAAATTTGTTTCTTTTGCAGCTGCAGCCACCATGGAGCCTACAGCTAATTTATTGTTGCCGGTGAGACAATTTTTGATCCTCCTGTAACTTTTGGCTACAGATTTACTAAGCTGTAACCATAGCTGCACTTAACATTCTTTAAAATGGATATTTTTACATTTGTCTTCACTTATAGTTTGTGGTTAAATCTGATGTACGACTTTTTATTGCAATGTTGCATAAAAACTTGTTTCCACTTCAACTAGACAGCTACA
The DNA here is from genome assembly GCA_036346155.1 of Sinelater perroti. Taxonomy (NCBI): domain Eukaryota; kingdom Metazoa; phylum Arthropoda; class Insecta; order Coleoptera; family Elateridae; genus Sinelater; species Sinelater perroti. The sequence goes on along the minus strand of JARFIY010000070.1, from coordinate 76,305 downwards.
CTTGTACCTACCTGTACGGGCGGCTGATAATTCGTCTTTGACAGAGAACTCTTGCGATACCGGCGATGTTCAGCATGCACATAATGTTAACAACGTCCGGTAAGTGTCTATAAAAAATCCGCATTATCTTTAGTGCTTTGCGATTTTTTGCAACGCTGAACGCGATTGTAGCAATCTTCAACTGGATTGCCGTACAAAAGTCCAACCAGTAGAACGTTCGTAATTGTATTAAATTAAGTTGCAGCTAATAACGTGTCTCCATTTCTGCTTCGCAATAATTACTTTTTGTTGGTGGATGTGGTAGAGATGAAAGTTCTACAGACAATCGATTCTCCAAAGAGACAAATTTTGGTATTTTTTATACGTAAAGTTATACTAGCATACAAGTGTAGCCTTAGTTACTACTAATATTGAAGGGACAATTGGTAGGATACATGTTGTAGCAATGGCGATGGCTCCAACCTATGATTTAGCTTTGGAAACGAGAGTTTGTCTTTATTTTTTGTAGCTTCACAGATCTATCACAAATATTAGGTGTGGCCAATAATTTGTTTTTGGGCGGACAATTATTGGGCTACCTGCAATCTACGCCTGTAGATTATTATACACATTACAACGGCACTTTTGTAATATTTTAATTGAGCCGTCAGCTGTAGCTCCTAATTGTAGTCAATAACTTGTAAATTGTTACAACTATCTCAAAGGCGTAAATTGTAGCCGCAACAATTATTTTTGAATTCTCATTTTTATCTTGTAAACTATAGTAACCATTTTAAAGGCTTGTATATGATAGTCTAATATAGCCATCATCTGTTGCTCTAGTTATTAGTCGTAGTCAATAATTTCTCTTTGTGCAGACAACTTTTAGAATATCATATTAGGCCTATGAATTATTGTAACCACCGCAAACGCTTATTTATGGGATCTTTGTACTGAATTTTGGATTGCCCTTTTTAGACTGCAAATTATTGTAACCGTTTTAAAGTCTTGGTTATAATATTCTAATTTAGCTTTAAGCTTTAGTTGCGCTTATTAGTTGCAGCCAATAATTTATTTTTCGGTGGACAATTTTTGAGTTAATGTATGTAGCTTGCGAATTATTATAATCGTTTCTAAGTTTATTTTTGGTGTTCTAATTTAATCGTAGCTGGAACAAGTAGTTGTAGCCAATAATTTGGCTTTGAACGGACAATTTTTGGGTTGCCATTTTTAGCTTGTGAAGTATTATAACCACCCCAAAGACTTATGATATTCTAATTTAGTCACCAGCTGTAGCCAATAGTTTGTCTTTGGGAAAGATTTTGCGTTGCCATATTTATATATTGTAAATTATTGTAACCATTTTAGACCCTCGGTTATAATAGTTTAGCCTTCAACTTTAATTGCGACTATTAGTTGTAGTCGGTAATTTGTCGTCTTTAGGCAGACAATTTTTTTACCACATGCAGCCTGTGAATTAGTATAATCGTATCAATGTTTGTAATTTAATTCCAACTATAGCTGCAACAATTAATTGTAGCCAATAATTTCTCTTTATGCAGACAACTTTTGGGGTACCATATTTAACCTGTAAATCGTTATAACAATCAAAAAAGGCTTTTATTATGATATTACAATTTGGTCTCTAGCTCTTGTTACAACAATTAGTTGTAGCCAATATTTTTTCTTTTTGTGGATAATTTTTGGGTTTCCATATTGTAAATTATTATAACCATCCCAAAGGCTCGTTTATGATATTTACACAAGTTGTAGCTGCAAATATTAGTTGTTGTAGCCAGTTGTTTGTCTTTGTGCAGAATTTTGAGTTTTCATATTTAGGCTGTAAATTATTGTAACCACCTCAAAGGTTTAATTATGATATCTTAATTTAGCCATCAGCTCTAGTTGTAACTATTAGTTGTAGCTACTAATTTGTCTTTCGGTGGACAATTTTTAGGTTACAATGTGTAGCCTAGCCAACTATTATATTTATTTCAAAGTTTTAAATGGACGCGAAGGCTTTCAAGGCCGGTGTTATGATGCATCGTGTGATCGGTTCTCTTGACGTTTCGTTCACAACTGCGGCGGACATCTTCAGAAGAAAATCTTCTAAAAATTAAGTGACTGTCCTGTGCGTTTTCGCTTTTATACTCGTGCAAGTATGGTAGGGATGGAATTGGGGGGGGGGGGCGTTGTTGACGTCTCCGAAACCGGCTACAGTAGGCAAAGCTTTTTTATCTTATATCAACAGGGTTAAGGACCCGATAGGAACAATTTTCAATAAACACAAGGCGGAAACCATCTATACTACCACCACTAAGATATGGGATTTGCTTAGACCAGCCAAAGATACAAGAAACCCACAGGATACACCTAGGGTATACTGCATACTTTGTTCATGTGAGCAAGTCTGCATTGGGACTACGGGCCGAACGATTACCACTAGAATAAAGGAACATAAACGTCATCTACGCCTTAATCAACTCAAAAAATCAGCAGTTGCTGAACATGCTTTGGAAAATCCTAACCACGAGATAAAAGTCGGGCAAGCACAAGTTTTATCCAATTGTAGAAATTATTATCCGAGATTATAAATATAAAAATAATTTTAACAGGAACGACGGATTCAACCTACCTAAATCTTGGTTTATCGCTTTTAAGGGACAAAAACAGACCGTGAAAGAGCGAGTGACGTCAGAAAATGCCGAAATATTACCTGCAACGACCCGATTGACGTCAGCAGCTAGCCCGATTACGATATCTACCATCCCGGTGACATCAACAATGGCTCCCCAACACTATTCCTACCATATTCGCACGAGTAGAAAAACGACAACGCACGGGACAGTCACTTAATTTTTATAAGATTTTCTTCGTCTGATGATTCGCCGCAGTTGTGGACGAAACGTCAAGAGTTTCTGAACTCCGACCCCTTGATCTCAAAGTTTTGTTTTTCGCATTCTAATTTCATTGTAGCTGCATATACTATTTGTAGCCAATAATTTGTCTTTAGTCAGACAATTTTTGGGTTACTATATTTAGACTGTAAATTACTGTAATCATCCCTCGAGCTCGTATATAATGCTCTGACTTAGCCACCAGCTATAGCTACAACTATTAATTGTAATCTATAATTTATCTTTGGTAAGACAATTTTTGAGTTACCATATTTAGACTGTAAATTACTGTAATCATCCCTCGAGCTCGTATATAATGCTTGATTAGCCATCAGTATAGCTACAACTATTAATGTAGCCAATAATTTGTCTTTGGTAAGACAATTTTGGGTTATCATATTTAGACTGTAAATTACTGTAATCATCCCTCGAGCTCGTATATAATGCTCTGACTTAGCCACCAGCTATAGCTACAACTATTAATTGTAATCTATAATTTATCTTTGGTAAGACAATTTTTGAGTTACCATATTTAGACTGTAAATTACTGTAATCATCCCTCGAGCTCGTATATAATGCTCTGACTTAGCCACCAGCTATAGCTACAACTATTAATTGTAGCCAATAATTTGTCTTTGGTAAGACAATTTTTGGGTTACCATATTTAGACTGTAAATTACTGTAATCATCCCTCGAGCTCGTATATAATGCTCTAACTTAGCCACCAGCTATAGCTACAACTATTAATTGTAGCCAATAATTTGTCTTTGGTAAGACAATTTTTGAGTTACCATATTTAGACTGTAAATTACTGTAATCATCCCTCGAGCTCGTATATAATGCTCTGACTTAGCCACCAGCTATAGCTACAACTGTTAATTGTAGCCAATAATTTGTTTTTGGACAGACAATTTTTGGGTTACCTGCAGTCTATAGCCTGTAAATTATGGCAGTCTTCAGGTCTGTTTTGTGATTTCTAAATTAGCCGCCATCTATAATTGCAATTATCAGTTGTAGCCAAAAATTTGTCTTTGGGCGAACAATTTTTGGGTTACAATATTTACCCTACAGGTTAAAACAACGTAAAATCTCTCTAATTTTTCTTTACATGTAACGAATCATTTGCTTAGAAAGAAATTTTTTAATTTTTTTAGTATTTCCAAGTTATAATTGCCGAGATAAATTTTGAAGATAATTTATCTTTGCTTTATTTATCTTTAACTTGTGTTGTAACGTTCAGCGTGTATATAATCATGATTTTTGTTATTACTAATGGATTTGGGCAGATTGTTGAGTTTTAAAGATACGTGAAATTTGTAGCCAATAATTAGTCTTTAAATAGACAAACTCCAGGATACTTACAATATTTTGCAAAGTTTAGAAGGCCATTAGATGAAGGTGATGGTATCAATACTTAGTTGCCATTTAGCCACTTTTTGATGCTGCATCGCGCTTAAACATAACTAGGATCTTTTAGCTCGGCAAAACGATTTCTCGCGACCAACGCGAGGAGAAATGGCACGCCGTGATTGCCGAAATTCCAGTGGGAGAGCGGGTCCAGCTTTTAGGCAAACACGCGCGCGCTTGGCCTCATTTAGGCGCAATTATGAGTCAGACGCCTATTTCTATAACAATGAAGTGCAAAGAGGTTGGCGGGACGCGGCTCAAGTTAGGCCTAAAGCCGGCTAATGTGTAATTGTCAGCGCGATTAGCGTCGTTAAGTTGATTAACACTAGGAAGTGGTAATTTGGGTTTGTAGTAGCAACTTGCACGTCGTAGAGGAACTTGCCGTTTTAATCATTTGGTTTTATTCAAATTTACAATTTTTCCTTTAATTAAACACTTAAACAAGAAAAAGAAGAACATAAAATAGACGGAACATACATCAAACTATCCAGAACCACAATGCCATCTTCATTTATAAATTTGTTAATAATTGAGCAAAACAATTAGAAAGGAGAGAACGTTTGACCTATTTTTAGTGTTCTGAGTTTTAAAAAGTTAAGTTCTTCTTTAAACCGCGCAAAGACTACTCTTGGTGCCGACTACACTTGCATCCGAAATTCTCTCTACACCAAAAAGGTTAGAGTTCAAATTCACGCATTTTATGTTCGAATGAAGTCAAGGTCAACGTCAAAACCTTGGTCCACGTAAGCCCCGCCTCCTTCTTCGGGTTGGTAGACGTTTGACGCTATGGAAGTATGAAGTCGATTAAACTGAAGAAGCTAATTGGGCATGAACATGAAACCGGCGATCTCTCGACTCGAGAACTAGAGATATTACAAAACTGAAGAAAGAAAACTAATCTGAAGGCTTTCCAACTCTCTAGGATAAAACGAAGCTGTATGCGTAATAGTGGCCAAAACCTAAGCTCTGATTAATTTGAACCAGGACGAAATAGATCCCATACTCGCAGAATTAACAAAACAGAACCATGAGAAGAATTGAGCTTTGAGCTGTCGAAGTTAAGTAAGCTGTAGCTGAGTATGCCACCAACCAGGAACAGTTCGCATCGAAACCAAGCGACTTAACCTCTGGACTGCCAACTACTTACTATTGTTGCTTAATGCTGAAAGCTGCGTTATAAATCAAAGCATAGATCCTCCATCGAGGGATACAAAAGAGTCATACCAACAGTTGAAAAACCCTAGGCACTCGCCGATTTTAATACTAACTAGACTATGAAGTACCTTGATCAGGTCTATCATTTACTTTTGAAAGAGCAACAGGTCTATCGAAGAAACCCCGTAGATGATGCTGAAACTCCACTAGGGAGTATGACCAGCGAACTGGGAGGTCGAGGCTTCCGTATGTTCTCCTGTACTACTCGTCATAGTGCATCTAATCTCTGATCTGAGACTATGTGACAAAGTATGGAAATTTAGACTACTTTGAGAGCTGAAATTAACGAGAAATATTAGACCGACAAAGGCGCCAAGTGTTGAACCTTACTACAGAATTTCTATCGAAATTAAGACTACTGTTGTGCAAGACCGCAACGTTGTATGATAGAGCAAAGGTAGAAATTCTCGATGTGGGTACCTTGCTCTCCTCACCTCCAGCCACAATGCGACTTCAATTATAAGAAGACAAACATCCATTCTGGTACGTCAACATCAATCCAAAGAAGAGATCGGAAGAACCAAGAGAATCGCCATCTTCCGACAACTCATTCCTTGGAGGAACAAAGTTATAATAATGAAAAAATTGTGCGTATTTAGACATTACCAAGGATTAAAAGTCAAGCCCCCTGACATGAGCTTATTAGAGAAGTGACTTCTAGGGTCGAAAATTACGTTCGCCCAAGTATCATTTGCTGATAAGACACTTGTAACATGGATTAGAAAAATCCGGAGGATGATTACTTTTTTGTACCCTGAGAAGAATTTAAAAAAAGAGAATTTGATCTACTAACTAAATTTCGGGAGGAAGAAAGCCATAATCATGAAAACATGATTTGTTTTTGGGTCTAACCAAGACCTATTACTAGGTGGTTTATCTGGTTCTCATTTTTTTTTGATTTTTTGAAGATTCAAAACCAAGATCCATGACGTACAGTTATTAAAGGAGTGACTGCTAGAGTCGTAAATGCCATATTGATCATTTAAAGGTCGCTTAAGCGTCATCTGTGGATAAAACGCTTGCAACATGAATTAGAAGAGCTCGAATGATGATTGCATTGCTGGTGCGTCAACATCAGCCCTGAGAACAGTTTAGAAGAAAAAAGAGAACTTTTATTTACTTACCATCTCCTGACAACTCATCCTTTGGAGGAAAAAGGCAATAATAATGTAATAATAATTCGTTTTTAGGCATGACTAAGACCTCTCACTAGATAATTTAGCTGATTCTATTTTTTCTGATTAATTGAAGATTCAAAATCAAGCACCATGACGTGAGGTTAGTAGACATGTGACGACTAAGGTTGAAAATGGCGCAGTGGTCATTTAAAGCACGCTCAAGTGTCACCTGTCAATAAGACGCTTGAAATATGGATTCGACGGGCTCAAAGAGTGATCCATCGCTAGTACATCAACCCTGAGGAAAGTGTAGAAGAAACAAGAGGACTTGCATCTAGTCACCAATTTCTGATCACTTATCTCTTGATGCAACAAAGTTGTAATCTTGGTACCATTTTAGGCACGACCAAGATCTTTTGTTGAACAATTTAGGTGATTCTATTTTTTCTGACTGATTGAAGAAAACTCTATGGCGTGAGATTATTAAAAAAGTCAGTAGCAGGTACGTCAACATCAACACTGAATAAAGATTGGAAGAAACAAGAGAACTTTTATCCAACTACCATCTTCCCACAACTCATCTCTTGGAAGAATGGGGCCATAATCATGAAAAATGTTCCAAGATTTTTCGCTAGCTTCTTTAACTGACCTTTTTTTAGTTGGTTGAAGAATCAAAATCAAACTCCATATCGTGAAATTATTAGACAAGTCACTACTAGAGTGGAAAATGGCGTGATGATCATCTAAAGTTTGCTCGAGTGTCATCTGTTAACGAGACGCCTGAAATATGGATTAGAGGAGTTTGAAAGGTGATTCTGTCACTAGTACGTCAACATCAACCTTGAGAAAAGTTTGGAAAAAACAAGGGCACTTTAATCCACTTACTACCGTCCAGCACCTCATTCTTTGGAAGAGCAAGACCATAAAAAGTTGACGATGTATGACCAAGACTTTCCATCAGGCAATTTAGCTGATTCTATTTTTTCTGATGAGTTGAAAATTCAAAATAAAGCTCTATGGCATGAAGTTATTAGAGGTCACTGTTAGGGTTATAAATGACGTGGTGATCATTTAAAGCTTGCAACGTGTATTAGAAGAACTCAAAGGGTGATTTCACTGCTGGTATGTCAACATCAATCCAGATCCAATCACCATCTTCTGACAACTCATCTTTTCGAAGAACAAGGCCATAATAATGAAAAGTTTGTGATGTATTCTTGGCCAAGAGCTTTCACTAGACAATTTAGCTGATCCTATTTCTTCTGATTTGTTAAAGATTCAAAATCAAGCTCCATGACTGTTAGGGTTGTAAATGACGTGGTAATAATCTAAAGCTCGCTCAAGTGTCTTCTGTCAATGAGATGCATTTTACGTTAACATCAAGAAGAGCTTGAAAGGAAGAGGATTTGCATCTAACCATCATCTTCCGATAACTCATTTCTTGGAGGAAAACGGCCATAATTATGAATAGTTGATATGTTTTTGGGCATGCCTAAATTTTTTCTGCTAGATGGTTCAACTAATTCTATTTTTACTGATTCCCTTATGTTCAAAATCAAACTATGACCCGAGGGTATTAGAGAATTGACCACCAGACAGGATATCTTAATGGTCCGTCGTGTGCAATGATCATCTGACGATAAAAAAAATTGCAACGTTGATTAGACGAACTCGAATGACGGTCCCATCGCTGATTCGTCCTCTTCAGGCTTTAGAAGAGTTGGAAGAATCAACTTGCATCAGCCACCATCTTGCGACAACTCATCAATTGAGTCCACATGATGAGGCAGTTCACCAGTCTGATAAAGGAAATCACGAAGAAAGCGAAAGCAGCAAGAGCATTCCCATGAAATAAATTCGCAATGTACAAGGCAACCAAAAGGACGATTATGACATTGAGATCTTCAAATAAAATACAATCGGACTTTAAGGTTTACACCTTGTGAGGTTTTTCTGACTATCCAGAACTTCTTGGGGAATAACGCGACGCAACTCTATGACCATCTTAACCTTTCGATCGGCAATCTTCATGATGTATAAACCTTTCAAAAGATCTTCACCGTCTTCAAGGAATTGAGAAGTTGACGTACCGAAATTTCCAAAGAGATTTTGTCCGACCTTTACCATAAAATTCCGAAACGAAATATAAAACAATGAAATTAAATTAAAACCGGCATTCAAGTGTTTCCATTGGAATCTCATTTTGTTGTATTATTTTATAACGACCTTTAGAATAGTTTCTGGAAAATTTACTTTAAAATGCCATCACCAGCAGCTGATTGCAACCTAGAGACTTTAGGCCGATCCTAGTGGGGGTAGGAGTGGGGGAAAACCATTAGTCTCGGTATTTTATTGTCATAACTTGTATAGTTTTATTAATTTCCGTTTGACAAACAACCAACTAATCATCGTGCTAAAGCACAGTTTGACGCACTTTGTTTTGATGTCTAGAATTAGGTCGGGGTTACGAGGCAGGGGACGCGGTTCAATGCCGAGCCCAAAAAACGCCCAGCTTGTGCTCGTTCTAGCTCGATAAATTAATTTTGAAGGCGATCGAGATCCACAAACTTGTCAGTGCTGGGTCGCTCTAGCCGGCGATCGGCGGATTATTTATGGGCTGCGCGTGAATACGGGGTCAACTGGAAAGTCACAGTACGTTCTGGATTTTTTGGTGCCGCTCTTTACAGCAAATATACGCAATTAATATATATGTAGTGCTGACAAAAAGTTTCTTGATTTTTAAAAGATGTTGACATAATCTTCGTTTCTGTTTTCTTCTTACATCACATCCTCAAGGTTTAGTTAAGACGAGCTTCATTATATAAGTGTTTAGTCTTACAACTTTTATGTCTTTATCCAACAATGCAAAAGTTTCCCGGAAACTTTTAGACAACACCACGTATTTCACAATAATTATGATTTTGTATCACCCTACACAGCCTTCCAAATTTATTTGAATAAAATGAAGTTCCACATTCTTCTGCTCACTTTTATTTCTACTTAAATTCGCCATTTTGTACTACGAGGTTTCTTGAAGATTTTGGGAATTGTGGGCGGCTTGGATACAACTATCCTGCGAGCCTGAAAGATCTGCTGACAAGCAATTGTTTTTGATCCGCTTGTGAAGGTTGCCATTTAAGATAATCAGAAATGAAAAATACAGGGTGTGTCTAGAAAAATCCTGAATTTCGTGTGCGCTTTTCGAATGCCTTAAACAAACTGAAGATTTGATAGCGACTGTTTCATGTTAAGAACAGCCGAGAGAGCTTATAGAGAGGAAATATAATTACTTTGTGGTAAAGTCGTTAGAGGGCGCCTCAGTCAGCAATGCAAGAAGCAATGAACGAGATTAACTAAGATGCTTAGTAGCGAATTATAGTATATCCATGACAAACATCAGTTTATGATTTAACGCTAAGACAATCCCCAGAATTTGAAAAATGCTATTGAGGTTTAACAGTTTCCAATAGAATGCACAATAAAGTTTTATCCCCAAAGTAGCTTTATTCAGATCCATAGAGATTATTTGAGTTTAAAATTGTGGATAGAGGTAGAGAGAGAGAGAGAGAGAGAGGAGACCATGAACTATGAAACTTAAGAAGCACCTTACAGAGTACATGAACTTTATTGTTGAATTTTTCCGCAGATTATCGATACACAAACAATTTGGACGTATGTCACTTGCCAAAATTTTTTCCTTCACCATCTTTACACCATTTATTTGGACGAATGTCAAAATTATATATTGTTAATGTGGGAATGTTCTTCCAAACCAACCTGTAATGTAATATTGACTACTATTTCTATTCTATGGATTGAAGATACATGAGCATCACTTGTCAAAATCTTACCATCAATTTGGACATATCTCAAAAGCATCAGCAGTTAAGATGGAGATGCTTTTTCAAGGTACAATCTAATTTATAGTGGAACATTCGGTCTGCTTTATTCTCTCCTCTATATTCTGAAAAGCTCATGAACTTCATTTGCTATTTTTGTTGGAAATTTTCTACGCACCAAACATTTGGTCAAAATTATGAAAGTTAAAGTATGGATGTTATAAAGCAAAAGCTACTTGAATCCAATTTATAATGGATGGACTACGGTTTTATTCTATAATCTGAAGAGTGAAAATTGATAATAGTTAAAATGATCTATTAAAACAGAGGACGCGCAAAACCAATTTGTAATTAAATACTGAATACGCTTTTTTTCTACACCTTGAAGGGTACATAAACTTTACAAATGTTTCCCATAGATTATCTGCACACTATTGATTTAGACAATTGTCAAAAATATGACAGTTAAGATGAGAAGGAACCAATTTGCAACAGAAAACGTACCGTGACCTGAAGAGCACATGAATTTCATTTTCCAAATTTTTTCCATGGATTATCCCCATACCATCGATTTGCACGTATGTCAACATTATGAACAGTTTGGATGGGGACATTTTTCCAAATAAGAAACCGCACTAAACTAATTTCTAATTGAATATTGAATACGTCTCAATTCTATGGTCTAAAACTTACATTGACTTTAGTTCTCAAATGTTTCCCGTAGACTATCTAAAATATTATCAGTTTGGACAGTTAAGGTGGGAAGGAGAAATTGCTCAAATTTGTAATTGAATATTGACTACTCTTTAATTCTATGACATTTTACATTTTTCCCGTTTATTATTCTTACATCAACCATTTGGACGTAAGTCAAAATTAATGTTAGTTAAGATGAATATGTTTTTCCAAACGCTGCTGTAAACCAATTGAATATTGACTGCGCTTGAAGTGTACCTAAACCTTACTTGTCAATTTTCCCCGCAGATTATCTAAATACCATCGATATGAACATATGTCAAAAGCACTTCAGTTAATGTGATGATATTCTTCTGAAGCAAAAACTCCTCAAAACCAATTTGTAATTGAATATCAACTGCACTTCCCTTCTATGGGACTTCATATGTCAATTTTTTCTGCTCACGATTATTCAAATCTACGTTAAAATCATAAAGTCTAGATGGGGATGTTTCGTTAAGTAATTTGGACTCAAGTCAAAATTGGCGGGGATGTACTTTCGAAGTAGAAGTTGCTTAAAATCAATTTGTAACGAAATCATGTCCGCGCTACTATTTTATGGTTTCAGTGGTACTTGGATTTATTGATTTTTTATGTTGAAGTTATAACAAACAAGATGGGGAGTTTTTTTTTAATTAGGTTCTGATGAAATATTAACTACTCTTCAAATCTATCGCGCGAAGAGGACACGGACTTCACTTCCCAAATTTTTCCCGTAGATTAACCGTTTTGGCCATATATTATTTAAGTGAGGATGTTCTTCCAAAACTGAAGTTACTAATAAACCAATGTTTAACGAAATATTGACTACGCTTCTGTTATGTGGCTTGAAGATTGCATCAACTTTATTGGTCGAATCTTTCCCGCAGATCATCCACACGCGGTCCATTTGGACGGATGGCAAATTAATGTGACGGCTGAGTTGGAGATGTTCTTCCAGAACTGAAACTGCTCAAAACCAAGTTTATTTTTCGAATTTGTCCCATAGATTTGAATAATTAAGGTGCGTTCTTTCGAATCATAAACTGGTCAAAACTAATTAATGGCGAAATATTGACTGCGTTTTAATGCTATGGTCTGAATATCATTAGAAATTTTCCACCGACGATTTTGACATAGTAATTCTCTTATTATTGACTACCTCTGTAATCTATGGCCTCAAGGACACATGAGACATCATCCGAGAATATTTTTTTATATTTTGACCAACGATTTGGACATATATCAGAATACGAAATGCTATGGGGAGACGATGATCTGACATATGGTGATAAATCTCATATTACTGACTGCCTCTTGAGTCTATGCCCTCAAGGACTCGTAATACATCCTGAAGAATGTATTTTTTATATTTTGACTAACGATTTGGACATATATCAGAATTGCAAAATGTTATGGGAGGATGTTCTTCCTAATCAGACACTGTCCATAATGAATACCAATCTTTGCATGGCAAATCGCGTCTTACTGACTACTTTTAAAATCTATGGCTTGAAGAACACATGCGACATCATCTACTAAGGATATTTTTTTATATTTTGACGCATTGATGCAACTAAAATGAAGATACTTTGTTCATCTAGAAGCTTTCTAAAACGACTTTGAGTTCATTTCCAACAAATTTCCACAATTGTAGTACGATTATACGAGGGTCAGCCATTAAATTTAGGATTTTTGATGTCTTGAGAAATAAAAATTCCACCTAATTAAAATTGATGTCTTCTGCACTTTCTCGTTCTTTTGTTTTACGAAGCATTTTTCATACCGCAATTAAATTTTTGCTATTATTAAATATCATGCTGCCCATGCGGATCGCAGTTTCTCTTGGACGTTCCTTGCCCCTACAGCGGTGGTAGAGTTCCGTTAGGGTTAAGAGCAGACCTCCGACCGAAAAGCGAAGCGCAAAAGCGAGCGGTGCCGTCCAAACAACGTTTCGTAACCGAGGATTTATGACGGAAACAACGCCGAAAATAGTCGCGCCGCCGCCTGCCAAGAGAGCGCTGTTGTGGCGACGGAAGCGCCGAAATTTTCCGAGGGCGCGCGGGCTTCCGCGCCGGGACGTCGCTTTTCACGACGCAGCATGCTTCCGGAAAATTAGCTAGTCGCCCGCAGCCCGCGACTGTGACAGCGCGTTACGCAGCAGTTGGCTAATTATGACGTGACGCACTTTCGCTAGTGCACAGTCTGATGGACTATTTATGGACTTCGCCGGTGCTTCGGGAATGCAGTAGGTTCTCCAGGGAGTTCGGCTCATTTCTTCGACCACGTAAGTGACCGACATTTGACTCGATTATATGGCCGCTAAGTTATGATATAAATTTAGCTGTGAAACCTTTCAGTCTGTTCTCAAGGTCATACACATTCTTTCCGGAACTTTTAGATCGCACCATGTAGCATTGAAATCTGACTTTTGTACTACAAAGTGAAATTTGTAAGAAATTTACATCCGCTGAGTTATCGCTGTCACGGTGAAGTCAGCTTATCTCTCGCGTTTTTGCTCTGTTATGGTCGGCTGAGTTATCGCGTACGTGATCAAGTTGCTTCCGTCACAAACAAATTAAAAGAAGCCACTCAGCTTGGCGCCTTAGAAGGGTTCGTTTTGTAGTTGGATTGTGGATCAGTTTTTTCTTTTTTAAATTCCAAACATTATGAACTACAGTTGCGTAAATTGGAATATTTAGATGTTATACGGAGGTTGTTCAGAAAGTAAAGTACGGATTTCTGTGACAAATTTAACGCTGGCATGGTTGTAATAGTATAACAATTAATTTATCAAAAATAAAGGGGTAGTAGGTCGCAAACGTAACAGCCTCACCAGATCGTTAATACAACACAGACCATATTTTTTTATCTACTCTCTTGAACTACACGCGTCACCTAGTCTGCTGGTGATTTCAATTTGATGTACTGGCAGCTGCCATTTCTTGGACAGATTGTTCCAGATTGGCTGGTTATGTTCTTTTTTCTTTATGTTTTTCCTAATTGAACTTTATAAGTTCAGTAACTTCACGTTATTCATCTCACGTCTTCTGTCAGTCAAGCCCTGCTATGGAAGAAAACCTCGTCAAGAGGGAATCGATTGAAGCTTGGAAAAGAAAAGTCTTTTCTCTTCTTAAACCCCCCCCCCCCCCTTCCCATCGATTTGCACTGGACTTGAGTAGTCAAGAAATTTTTGTTGCATCCTTATCTCATTGAGGAATATTTGACACATCTAGTCAATTTTCTTGAGTTAGTATCTTTTTTTAGGCTCCTAATGTTTTACAGGACACCACCTGTGTTTGAGGCTATGCTCGCGTGGAAGCTTTTGGATTTTCTTGGAACTCCGCGCGATAATATACAGTCTAAACTATCCGAGAAGGTCCAAGTTATCTAGCACTGAAATAAATTGCCGAACTGGCCCAATCATTTGTGACACCTCCCCAAAAGTGTAATCGGAAGATGCTTCTGTTATTCTCTTTGTTGGGCGGAATAATGAAAGCAGTACTGCGTGAGGTTTCCAAATGAATTTTGTAGACGCTATGCAGATTTTCTTTGAGATTTTCGCGCGTAGAGTCCAAGGAAAGGAGGAAGAAGCGTTGGAGATCAGCAGAGAACTTCCCTAACGGTACAAAAAAATGTTTAGACTAGAATCTGAAAAACAAACGACAGTTTTATTCGGTTGTGTAAGCTTTGTGGGTGATTATGAGTGAAGAGCTCTAGGAGAGGTCAAAACCGAAGTCCATTGGACTGTATAGGGAAGGCTTCTGAGCTATAGTTGACGTTTTCTTATCGATCATAGTTTTTTTGGTGATTTTTAAACGAGTAAGTCAAAATTACTTAACACTATTTATATTGCGCACACGCAGAATGTTTTAACTTCCGGCACTTAACTTTACGTCGGCTGCCTCTCTGCGTGATATTTAAGCAACTCAGGACTGGTTTCAGGGCTACGCGAAGTTTCTAGCAACATCTGACAATTTCCCATTGTTCGAGTCCTTGCACTTATGGCATTATATTGGCCTCTCGGCCGCGACCGTCGATCACAACAAAAAACTGGCCGCAGTTTTCTACGCAACGGTGCCCTTCGTTGAAGTAGGGGGTGTTCGGAAATTCCTTACCATATGATGTGATCCATTAAGTCATAATTTTTGTGCACTTAAACATCAAGCGGCTCTTGTACTTACTTTGGAAATTGGTACTTCTAAGTGCTACCTTGCTTTCAACAATGACATCTGAGCTCATTAGATTAACATAATCAAACATGTCCCTTCTCCTGTTTTAATATGAACTGCTTCTTATGCCCAATGTCCGTATTGGAAACATTGTCTAGGCATCAATTCTTCGTTCGTGTAAATGAGCAAGTTTGTGCAGCTTGGTCTTTCTTCAATAGCCTTCTCGAACAGTCCAATACTTGAGAAGCATTGTCCCAATTTTAAGTGAAAAAAATTGCATTACCACCGGAGGCAGATGACGAAATGAAAGGCAAATCGGTTGTCAATTAGTGCTCATGATGATTGAATTTACCGCTTCCCAGCGCGACGACTTGCGGACTCCATGGCGAGCGCTTAATTTTCGGACTGGTAGTACGATGAGAAGCCGAAAAACTAATGGTTGGGTCCTGGATGAATGGCAAACGAGACAAATATTCCGTGAAAGCAACGCTCGCTATTGAAAGCGTTGCGAGAGCATAATCCGCTTTGGACTGATTCCAAACGACCGAGTTATTGGCGTCCATCTGATTTCAGAGCAGTTAGAGGCGTAAAGGCAAAAATAGCCGGCTTGTCTACAGTAAAATGATCGGCAGATAGACAAAGGACATGCTCCAAAAAGTCGCTGAACTTTGGTTGCATTCTGTATGACCTAGACCTTGCACCTGATGATATCGAAGAGGGGACAGGCCACGGTGTCACCACAGAATCGGGGACCTAGATTTTGAATTAAAAAAAAAAAGAAATAACACGAATACGTGGAAATTGTGAAGAGGGTGGTTCTTTCTAGAAGTGTAATATTCCAAGAGTTCACATAATTTTTCCTCTTTGGTTCTGGTGACAAAGAAGAGTGCCGTTCCTCCCTTACTTGCTGATGCTAGATCCAAGTTGGTTTTTGGGGATGATTTTTCCAGAAAATCTGCCTCATATGACCAATATCCGAGAAGCACTACGTCTAAGAGTTCGACACCAACGAGGGGAGATTGAGTAGCAACCTCAATCTAACTGTTCCTCTCCTTAGTCTTCATGTTGGTAAGCTTTCTCTTGCTACATGTGAGGAGTAACTGTCAAGGTCTCAAATCTCTCCCATCTGCTACTTTCTGGCACGATTGGGTAGTTACATTAGCAATTTTACAGGTAAGCGCAATGGCAAGAGGCAGGTAACCCACTCGTGCTGGTAGAGTTTCCTCCATTATGTTGGAGGAGCTCATGCCATTAGACAGAACTAGAATAGTGTAGTTCCACGATCAGTTTTAATGAGGTTCATGGAGTTCAACATATTCTAGACCAACTAATTAGTATACGTGTCTGCAAAATATTTCTTCTCCATTTGATGATTTGCCATCTAGTTTATTTCCTCCCCCACATCATTTGTAAGGGCTGCTTAATGCTCACAAATGTGGGGGATGACGAGAAATTTCGCTGCTTCGTTTGAAGTATGTCTTAAGTCCATAAACTATCTTTAAACTGATAGAGCGACGTAATTTTGCTTGCTTTCTATGTACTGCCTTTAGTGTTTTCGTTTAACTTTACTTCTTCTTCTCCCCCTCTCCCTCACCCTATCACTACTTTCCTCTCCCTCTCACACTCCCCTCTCCTACCCCTTCCCTCTCTTAACCTCCCTCCCTTCCCCATTTCTTTCTTTCAGGGCTTTACTCTAATTTTCCTCTAATTATGCTATTGGTTTGCTTCAGTTTCTCCCAGTTCTGCTTTGATTCTTCTGTTTTTACAGTATTCTATTTATGATTCCAATTCGCACCGACTCTGGCACTTATTTTAACTATACTCTAGCTTTACGTCAGTTTTATTTGAGCTCTGCTTTGGTATGTGTATTGACACCGACTTTTTTTCTGACCCTTTTCACTTTGTCTCTTTTCTACTCCCTCTCTAAAACAAATGGATGCTGTCATTTGTGTCCATCTTTTTTGCTGCAAGAGTTAGATATGAGTGTGGCTCTTCCTCTGGAGATATTTGCTCAGCTGAGTCTCAATTTTTGTTTACAAATAGATCCTCTTTTACTTTATCTGTTAATTCTTTTGAGTTCTGGTCACATTGAAAAAGTCCCAAACCACTAAAATCATCTGCTATATCAGACTAAGGGTTAGATGACCCATCACATATACAGAGCCTGTATTATTAGTAGTCCTGGATGGTTAGACAGCCGAAATTGCTTTTATTAATCTTTCGTTGCTTACGAATAGACTCATTTTTTTCTTTGCTAATTTCTTGCATTTTAAACACATCGAAAGAGTCTAAGCCACCAAAATCGACTACTGGATCAAACTAAAGCTCAGATGTCCCATTGTATATACAGAGACTTTATTATTAGCTGTCCCTGATGGTTGGCTTGTGGTGTAGGTCACAGCAGATACCCTCAAACTTTTTGAATAACCAATGTATACGAATTTAAAAATGCTTAAGTCCTGTAACACGCCAAAATCTTTCAATAGCCTCAGAAGTCAGCACAAAATTGTTTGACCTTACAACTTTTGAAAAGTGCCACGTATAATAGCTGCAAGGTCAATATACGGGTGAGCTTCAATAATTTTTATTTCAAAAAAATTAGTCTATTAAAATTAATCTAACCTCTAAGCCTTACTGGAGAAAACTTTGGGCGTTCTACACCCCATAACACCTTTATGCGAGCTTCTTGCCCTTAAGAACCATACAGTAGATTGTGGACATCTCTGTATTAAACTCTTGAGTATGGTAAGGTTACCCTACCCAACCATGCCTAGTGTTAATCATCACCAAATTTTGCATTTTTAATCTCTTCATGTGTTGGTCTTCACACTTATGGATCTTCCTCTTTTCTTGCGGATCAGAATCGATCAATCGGATCCATCAAAAAGGCATAAAACCGTTTTCGTTAGTCCCGCCGATCCTGGGGGACGCCTCGGACAGGCGTCTTCTCGAGATTTATGCAAGGCCAGGCGGCCCGGGAAGTTTTATTGCAAAACTTAAATTGCCGGGCTCGGTGCTCCCGCGGGCCGAATTTACAGCCGCGCAGAGGCGCCGCGACGCGGGCCCGAGTTGATAACAGCCGCGATAGTGCCTGCGCTAAAATACGTGACCGGAAAAAGCGGGCGTGGTGCTGGGCATCGCGTGATGGCCGGCGGTCGCTTTCACTTCGTTAAAGTGGGTCACGCGACGTTATCAGCGTTAAAGTTTATGTCAGAGGCGAAGGGTCTGGACTGCTGCATTCATATTTTGATGCGACGTCAAAATCAACCTTAACTATCGTCAAGCCAAGTCATATTTTAATAGGGTGAGCCGTTTTTGAATTATCGTGCGTACGGACAGACGAAGCGGTATTTGGGTATTTAATTTGAAGATACTCTACCGTTTTAGGATATGATATAGTACTCCAATGGAAAGAATAGATGATATAGTTTATTAGTATTTATCCGGGGGACAACAGAAGGTGTAATTGAATTGGGCTGGGCTAGACTTTTTGTTGTCCTTTTCCTATTGGGTTGTTTTGGTTTTTAGTTTGGGGTAACCTAAATTTTTGATCCAGTTGGATTTATTCGGGCCAAGTTATGTGGTT
The DNA here is from genome assembly GCA_036346155.1 of Sinelater perroti. NCBI lineage: Eukaryota > Metazoa > Arthropoda > Insecta > Coleoptera > Elateridae > Sinelater > Sinelater perroti. Next base: position 57,378 of record JARFIY010000070.1, on the reverse strand, counting down.
GCTTGTATTGTGCCATTCTTCTGGACATCTCATACAACCAACCAGATCATTGTTGGTGTAGATCAAATTGGCGAGACTTGGGTTTAGTAGAGTTGGGGAAAATTGGCTTAATTGTAATAACTGCATTGCATTTGCTTTAGACATTCTAATTTTAAGATCTACTGTGGCGTTGGTTCTGCTTTTTCTCTGCCGTGATTTTACTTTCGCTTTATTCTTGTAATATTTTAACTCTATTTTGATTTTTACCCAACTGTACTTTAACTGTTTCATTTATTTACTGACTATACTTCTGACTCTGTTGTAGTTTCGCTACATATTTAGCAAAAATAATGTTTGACTAAGTTTTTAAGTTTTCTCCGATTTTGATTTATTTCAACCATTTGCTTCGACGTTAGTCTACTCTACTTTTAATTCTGACTTGACCTTGAGATTTGGTTGGGGTTTGACTTTAATTAGTTTATGGTCGGTTTTGTTGTCCAAGCTTGCTCAATCCTTTTTCCTTTATTTGCCTCTCCTCTCCCCAGCTTGGTGATTGCTCTTTCCTCGCGTGAAACATTGATTTTTGACAGTTTACAAAAGTTTTTGTGAGTTTTACCCCCTATTAATGATGTTTCGAATGAACGAACAAGAATTGCGTTCTTTTTTATTTGAAAGAAATAAGAAGAAAGAAGAACCTTCGATCTTCCCCTTTGGGTTAACTTTGGTTTAGATCTACTCAACAAAGCCTTATTCCAAATTTGAAGTTGCCGAAGCTTCAGTTGTAGCTTTGCCCTAATGTTGCTCCAATTGTGCTATGATTTTGTTCCAGTTTCTCCCAGCTCTGCTTCGGTTCTGTGGCACTTATTTTGACTGCCCTCCGACTTCACATTCATTTTAACTCTGCTCTTCTCTGTTACAACTCTTGCCCTAATATTCTGGCTTTGGTACCTGCCCTCCCTGTAGTTCTATTCTGACTGTGGACTTTGCCTTTGTTTTGACGCCGCCTCAGCTATATTGTGGCTCTTTTCCAACTTTGGCTATGCTCTAACTCTCTAGTTTATTTTAGCTTTGTTTACTTGACTATACACTGAACTCTTTTTGGGCTGTAATATGGTTTTGCTTTAACCTTTTTTTCAGTTGCGCTGTGACTTTGTATTCTGTTTTGCCGGCTTCTGACTTGGGTATGACTTTGCTTTGGCCCTCCTGTAATTTTCCAAAATCTGCTTCAATTTTGCTCTGCTCCGTGTTGGTCTGTCGTTAGAGGTTACTTCAACTTTGATTCTATTATGATTTAGCTTTATTTTGACTCAGATTATAGATTCTGTTCTGGCTACCTCGATTTTTCTCTCGTTCTTGTCTGAGTCAAAATGTATTTTAGTTGTGCTCCAATTATGATTTAACTCTATTCTGACTTTTAACTTTATAACTGAACTTTAGCTCTAATGTGCCTTTTTCGCTTTTATCTTAGCGTTACTTTAATTCTATTTGTTTTTAATTTTTCTAACTCTACTATAGTTTCGGCTCTTCTAGACTTCTGCTCAAAATGTTTTCTAGTTTTGAGGTCTGACTCAGACTTTAACTTTACCCCGATTCTACCTTTACGTAGTTTTTATTCTGCTCTTTAGAATTAACTTGGTATTAGGATTTTCTCTTCTTTTGACATTGCTTAGACTAGGTTGGTTCTGTTTTCCCCAACCTTTTTAACTTCAATCCAAGTCTGTTTGTGACTTAGCTATGCCTCGAATTGGAAGTGTGTTGAAACTTTACTATGGCCTCGTCCTAATTTTGTTCCAATTACGCGGCAAATCTACTTTAGTTTTATCCCAGTCTTGATCAGATACTTCAATTCTGTTCTAGATCTGCCTCGACACTAAACCATAGATCGAATTATGATTTAAATTTGAGCTGATTGTAGCGTTTATTTTGACTGTGCTTTGCTTATAGTATGATGTTGACCTTGGTTATGCCTGCGCTTTGATTTTGCTTCGATAATTTCGCTTTTGAGTTGTTTCCACTTTAGTTAGAACTTTGCTTTTATAGTTTGCTTCGGTTCCTCTCTGAATTTTATTTATGGTTGCGGTTCTACTGCGGCTATGACTTATTCTAATTTTATCGTGGTCTGTTCTGATTATTCTGATTCAGTTGGGTTTTAACTTCGATCTTTGTTTTGCCCTAGTTAAGCGATTCGCCCCAATTTCGCTCAATCTATAGTTTAAGTCTGTTGTGACGTTAAGTTTTTCCTTAAATTTGAATCTGGTCTAATTATAACTTCGCTTTAGCTGCTTGAGATTGCTTTTACTCGTCACTTTGGTCTGATTTGCTGAAATTAATGAACTCTACCTTAGTTTCAGTTTTGCTTGGGCAATACACGCAATGGTATAAATTTTTCTCTGACTTTAAATCCATTTCAGCTTATTCCTCTTTATTACCACCCCACTCCAAACATACCTTGACCATATTCGGGTATTGATATTTGCTGTCTTTGGTTTGAGTCTGAGATTTGCTTTAATTTTCTCATTGTCTCAGCTTCGCTAGAGCTCTTTTTTATACTTTGACTCTACTCTAACTTTCAAATCTGTCTTAGTTTTTGACTATTCTACCTTAATTTTGTTTTAACTCTACACCAAGTAATTATTACTTCAACTCATTTTGATCTCCAATTTTTATCCTCTACTTCAGTTTGATTCTAGCTCTACGGTGTTTCCATTTTAACTTTTCCTCATTTTGTTCTAACTTTGCTCTAACTCTCCCTCTTATTCCCACTCTGTTGTAACTCTTTCAAACTATATTTTCTAGTTATAACTCTGGCCTTGCAAATCTAATTTTCGGATTTTCTTTGCTTTTGAACTTGCTCAGAATTAATTCAGATCTGTTAGAGTTGTAGTCTATTCTGTATGATTCTCCTCTACTTTCCTCTTACTTTAGCCGAATACTCTACTTTACCATTGTTTTATTTCAGCTTTTAAACTGAAGTTTATTAGAGCTTCGATTCGATTTCAGTTGAGCCCTTGCTCTAATTTTGTCCAATTTGCGTCCCGACTCTAACTCTACCCCATTCTTCAATTCTGTTCCAGTACTCCGTTAAATGCTGAGATTTAAATTTGGTCCGACTATGCCCTGGTTCAACTTTAGCTTCGTTTTAAATCTGCTTATTGCAATATCTCCTGAGTTTGGTTTTTGTTTTGCCTTTAGTTTGACTCTGGGGTCTGTTCTAATTTTGACTTTACCTCAGCCCTGCTCGAACCACAACTTTGGTGTTTTTTTGGTTTTGATTATACCTGATATCTTTTCACGCCTTGGTTTTAGCTTTACTAGGACTGTTTTTCAGTTTCAGTTGCGTCAGTTCTACTTATTTTATGAGTTAAGTCTACTTTTAGTCAGTAGTTTTCCCTGATGTCTGAATAGTATTGTTTGAGACTCTTCTTGGGATTATTTCTGGCTCTTCGGCTTTATTTTTGCTTTGGTTAAAAAGCAAATTTATGTTGTTTCCGCTTAAGCTTTTCCCCAGCTGGTTTCTGTTTTCCAGGCCTCAATTCAACTCTTTCCCGACTGTTCTCTACTTATAATACTGACTTTTACTTTGCTTTGAATTTTATTTTAAATTTGAATTAGTCTAATTATGACTCCACCATAGCTGGAGCGTCTGATTTAGAACTCTTTCTCTGCCCGCCCCCCCTCCCTCTATCTCATCTCTTTTCATCCATTTCTCTCTCCCCCTTTCCTCTATTTCTCTCTCTTTTTTCCTTTCTTTTTTTCCCTCTCCCCCTCTCTCAGCCCTATTTCGATTCCCATTTGATTCCGACCGTGCTCTGCTTTTACAATCTGCTTGGCTTCTTGTTTTAATCTTGCTCCTCCTCTCTACTGTTCTGACTTCTACCCTGTCTAGTCAGTTTAGTGCAGTTAAGTTAGCAAAAATTGGGTTGGGCTTTTCTGTGAACTTCCAGCTCAGACTACCTGAAGGTTAGTTTGAGTTTCTGCTTTATCTTTTAATTAATTTCATTCAGTTAATCGTTGAGTTATGTCAAACTGACTGAATTTGCTTTAGATCGGGTCAGTTTGATTTGAGTTTTTCTTTTCGGCATTCTGTTTTATTTTTGACTGAAGTTTATTGAAGTTGAAGTTTGTCGGGTGAGTTATTTTGAGTTGGAAAGGATTGCTTCTCGTATATATTAGAGGTTGTGAGTTGAGTTGAGTTGCTTTATAAGTAGGCCATTTCGTTCCTGATGCAGTTTAAAGGTTAATTGAGTTAATTTAGGTTTGGTGACTTGTTCCTTAGGCACTCAATTGAGTGAGTTGATTTTGGGAAATGGCTCCGTGTTGAGTTCAGTTGACTTAACGTGGGTTTGGGGCAGATGGAATATTCTGGAATGGGTAAAATTAAATTTTCTTTTATCAACCCTAAATTTTGAGTTTAGATTTTTTCCCATGATGTGATGCTACAGAACAATAAGTTGTGTGCATATTTGAGTTACGTTAGCTTGATTATTTTGAAGTTAAATTACCGTTGCTAGTTACTTGGAGTTCTTTAACTTGAGTAGGATTATATTGAATTGAGTAGCGGTTCGGTTTTTTAATTTTGAGTGTTTTTGGGGTGATTCAATCTAGGAAAAGCATTTTGTGGAAACTCTTTAGAAGATCCGAACTGTTTTAAAGTTCATTGTGTTATTTTCTTCTCCGATCGAGTTGAACTTTAGATTTGCTCTTCGTGAATGAGTTGGACTTTTCTATTTCGAGAAAATCTTTACTTCTTTTAAGGTAGTGTCTTTTTAGTTTTAGTTTTATATTCCCACGTGAGTTCCTCTTCTGAAATAAACTCATCTGGTGATAAAGATGAGTTATTTTTGGGTTTGTTCAATTAACTTGGGTTAAGGCAGACTAATTGAGGTTTTTCGAATTTAAATTGAAGTTTTTCTTGTTTAAGGTCTAGATAAGTTGAGTAAAAAAATCTGGAAAGTTTGCGTTGAGTTGGCTAGAGAGTCAATATGCTAAATAAAGTTGAATAGATAATTTCGGATTAGTTTTGGACTTTTGAGTTGGGTCGAGGTCGTGGGTTTTACTCAGATTTGGTTAATTGACAACAGATGGTTCAAAAAACAAATTGGCGGGTATTTTCGGGTAAAACTTGGCACAGCCTGCTCCCCTTGTTAACAAAGTCCAACTTCTGAGACACCCGCGCTAGATAGTCATCGGACGCGTTCCCGAACCACAACAGTGAGAAATCGCGAAAAGCTCGGGCGGCTTCAGGAGAACGCCTTCCTCTTCCAAGTTGCTAAACTTAGCACCGACTCAACGCGGGTTGCTCTCCGAGTTTTCGCCAGTCTTGGCCGCCGCTCCAGATAGAAAGCAACTCAGCTGTAGAGAACGCGCGAAGTGACTTTTCCCGAAGTTCTGTTGCCGAAGCGCCCAGAGGAGTGTTCCCCGGTTCTATTTTTGCTCTCCGGCGGGCCAGAATGCAGTTGGCACCCAACGCGCGCGTTTAAAGTCTGCAGGGTTGAGTTGGCAAGGAGGATGATCACCGTGCCCTTTGCCGCGGCCGCGAGTCCGCTGGTGTCATCGCAGAGCGACGCCTCCTACTTCAGGACCCAAGTAAGTCTTCGAGTTAGCGAGCGGGGCCTGCCCGAGAGGACCACCCTCTGGTGAGCAAACCAGCGCGAAGGGGCCCTCGGGCCGCGTTATTTTGGGGGATCTCCAGCCGCCGCCAGGTCCAAAGTCCGCATACACGGTATTTATAAAACACGGACCTTCCACGCGCGCGGCCAAAAGCAATGCGTGAATCAAGCGCGCAAGGACGATCGAGGGTGGACGGCTTTATTGGGTCGCGCCGGGATGCAGCTTTGAAGTTCGGAGGATGCTGCTGAAGGAAAACAAACAGCACGCGTGTTTGTCCGCAAAATCCTCGCATGTTTTGGAAGCGACCGAAATAGTGGCTTTGAAGTGTTGTTGTTTATCAACTCGATCTATGGGACGCCTCTTCCAGATCATTTATTTCTGAGTCTGAAAGTTGGTTGGTAAATCTGTAAGGGCAGGATAATGAAGATTTTTGATCTTCTGGTATTTTGAGTTTGTTCTTTGTTTATCCAGTTGTTGGTTCGATTCTATGATTTTGGTTGATGGCAATTTGCTTCCTCTTGGTCTAAGGGACTTTCATGCCAAATTTGGTTAAATCGACCACTGAAAACAAATTCTATATTGAAATTCTAAAAGGAAGAGATCAAACAGAAGATACTTGCAGACTTGTAATTTTTTTGATGCAATGAAAAACTTGGGCAAAATGCGGAACATTCTTCTACTCTCAATAAAGTGAAATGGTCACTTTTCTTTGGCTACCCATGAAATTGTTTCTTCGTTACGTAAATTGATTCTGAGTTTGGTTCGCCATGGTTATGGTTAGTTCACCTCTTTTTTAGGTTTCTTTTCTTTGTATTTCGATTTTGCCCAGTTTTGCCTCAATTCTTTCTTGAAACTATTTTAGTTTAATGGCGTTAGGCTTTACTTCAATTGTGGCTTTATTCTAGTTATAAATGGACTCTTTGTACTTACTTTTTTATCTGATTCTGCTGTGTTTATGATTTGGCTCTGCGCTAACCTTACTTTCTCTTTGGTTGTAGTTGGGCTGCCGCTTTGAGCTCTTTCTTTAGATTATCTTAGCTATGTCTTAGCCCCAATTCTATTATGTTTTCTCAGGGTCTAATTTTATTCTGACTTAAAAATTTACTCGAACTTTCGTTTAGCTTTAGTTTAACGTTTTGACTAAAGCTTATCTATCTGCTCTTTGCAATTCTAGTACCAGTTGCATTGGTTTGGCTATTCCGACTTTGCTTCTCATCTAGTTTTGCTTTGGTTTTGACTGTGCTGCAATTTAGATACCGGATTTAGTTGGACTTTTAAAGTCTTTGATTTTGGCTACGCCCATTTCACTCGGCCTCCACCAAAATTTCATCCTGTGGCTTTTTCTGTACCAGCTTTTCCATTTATGGCTTTACCTTAATCTTTAGATCTGTTCAGCTCTATTTATACACTGACTCTATTCTGATTACGGGATCAGGTTTAGCTCTGGTGTTGATTTGACTCCAACTATGTTTCTGGTCTGCTTTGACTCTGATCAGCACTATCTCAATTGTACTCTGACTAGGGTCTGTTCTGCTTTCGAGTCGGCTTTGCCTTAATTTTTAGATATTCAGCTCCATTCATATTTTGACTATAGGGTCGGGTTTAGTTCTAGTGTTGCTCTTACTCCAACTACGCTTTGGGTCCATTCTGACTCTGATCTAATTCTGCTACAACTGCATTCTGATTTGGCTTTATTCTAATTTCCATTTCAGCTCTTTCACTCCGACTTTAATTTAATCATTAGATGTTCAGTTCTATTTATATTCTGATTATGAGGTCAGGTTTAGCTCTGGTGTCGATCTTACTCCAGCCATACTTCTGGCGTGTTTTGACTCTGATCTAGCTCTGCCTCAAGCACACTCTGACTTGGATTTGTTCTGGTTTTGACTTCACCTTAATATTTGGATTGGTTTGGCTCCATTAAAGTTTGACTTTACTTAACTACCGGATTGGGTTTAACTCTGGTGTCGATCCTATTTCAACTGTACTTCAGGTCTACTCTAATTATGATCTATCTGTGTCTCAGCTACGCTCTGACTTGTGTCTATTCTGTCACATTTCGAACTCCGCCTCGATTTTGTTCTAATTTTTCTTTTCTATTCCAACTTCATTCAAAATTTATGTTTTATTCCAACATTTGCCTAATTTTATATCAATTTTGTTCCCTCATATGATCAATTTCTCTGCTGATTGTAGACTGCAACAGCTCTGACTTGAGTTTGACTTTAGGGCTCAGTTTACATTTTGTTTTAACTTTACTTTAGCTCTTCTCTCGTTTTTAACAGATTTTAGTGTAGCTTTTGTCCAAGTCTATTCTGACTGTTTCGATTCAACTCCATCTGTTATTTAGGATTTGATTTAATTTTTTTGTAGCTGTGATTGGTTTTTGTTTTAGTTTTAGTTTTAGTTTTTAGTTGGTCTAACTTGGAATCTGTTACTTTGGTTACGACCTTTACTCTCCCTCAATTGTATTGCACTTCTGCTCTTATTCGACTCGGTTCTGACTTAATTGAGCTCTGATCTTACTTAGTCTGTGTCTTAGTTTTGTCTTAACTTTTGCTCTAGCTCTGCTGTAACTCTTTCCTGGATCTATTCCGATTCTATTCTGACTTCTATACTCTTCCTTGACTTTAGTACTACCCTTACTTTGGAATATGTTTTTACTATAGTTTTAATGTTTCAGCTTCGTCGAAGCTTTGTTCTACTTTTACTTTAGTTCTATTCTGACTACTCTATCTACAGTTGAGGTTTGTTTTTATGTTAGCGTTTATTATAATGTTGATCGACTATTTCGATTTTAAGATTCGATGTACCGGCTTAAAACGGGATATTACTAAATCTCGCACACCGAGACTAAAATAAACCCGCACTCCTGATTACGGTTCGAAGTTCTCCATGATTTACGTCAGAGCTTAGATTACGGTGCAGTTTTTCGAGCTCGGCAACTCGAACGATTACGAGTGCTTCTACTACATCAAATTAAATGCACGCTATTTTTAGCGGCAGCGATCACGGCATGCATGCACTCCTGTGCTTATCCTCAAAAATCGGCAAGGAACATCCGGCTTCGTGGAATAACGAGAAGGGGTTGCGTGCGTCAGCCCTCCGCGCAACAACGCCGAGAGGTCTTTGAACGAAGCGGGCCGGAGGTTCGATTTTAATGAGCGGGGTTTCACGCGAGGAGGTCGGGCGCGATTGGGGCTAATTCTTTCCAACTTTCGCTTTCTGACTCACGCAAGCGCGCCAAGTTGAAGGGCCGGGTTGTTCGACTGAAAATAAAGAAGCAAACTCCGCGGAAATGGCGTGTGGCGGGCAGGGTGTCGAGTCGGGCGCGGCAGTGCGCCTGCGCAAGAAGTTGGGGACAGTTGACATCTGAAGGAGGATTTTGTTTGCTGCAGGTGTCCGACTTGTACAAACAAATGAAGGACAATCAGTCCGCGTCCACGCCGACCAGGTCGCTCAGCAGTGCTGCCAGCCTGACCTCGCTGAGCATTGACATATCACCAAGTTCCAGTAACTTCATAGAGGTGAGTTATATTCTGACTGTATTCTGTTCTTTCTACTTAGTTTTTGTCTACTTTAACTTTGCCAGTTTTGTATATTCTCTTTCATCTTCACTCTGCTCTACTTGTTTTTGTATTCTGACTGCTTTTTTAACTTTTTCTTGTTGTTTTTTAGTTGTTCTGACTTTTTTTGCATCTATTTTTGTTTACAACAAGCCTTCATTTGTTCTTTTCCGTTTTTTTTCTCTTGTTCTATCATAGTTTTGTTTTTCTTCTTAGACTACCTTATCAGTGTTTTGTTAGCAGTTACCCATCCAAAGGGCAGTGCAAGTGATCCTGTTTTAATTTTTTCGTAGCTCTGATTCAGGACCTACTTTAACAGCTCTTATGCATTGCTTTCGTTTTGCTTAGATTCTTTACTGACTGGTCTGGCTGTACTTCGGCTCTGCTGCACTTCCTAATTGCTTTGCTTTACTCTTGCCCCAATTTTAATTTTGCTCTAGTCTTGGTTTTGCCCTAGTTCTGCTCTATTTATGTTATGATTCTTAATTTATTCCAACTTGGCTCTCACTCTGTTCTGGTTTTGACTGTGAGGTCAACTTTAGCCTTAATTCTAACTGTGGTACTTGAGGTATCTCTGTCTAAACTTTACTCTGATTATGTTTTTTTATCTTGGGGTCTGCTTGGGTCGTAGGTGTACTTTGTCCTTTGCTTTCCGATTCCTCTTTATATTTGTTACAATTCTGCTGCCCCACTCTTAGAGTCTTACTTTGAATTTACGTCAGATTAGTTACCACCTTTACTCTGGCATTGTTTGGTTTGGTTTGGTTTTCCGTAGCTTTGGTAACCATAGCGCTTCCTAACCTTACTCTGTCGAAACTCTACTTCAACTTTGACATTTACTGATATTATGATTATTTTATAGTCTTGGTCTAAGTCTGATCTAACTCTTCTGACTTATTCGGCTGATTCAACTTTACTTTGACCTTAAGGTTTACCTTTACATTTGTATTAACTCTCTTTAAGCTTTATCTCAACTTTTTAATCCCTTGATTACAACGTTGCTCTGTCTGTCCTACAGTTATACCCTGACTTTGTCTCCAAACTCAGCCCCGGTTCCATCTTTTATTTGGTTCGTTTTTGTTTCCAGTTTGTAGTTTACTTTGGCTTTAGATGTGGTTATCAGTCCGTTTTAACATTGCCATTTTTCTAATTTTGCTTTATTTGTTCTTTTCTTTGTTTTTATCCTTTCTTTCATTTTTCCATTTGTTGTCTTTCTAGTCCCTTAACTTTGTTTGATCTCTTAATTCGATACACTAATATATTTCTTGAGGTATAATACATTTTACTACGACATATTGGAGAAAATGTAGTTATGTAGTTATTCTACCCACTCTGAATCTCCCAGTTTGTTTTAATCCAACTATACTTTGACTATGACTTAACTTGTTTTGGTTAAATTGTGACTTTCCTAATATTTTCTCTCCCCTCCTCACTGTAGAGAGCCTCCTCTCCCCCGTTTGTCTACCTCTCTTTCTCTCCGCTTTTTTCTCTTCATGTTTTTCTCTCTCTCTCTCACTCCCTCGCTAATTTTTTCCCTTTTTCCTCTCTTGCCTACCTCTCCTTCTCTCTTCATCTCCCTTTCTCTCTGTCGCCTTTCCTCCTTTCTTTTCTCTCTCTCTCTCTCTCGCCTTCTCTCCCTTTCTCCCTCTCTTTTTTCTGTCTTTCTCGTTCTCTTTCTCTATTGAACCTTATTGAATCCATCTCAGTTATGTTTAAGTTTGTTTCATCTACATACCATTGCTCTTTTCTTACTTTCAATGTGCTAGTCTTCTTTATTTTCACCATGGTTTTACTATTTTGATGTACCTCTTTCACCCAATGCTTTACTCTGTATTACTGTATTTAGTTGCGTTACACTTCGGATCTGATTTATCTGCACTTAGACTTTTCATAAAATCTTTTTTCTACTGTTATTCTGATTTACTTACTATTTTGCTCTATATTCTATCTTTGTTTTTCGCTTACGTTCATTTTATCCTTTTTATCCTAGCTCTGATTTTGCTCTGTTGTCGCCTGATGTATTTGCATTGTTACTTTGATATTGCTCCCGCTTTGTTTGGTTTTCATTAGAGTCTAGGCTTGTTATATTCTGAATTTTTTGGATTTCCCTTCTGCTGCATTTTCCCCGTTACGAATCTTCGAAATAACTATTTTTTCATAATTCTGGGAACGGTGCTAGAAATGCTAAAACACGGTAATGATACAAAGAAAAGAAAGCAATAAAAACACACAAAGTGGAACAAAGTTAAAACGTGACGTATATATTTTTTGTTATTTTTAGGATTTGTATGGCCGTTTTACTTGATTATCGAACAGAACATTGTTAAAAAACATAAAGCAAGGAACAAAATTTAAAAATTGGGTTCGTTCCAAAGTTAGACCGTGAACCGATACACAGACATCGGTAGGCATAAACGCTACTACTGTTTTTCAGTAGTCTAAACTACTTAATAATAAATACATACCGTAAATCCAACCGAAGCTGTTGTGTATGAGCTCAAAAATATCGAAATGAAGAATTCGAATAACCGACATTTCCTTTGTTTTGTAATTATCAAAATTTTTTATTGTCCTTTGAATAAAATAATTAAGAAGAATAATTCTAATCATCTAATGAAAATTCTGCAAAGTTTTCAATTTTACCGCGTTGAGTGGAAATGAAGAGTTTCAGGAATTTGAAGAGCATTCATGTCTCGAGCGAATTTCCATATCTAAAAGTTTAAGAGCTATGACCTATTGAGAATTATACATACCGTCGTCCGTTTATCTATGCTGGAATTCCTAACGACTGCAATTGTTTGCTTCATTTTATTGTTGCTCTCAAACCAAGTGCCTCTTAAAAATTAATCGACGCCATTATGATACCCATCTACTGCATAGTGTAGCCATTGCTGCATAAGGTATCGGTGGTTGATGTTTTAATTTTGAATACTAGGCAATGAACGCCGGTACTTAGTATCTTTTAGTGTTCTGGCGTCTTGGTGTTGTGGTGTCCCAATATCTCGATGTTTTGTTGCCTTGATATTCTGGTGTTCTGGTATTTTAATGCCCTGGTGTCCTAGTATCCCTTTGTTGTGGTGCTTTGGTGTGTTTAAGCCGATCTACTTCTTAATATAATCGTTGCTGTGTATGTTATAGGTGATCAATCTTCTAATTTTGAATTCTAGACTCTGGATGCCGGTACCTGGTGTCTTTTAGTATCCTGAGGTTCTGGTGTTGTAATGTCCCGATATCGTGATGTCTTGTTCCAGGTATCATGGTATTCTGGTGTTCAGGTATCTTGATGCTCTGGTGTCTCAGTGCCCTGGTGTCTTGGTGTCCTGGTCCCTTGGTATTATGGTATTCTGGTTCTTTAGTGCGATTGCGCCCTACTGTGCCCATTTACAGAGATAATACTGAGTGCTCTAGTATTCAGATGGTTAGTAGGAATCTAGTGCTTTGGTGTCTTGATGTCCATTCACAAGTTTAGTTTTCTGCTCCTTATTAAGAGGATTATTACTTGACGCTATGATGTCCATGCAGAACAGTATTACTTAGTAGTGTTCGGTATCTCAATGTTTCTGTTTCTTGGTGTCCTAATATTCTGATGTTTTGGGGTCTTTATATGCTGGTGTCTTGGTTTCATGACATTCTAGTGTCTTGGTATTCTTGGTGGTATTCATAGTGTGTTGGCGTGTTCGTAACCATTCAAAGACATTCTGGTACTCATACAGAGGGTCGTCTCCAGTACTTTGATGTTTTTTTAATGCTCACCAGCAAGTTTACTTTGGTACTTGGCGTTATGATGCTTATGTAGAATGTAATTATCACTGCACCAGTATTATTATTTCGGATACCGAACAGTGGACACCAGTATCTAGCGATTCTTGATGTCCTAGTGTCCACGCGGACGATCAATATCCGATATACTGGTGCTCTGAGTATTAGATAGAAACTTGATACTCGTTACCCTGGTATCCTAGTACCCATATAGGAATAGCGTTCTGTCCTTTTGCGTTTTGATGCCTTGATGCTTAGTGGCTTGGTATTCCTCGAGCCATATAATTATATCTGCAGCAGTTAAAATGATGTATTGTGTTTTGATTGCTCTGAATCTTTTTATTATTAAAATCACTGAAAAATTCAAAGTTCCACAGTACCATTAATGTTCTTCCTGTTTTCCAAAATGAATATTTTTGTCGAAAAATTGATAATTGAAGAGTTTTAAATAAACCACTAGGAGTTATTCAACACAATCAATCTTGGACTATTATAAGGATACCGTAAATAGCCGATCAAAACATTGAGTTAGTTGGTTCATTGTTATGCTACTCTTCAGTAATGAATTTTGAACTTTTTTTCTATTTTAACAGGTTTTATATATCGGCAAGATAAAAGTATGGAACCGAAAGGTCCCAGACACTTTCATCGACGACGCTCTCGAGAAGTTCAGGCTGCACGACGAGGAGCGGCGCATGAAACTGCACGGCTCCTCGGAAACCCTCAAGAACAGCAGCCCCTACCGAAGAGGATCCGTGGTAAGCTCCAAGCACCCCCCAAGCGATGCACTAACCCTTACGCCAACAGGACACGGGCCGGCGTGGCTCCGCAGAGAGCGTGAAGTACCCTCCCGCCCTCATGCGGTCTCTAACGATATCGACCATCACCGTCAAGTCGCCAGATGTGGACCAAAAGCCGCTGACGGGCTCGGCGGCCGCGGCGAAGCCACTGCCGGAGGAGCCCCCGAAGCTCGACACCTCTCCGGAGGCTGACGTTCAGGACTCCCCGGACGAGGTCTACGACAACGTGAGCCCCACCACGCTGAACCGGATAAAACGCGTGAAGTTCAAGACGCGCAGCTTCTCGGAGAGCAACTCGATGGCCGACGAGGAGCCCCCCGGCATCAACGCCGGCTCCAACTCCGGCTCGGCCCAGAATATCGCGTACTCGAGCGACAGTGAGGTGAATCAGCCCAAGTACGCGGTCACCGTGGACGATCACAACCGCACCATGGTGCTGCAGGTCGGCAGGGTGGACCTGCGGCTGATCAGCCCCGACAGGAAGCTGATTCTGCTGCACAAGCAGAACAGGGACATCACCACTTGCATCCAGGTACGTGCATGATCGCGACCTTGGTGATATTGAGGGATCAATTTATTTGACCACACTAATCAATTGCTAGGGATTGGTTAACAACTCGCATTTCGGGTTCATATGCCGCGAAGGAACGGCTCTCAACACTTTCATCGGTTATGTTTTCAAGTGCGAGTCGCAGTCTGTGGCCAGCGAAGCTGTCGGAGGTTTGCGCATAACTTTTTTAAATCACTTCTAATCACTAATAGCAACTTATACCACAGCGATTACTCAAGCCTTAACTAACGTCGAGTCCAAACTCACAAAGCCTGTCATTACTTCTTGTGATCACTGCCCCATGGTGTGGTACCATCGGCTTTGCGCAGAAGTGGAGCATCTCACTGATAGGAAAACGCAAGCCGCAATCTTTCGCAAGTATGTAAATTGGACTGAAACATCAACTGTATAACTACCACATTTGTTGCTCTTTTAGATTAGACCAACTAGATGAAGACGAACAAAACATCATCTTGACAAAGTTTAGAGGGGCGGAAACGGACTCGCTCCGCGAGCAAAACGAGTTCTTGATGATGCTATTGCGCGCACACTGCGAGATGAAGCAAGGCCGCCATGTTCATGACACAGCCGAGAACAGGTAGGTTCTATTACAGACCTTCTAATCTCAGCATTTCTCTATCACACACGTTACAGATCTGAATTCTTAAACCAGTACCTGGGAGGCAGCACAATCTTCACGAAAGCTCGAAGGACGCTGACCAACTCCTTCGACAACCTGCTCAAGCGTAAAGCCTCCAAGGACGACCTAGCGCCAATCCTGAAAGATATGACTCTACCGATCGTCTCGGCCAACAGAGTAATCGCGCTCGAAACAAGCGCTGGCATGATCTGCATTGCTTAACCTTCCAGGAGATGTCGCCGCACTCCCCGTCTTCCAGCCACGTGGGGGACGCATCCGACAGAGAGTCCGAAGGGTTCAGGTCCAGGTCGTCCACGATCGGCTCGCAGAGCGATGCTAAGGAAGCGCGCCTGGAAGCCAGGGGCAGCTTCAGCAAGAACACAGTCTCGCCAGAGAAGAGCCTGGCGGGCTCGGACAAAACGCTGAAGTCGCCGATGATGGACATGTGAGTGCAGTTAAGCCGAAGGCTGCCGGTTGCCAATTTGTAACCTGTTGCAGCTTTTTCAAAGTGGGAAGTAACCCCAAATCGGCCAGCTCGGAGGAAGGTACGCCCAAGATCGACTCGGGGTCTTGGCGGCAGGCTATCTTCAAGCGCGTTGTCACGCCCAGCAAGGCGGAGGCCGTCAGGAGGAAGAAGAGGAGCAAGGAGGAGCTTAGGAAGCTTTGGAAAAAGTCTATCCATCAAGCCATCCTCCTCGTGAGGATGGAGAAGGAGAATGCTAAGATTAAGGGTAAATCCTTTCTTAATTAATACAGAACTAGACTTAAACTTCACTTAAACGTTTTACTGAAATAAGAGTACTGTAGAAGGGTTGGGTGACCTTGAAAAATTGATTGGTTGACCGTTTTTTGTATTCCTCCCTCCTTTTATTAATTCTAAAGTTAATGTAACCTCAAATGAACCTTCTTTTATTCAATTTTATTGCCAGCTTGCCAAATATGACTATATTAGAGCATCGAGATTAAGCTCTAGGAGAGCTTTAATAATGTACCTACTGAACTGGTGTATTATTTGCTATGTAAAGAAGTATTTTGGTTGCCTAATATTGTTGAGCGTAATCTTGCACAAAGTTTTCAATGATCTTGAATTGATTTGAAAGGATTAATCCGAGTTTATGTTGAAAGTCAAAGTTTGAAATCTCAATCATAGGCTGCAATTTCAGAAGAAATTTTAAATTCAATGAAGATACACATGGATATCCATTATGTGTGAGACCAATGAAGGCAGTAAAATCAAGGAAAAAAGTAGAAATAGTGCAGTTTTAATTTTAATAGAGCTTGCAACTGAAAAAAATGCAAACACAAACAAGTGAATGTTATGATCATTGAAAAAGAATAAGGGACTCCCAGTGCGGTTTTTGAGAGTGCTGTGTGTCATTATTTCTTAAGCTCAGTAAAAGCACGGGAACACTGAGCAGTAGATAAAGACAGATGATTCTAATGAATGCACTGCAATCTCTTTGAAAGGTTGAAGCTTAAAAAATGGAAAGAACCTTGCTTGATCACCTCCTGGACATGCAAAATAACTGAGAATATTTTATTTACTTACCTGAGTAACTGAAGAGGAGAAATAAAGAAAAAAGTGAGAACATTGTTACCAATTAAGAAACTTAAAAATATCTCACAATTGTGAAATTGTGTGATTACACTAATGGAATACCTTAAATAGATGTATGAAAAGCTGATAGGTCACAAAAATAGTTGCTATTGAGAACATGGGTTTTTAAATGGATCTTTATATAGTCTCAATCTTCTTGGTATATTGAATAGAATTTATTATTTAAATCTGAGTTTTTCTAATTATTAAACTGTTGATTTGACTTCTTAATTGTTCATTCGGGATAAGTTGTTTATCTCTTCTTTTTTGAGATGATTTTGATAGAAACCTGATGCAAGTAGATATAGAACTTCACAGTTGTATCTTATAGTTCCAGATGGACTTTGAAATTGTTTTATATAACAGCACTTGGTTTTCCACAGTCAGGTTTGTCAAGTCCTAGTTTTTTCTCTAAATCGAAATACGCTTCTTTCAAGTGTATTACATTTTTTTGTGGTTGAAGCAGCTAAATTGGTTCTTGACATCTCTTTGGATCTTACTGAGATCCAAAGAAATGTCAGGATAGCAGTATTATCCATATATGTGGCATTAGCTAGCATATTGGAGGTTGTAGGTAAATCTGTGGTGTATGCTAAATACAAAGCAGGTCTATGTGCACTACCTTGTGGCACTCCATTCAACCGAATAATGTTGAATATTTATTGACGCATTTAATTAGGAAGTGGGATTTTCAGATGATGTTTGAGGATCAGGAAGAATTGTTCTAAATTTACATAAAAACCCAAAATGTATATATTTGTAGATTGCATGAATTTTTTGGGTTGTTGTAAGCTAATTGGTGGTTTGATACTAAATGATAATGAGTTAAGATTGGTAATAGTTTTTAAAGAACTCCTGACATTGTTAGTATAAGACTATTGAATTTCCCAATTGGGAATTAAAAGGCAAGAAGTGGATGCAAGTATCACCAGCATTACTCTCACATGAGGACTGGACTGTAAGACGAGTTAACGTATGGTAATGGTTGTATGCAATTTTATGCATTGTGCGACTCTAACGATATGTTTATGAAGTTGCGATTATGCTCCTGGATAAAATTGAAGTTGTATTAAGTCACTATGCACAGGACTACTTTTAGGGAATCTATGGGGAATGTGACAGTATAGCGACACCATAGGTGAAATGTTCTGTGAAGGCAGGAATGCCATTTAGGACAGGCCATGGTCAGAACGACCATGTTAACACCCACACAATTCAGCTTCTTCCCTTTTTCTTTTTCTTGCTGAAGGACTGTCATAAAACTATGCTGAACATTCTATACATCATTATTAGATGTCTTTAAATTGCAGGGTATTAAATGCTTTATAAACTTGTGGAAGTATAACAACGTCATAGGACTCAAGGGAAAGTACTGACTTACTTAGAAGAAAGGTCTGCACCCACTTGCTCGAATGGCATTTGAAACAGCTCTCCTAATTGAAAGTACACAAGGTGGTATAAAGGCAATGACGTCCATTAAATAGTACTGTATTGCACTGTGCCTTAACGGCAGATGGTAAATACCGTTTATTGGAACATCATTCTAGTTCAGTACTCAGGATCAAGTGACGACATCTGTTAACATCCTTTATAACAACGTAAGAAATCACACCTAATATGAGTCCATTTGATTATGATCTCTTTCAATTAGTTTATTGTATTAATCTTCTGAGACAGTTATAATAGTCTAAAAAAATTTAGCTACCATGTCACTCAGTTTAATTTTCTGTGTTTCCTTTCCTTTTTGATCAGGGTAAGCAGCTCTTGATGACTAAATGTTTGTTTCTTATAGGAGCAGATAATCTGGTTGTTTATTGTATAAATCAAGTAAGACGTTGTGCAGCACTCTCCACGTCAATGTTTGCTTTTAGGGGTATTTTTGGTGCTTATTTGTTTCTAAAAGCAATCATCCCAGTTGGTGTACTAAGCAGCAGATAATTCTCGTTTGAGGAATTTTCAATGGTCTGATGAGAGAGTGTGCTTTTTAGATCTCCCAGCATACCCTCAGTGGTTGGGTCAAGGATTTTATTGTTGTCTGTTGGCCATAGGTGCTTTTTTAAGTTGGCACTCTCTAGCTCTAATATATGTTTGTATTGAAGAATTTTTCATTTTATGAGGCAACTTGGTTGACCATGAATTTTGATGTAATTTTAGTTGTATTTGTCCAACAAGGAATGCGGGGCCGAAAATGCTACTTCTACTGCAGCTGAAGGGCTATATCATCGTGAAGGGAAGAAGATGATAAAAGTGACAAACTTTCTTTATTGATCTTCAGGATATCTATGCCTACTACCTCTATAATACCTCACGAAATTAGAAGTCACAGTTACATGGTCAAATAACTGGAGTGACTTTAGCATTGCGTATTGTTAGACTGTTGAAGTGGTTCCATACTAATGTTAAACCTTCTGGTGCACCAAGAATAAGAATAAAGTCCTCAAAACTCCATAAAACCTTGTAAGAAGAGATGGGTCTAATTACATTTTATATTACGTAGTTGATGTTGGATGACAATTATTATAGTAGCTAAATAGCTGATTTTTTAAACCATCCAGTGCAGACCATCCGACAACGCTAGAGCTCTGGTCTGGTCATCAGCATGCCATCTCATCTTTAGGAGCTTCCCTGTTTTCTTGGTAATTAAAAGTTAGTCACAGTTAACTGCCACTACAATGGTGTAATCTCAGTTGATTTAATCGACAGAGGCATAAGGTACTTGATTTGCAAGACCAGCCACAATGTGAATGAGATTTGGAAATCAAGCAACATGAGTTCCTTAAGATTAAATTAAGTTTGTGGATGGTTTTATTGGGCCTGATCTGGATTGAATGAGAACTTAGTAAAGACTGTACTAGTTTATGATGATGTTTCAGCTGTTCCTTATTAGATTGGAATTTTCAAATTGATTAGGCTATGTGCAAACTTAATTAAATTGTGTGGATATTGATAGTATGGAAATGTGAGTGTACTTCATCCTATTAGAGAATAGAAATATATGACTATAGTGTGCGGGTTATAATTTAAAGCGAGACCTTCATCAAATATCTCTAGAAGTATCTCCTCATATTTTTCCCCAGTCCTCTGAATGTCACAATTGCTTTATCTGAACAGGAGATAATAATGTGAACTATGTATAAGCGCACTTCTGTTGAGTTCAAATCCAAAAAATTGTTAATTACTTCTCCCTGTTTGCAAAGATCAAGATGTCTTGGCACTATAATATTTAGAACTCATCTCATTCAAAGTGTACATTTAACCTACTAGCATAGACACATAGGAGGCCTGTTATGACTTAAATGCTATGCTTTAGCGACACAGACACGAAAAATCTTGTAATTCAGGGGAAGAGCACTAGAAATGTGCATGGGCTATTTTATCTCTTTGTTTCTATATTATTGAGTTCTGTTCACCCCAACCTTATTTTAGCCCAACAAGAAGAAAATGCGGTCAAGCGGATCAAGCTAGAGTATGACGAAATGCGGTCGGGCCAGCGCGAGGTCATGGAGGTGTGGGACCTCATGACGAACAAGGAATCGCGCATGACCATCAAGACGGACAATCACCTACTGCTCCAAGCCATCCGGCAAGGTATCCCATTTTAGCATTTTAGCCTCACCGATGACTGTTTATTACATCCTAGAGTAATTTTGCAGGGATCCCGCGCAATAAGAGGGGGGACGTCTGGTACTTCCTGGCGGAGCACTACTGCGCGAAGGTGGCGCCGATTGACACGTCCAAGTTTCCCAACTACAATATTCCGTACGAAAAACTACTGAAGCAGCTGACGTCGCACCAGCACGCCATCTTAATCGATTTGGGTAGGGAATATGGCTGGAAGCGTTACCGGGTGTGTTAAGGCTTGCGTTTGCAGGGCGCACGTTTCCCTCTCACTCCTACTACAGCAGCCCTCTAGGCCCTGGCCAACTGGCGCTGTTCAACCTGTTGAAGGCTTACTCGCTACTGGACCCAGAAGTGGGGTACTGCCAAGGGCTGAGCTTTGTTGCTGGGGTCCTTCTGCTTCATGTAAGTTATAATTCAGCACCGGGATTTTGAAGAAATTTATGAGCAATCTATTTTTGATGAAGTAACAATGGCGAAGTTTAGTTATTTGTGTTAGTTTGGCTTATCATCACTTCTACTGTCAGATTAGCTATCTAAACAGTAAAACAGTGAATATCTGATTTTTTGTTATGAGAGATTGACCTTAAAAAGCTCATGTAACTAGAATATTGAAGTTTTAACTATTCTGTATGTATATCGGTAGTCCAAACACAATTCTCTTGCTTTTCATGACAAATATTTAAGAGAAACGTCATTTTTTGGCTCTACTACACTCAGAAATTCAATAAAAACGATCTGAATATGGAAAACATTGAAAAATGCTGTTTAAGGTTGTTGCAAACATTCTCTTGCTTTTCATGACAAATATTTAAGAGAAACGTCATTTTTTGGCTCTACTACACTCAGAAATTCAATAAAAACGATCTGAATATGGAAAACATTGAAAAATGCTGTTTAAGGTTGTTGCAAACATTATACCTAGTCCTTAGTGATTCCGAGGCAAGACAGATTGATCATCTCTTCAAATACATACAGACAATGTTCGTTTGACTTCTTTATCAACTGTAAAAGTGTAACACTTTTAACCTGTTGTGGTTTCTTATTTGAACATAGAGTGTATGTCAACTCAATACAATTGACAATAATGCTGTTTGACGCGTTGTGCTGAGCTCCGAATGCTCTGCAGATGGAAACACGACGTAAATTATTCTGAAACTAAATTTATCTAGAAACAAAGAAAAGCCCATTGGCAGACGTCCAAGCACCATATTCTTTTTGATGAGGTGCACCTTGTAGGTTGTGTGCATTTACTCAACTGTCTGTAAGAATAGAGAGTTTCCAGCCAGGTCTTAATATGTCGTTTAGCAATCAATGGCAAGAAAGGCTCGTTTCTTTTTGTTTGAATTAGAACCTTTGAATTTCTGGACAATCTACAATCTACATAGAAACAATAACATATATTATTTTGAAGGCTAGATCTAAACAATTGCCCTTGTATTGTAGTTGTTGAGGTGAATCTTGTAGGCTTGTTCAATTGTCTGTGGCCACCAAAAGATCTCTAGTTCACTTGTCCTTCTCTAACTGAGCTCTCTATCAGTTAGTACTATCAATTACATGACGCCTGTGTTGAAGCATCAAAATTCATTTCCATTTTATTAGAGCAGCTTATTACACATTTGGGTTTTGGGTTCACTAGTTTATTTTAAAACTACCCAAATTTTGGTCTAGTTACAGATCTCTTGGATGAAAATTAATTTTGTCCCTTCTGGTGACATATTGATTACTCCTTCTTGACTAACGACGTCTTAAATTTTTGTTTTAGAGTCTTATATGGCGACTGGTTGTTGGAAGTAAGCATTGTAAACTGTTAAACTAAGCGCAACCAAAGAACTTAAATTGAACCAGCTCTTAGCGAGAGTTTATTCATGTAGGTCATCTGCTACACAGCACTGTGGCACGTACTGCAGTTAACAGTTATTTTGTTTAAAAAGAGATGGGGAAGGGAGAGCGAGATAGAGAGAAAAGGGGGAAAAAGTGTAAGAGTTTTAGAAAAAAGAAAGATAAGATAAAAGAGATAGACCTTTGATTTTCTGTTATATTTCTTTAGATGTACCACTACCAGATTTGTACTGATTATCTATAGTGAGACAGTATCAGTATTAGTTAAATTCTTCTGTTTCTTGATGTAGTTGCAGTAACTGTTTACTTTAACAACTTTGTTAGATGTAGTTTGTTGACTAAATTGAAATTGCTGTCTCGAAAAAATCTTTGAGGACCAGTCTCATAGTGTGCAGACTGTTAAAAAGTTTGAATTAGCCCGAGATTTAAACTTCTCTTGCTACTAAATATAGAACGACATTTTGTTTTAGAAGACTAATGGATTCTTATGTTTACCAACAAGATGTCATCCACTTATACCATCACACTTAAATTATCTGTACAGCCATAGACGCAGTGGTTGCAATAACTTAACGCTCATTAATCTGTTTCTTTTATCGGGTACTTATTCTTGGTATAAGAAGATGTAATTGTAAAATACCGAAGCCAAACTGAGCCTAATCAGTGTTGCCGATTCATTGATTGATACTAATCTCATCTGGTGGCTTGGGACCAACAAACACAGTACTTTGTTGCATGTTTGTGTCATAATGGAACATGTCACCTCCAGAGCTTCTTAATTCAGTGTTTTGAAATCGAAAGCAATATTTTCCTGAGGCAATGAATCTGAAATCCCCTTGAGCTATTATATGGGTTTGTTAAATTGAGGTAATAAATTGTATAAATAAAGATAGAAGTACTATACTGAGAAGTATCAACATCAGCCATCTTTTTCTAATGAGATGCAGGTTGTAAACATTTCAGGTCTTTCTCTAGCATTAAGACTTCTAGATAGTTATTAACACGTGGAATTTGGAGCATTTTTGATATAACATCAGCTGGATAATTGTGTCTGAGCAACAAGTTTAAATATTCAGTTGTATAACACATAATTTGAGTCCAATGCATCCATTAACATCCATTAACATGTATGTATTTCGAGTTCAGCTTTCTTTTTATTCTTGCAAATTTATAGTCCCAGGTTATTAAGGTGTGAACATGCTTCAAGATTTTATTGATGTCTTAAAGCTAGAACATGAGCTGAAAACCGCTCTGCTGTATAGTCATTAGGCAAAACGGCCATAACAGGCTGAATGTGGTTTGTTTCTTTATGAACCACATAAGTTTGATGTTTAATATTCCATAACTTGTCAATGAATAGCTAAGCATATTCTTGGATGTAATTGATAAGTGTCCTTGGGCATTGTCAAATATTTGTAGGTTGATTGGGAAGTGGTTATGAATATTTCAAGATTGTTTTGAAAACCGTACTTTCTTTATCCAAACTGTTATGATCTATTATTAGTGGCACGTTTATTGATACTCATGCAATAAAACTTCTATAGTCTTAACCATTTCTTCTTCTACATGTCAAATGTTGTAAAACACACCAGAACACACTAGACTTTAATTACAGATCTGCAACTCTTAAGTACAATGAGTTCCTGACTGGATAAAACAAAATAACATGTTACCCAGCATTATTTCAATCACCAACAGCTTTGACAGCTATAGGTACAGACCACAAAAATGGTTGACGCACCTGGTGCCCTTCCAGAAGTAAAGCAACCACAAACGCCAAGTTGCTGATTCGGCTGGATCCAAGACATATTATCTAAGAATTTGATTATGTATTAGCAATCTCAAGTATTGGTCGCTTTTGGAATCGATAACCATCATCACTGAATTCTATCTCTCTATCATAAGTGTTAGCCATGTTTGTTGGAACCAGGTGTAACAGAGCCACATTGGTTTCCAAACTGCATGTTAAAAATATTTTTTACAACCACCCAAGAAGACATAACTTCTGTCATACCAGAATTTCTTGCTTGTGACAAGATTCATCATTTTTGCCTATTGCACTTTTTTCTAAAAATCCCCTTTGTGGTGAAAACTGCAATGCCTCTTGCAAACAAGTCTAAATTATTAACCCTATTTGACCATTTTTTAAAGATTTAGTGTTCCATAACTTCTTCAAGCACAACTTATTGTGATCCACTCATTGAGGCTTTTTGATTAGTGTATAGTTTGACCATATTTAGCTATAAAAAGTTTACCTGCTACCAACACATTATGCCTTGATATTGTTCTTCCAAGAAACTTACAATAACTGAAAAAAGCACCCAAGAGAACAGTTTTTCAAATTTTTGACAGCACTATCTATAGGTACCGAGGAAGGTAATCATTAGCTGGTCAACAGAAGGCTTACTAAATCAATAAGGATTATACACTTTGCAGGCCTTGAAATCCTTTACTTTATTTGAAACAATCTGGAGTCTTTGAGGATACTTGGATTTAATTTGTACACTCCATTGAAGACCCATTTTGTACTATAGATGTAAATTCATGAACTGGTCTTTGGCATGATAATTGTGTGCAACTTAAGCTTTGTGAAGTGTTGACCTAATTATTACAGAAGAGTGTCAATTATACAGATTAAAGTTAAACTATTTAGTAGAAGTTTTAATACAAAGTGAGAGAGGCACATGAACAAAATACTTGCTGTTTGTGAGTTCCTGAGAAGACACCTTCCATTATTCTTACTTGTTTAAAACTGACAAAAGTAGAGCTCCTATTTCTTTCCTATTCCTATTCCTCTACTCCAGATGTTATCAAATAACAAAACAAAAATATGTGGTTGCATGTGGAAAAACATGTCTTTCTTGAAGGCAAGTGAATCTGCTAATTCAGTCTTATAACACAAACTTTTAACAAAGCTTAGCATGCAGCTCAGATAGACAAGCTACAACTATAAAGCTGTGGAAGTCTTTAAACATAAGGCGAAAACTGAAGGAGAGGGAATGTCATCAAAACTTTAAAAAATCCACTTTGAAACCAGCATTGTAACTAAGCACTTTAACATGACAAGAACAGCTTTTTCTTCTCGGAAATTGGTGTATCAATGTGATCAAGATCTACAGAGTAATCTCAATTAATCAGAAACTCTCTTGTTTCTTCACTCGCTTAAAAACAATGAAAAAGACACTTGGCTTAGAGGCCAATAGTGTAATACAACTTACACTCCTACTAGTTATACCATCCGCATGTCAGAATAAATATGCGTTTTTCTTTTGTTTAACCAATCAAAGTCATGATTTTGTCAAGAAGAATTTCCTATTACAAGGGTGCCCTTTATTGGCTGAATGGAAAATTGCACAGCTAAGCAAGGTATTAAGGCGTTGTTTAGCAATCAACGACAAGAAAGAGTAGTTTTTTTTTAATTAGAACTTTCGAATTTTTCTATATGATTGTGGGTATGCATGGGTATGCACACACATGTTCTATACATAAAGGAGGGCATATGAACCTATGTGAGAATATCATAGTCACCACCACAGGAACAATAACATGGGGTATATTGTTTTGAAGGTTGTCAGTGGATAATTGCTTTCTTGTGAACTGTAGTTAATCATAAGATTGTTCAATTGTTTGTAGCTATCAAAAGATCTCTAGCTCACTTGTATTTCTCTATCCGAGCTATATTAGTTAGTATCATCAAATGCAGGTGGTCCATGTTGAAGCCTCAAAATTCATTTCCATTTAATTGGATCAGCTTGTAACAAATTTTGGTTCTGAGTTGAATTATTTCTTTTAAAACTAACCACATTTTTGTTTAATTGCATATAAATTGGATATAAATTAATTTAGTCACTTCTGGCGATTGCAGTGACGTAAGCTATAATCCATTCAGCGAATACATATGATGATAAAACTGTCAAAAATTCCCGCTCAATAATTGTCCGTTATTGGCTGGTTTAAAAAAGTGCAGGTATTTCAGTAGTCAGGTACACACTGATCCATTTTAGGCACTCGTGTGCTAGTGTTGCGGCTAACTTGTTGCGATTAGAAATGGCGATTTAATTTGGAGCTCACTATTAATGATAGTGTGTATTGTAAAAGCGAGTTGTTAAATTTTAATTCACCTGTTTAACGCAAAGAGGTAAATATAAAATATTGTTACAAATGCTACATTGTAAACCTGGCTTCGGCGCACATCTTTCTGCGTTTCAGGGGTGTGTCATAATGATTTATTACTATATGTATTCCCTGAATGTATAATAGCTGATTTTCTTTCTGGAACTCCTTGGTGGATAACGTCAGAGCTTGATTATATTTTAAAATAACTGTTAAACTCTAAAAGAAACATTAAAATTTAAATTTAGCAATCTCTTAGTAAATCTTTAATTCTTGATGAGAGGGCTAAAAGAAATAAGGAGTTAATTAGATTCAGCACTTCATGTTACAGCGGTCCGCTGTGATAACTCTGCTTCTGAGTTGATGATTGCAATAGTGACTTTCTAAATATGATCCATTGTTTTTATATACTATCCAAATTAGATATGGTAGATAGAGTCAATTTCACGATCTTGTCATAAGTTATTGTCTCACGAAGCTGAACATTGTCTTGAAGTAGTAAATTTTCTTCCTGTTTGGCAGTATTGGGTGTTTTTATTAGTTATAAGACTTCTTGTGATTAAAATAAATGATTTATTTTTCACTAAATGTACAAATTCAATCAAGTAAGTTTGGCCACACTGTTAATCTCTTCTGTTGGTTGAGGTGGTTGCAGGAACTACTACTTTATCAGCTTTGTTAGGTATAGTGTCGACTAAATTTTAAAAAAATCTTTAAGGTACCTGTCTAATTTCTGAAAGTGATAAACCAACATGATATTCAAATTATTAAAACTAAAAACTTTGTTGCTATGCATTCAAGACTCATGGACTCTTATTGCTACCAATAAGATGATATCCATTTGTGTATGGATCGCATTATTATTTCTACATTTTTCATTCTTTTAGCAATAGAAATGGACAAAGACATTTGGATTTGTGCAGTCTATTAGCATATTTTAAGACTCGTTAAAAGATTTAGTGTATCTGAATTCCCGAGAAGGCACCTTATGCACATTATCTGTTTTATAACTGACAAAATATGAGTCTAAATTCTCATTCCTATTCCTCTACTGCTGAAGTTGCCAAACCTTTCCTAATGTTCCAACTGCGAGTAGGAAATGTGAGTTACTGACCGAGTTAAGAAGAAGTGATTCGTGATTGGAAGTTTCTTGTAAAATTCTGCTCAAAACAGCTCATCTGTAGTCAGGCCAGCGTCTACAACAATTGCTCATTTTCGCTTCTCTGAAACGCTTGAAGCTATTAATTTAATCAACAAACCAAGTCTAATGTCTAGTTACCACCAAGATGGTTTATTACGATACTTGTGGAGGAATATGCTTTTCTTGAAGGTAAATGTATCTACCAATTCAGTCTTATAACACAAAAACTTTTAACCAAGCTTAACATAAAGCTCAAATAGACAAACTACAACTCTAAGGTTATGAAGGTTTACAACTCTAAGGCTCTGTGAAAACAGAGGGGGGATGTTATTAAAGTCTTAAAAAATCTACTGTGACTGGTCAGCCTACAAAAATTGTAGCTAAGTCCTTTAATATGGCAAGAACAGCTTTTTCTTCTCGGAAATTGGTGTATCAATGTGATCAAGATCTACAGATTAATCTCAAATAACCAGAAACTCTCTTGTTTCTTCATTCACTTAAAAACAATGAAAAGAACATGTAGCTTTAGAGGCCAATAATGTAATACAACTTACACTCTTACTAGTTAGGATATGCTGCTGATTTGTTTGTAACCAATCAGAGATTTTGTTAAGAAGAATTTCTTATTGCAAGCAAGCTCTCCGTTGGTCGAAATGGATAACTCTAAACGGTGATCAAAGATAGCTGATCATAGTGAATGCACTGTTACTTCATAATCCTGTCCAATTCAGTAGTCTTTGGAGGGTCTTCTCAGGAGATCTATGTTTTAAATGATTGTAGTTTTAAGTCCTGGAAGCTTCTATTAGGCTCTTATTATAACAGTCATGATTGAATATTTTCAATCTTGGCTATCTCAAAAAAAGAAGAAAAGTTCTCGGGGCATTATTTTCAGTGTTCAAGGAGTAGCATTGACTACAGTGAGTCTGAAGATTTGAGAATATGTAATATTTAGAGTTAATGTAGATGGCGCTGGTATTGGTGTATAGTTAATTATTGTTTAGCAGACGAGCTACTACTAGAAAAATTTGAATCAAACTATACAAATTCAACCCAGTGATCCATAAGATCCACAGAATCAAAGTTTTGAAAGAAACTTTATCATCAGTAAGAAAAATGAGAAACGAATGTATAACAAACTTCTTTCCCTGTTTTAGATGGAAGAGTCCCAGGCGTTCTTTCTACTGCGCCACCTGATGTTCAGACGGGGCTTGCGCAGGCAGTACCTGCCCGATATGGTGGGTCTTCAAGTGAAGCTGTACCAACTCTCACGGCTACTGCATGACCAACTGCCTGACCTCTACAACCACTTTGACCTGTACGAAGTGGCCCCGACGCTTTACGCAGCCCCCTGGCTGCTCACCCTATTCGCCTCCCAATTTCCACTCGGATTCGTCACAAGGGTCTTTGGTGAGTTGATGCTTCTGGAAGCTAACTCCGTTTCATCCACAACTCTTGCAGATTTGCTATTCCTGGAAAACACCGACGTCGTATTTAGAGTGGCCCTGGCGCTGCTGTCGCTGCACAAGGAGGCTCTCTTGAACTGTGATAGCTTTGAGGAGATCATGAACTACTTAAAGAATAACCTGCCAGCCATTGATAAAGTTATGCTAGAGAAGGTTATGAAGGAGGTAATCATTTACTGCTGCATTTTTCGTGAGTGTCTTATTTTTTTAATTCTACTTGCAGGTGTGCACAACAGACATTAGCAAGCAGATGAATGAGTATCAAGTGGAATACCAAGTGCTTCAAGAAGAATTAGCATCAGTTCAGCCTCAAGTCGATTCCCTGCATAAATTGGAGGCCCAAAATAAAACTCTGACGGAGCAGAACAAAGCCCTGATGGCCCAACTGGAACTCGCGCTTTCGAATGTGCAGCGTCTAGAGAAAAACCGCACTCTCCTGCAAGCATCAACAAACAGGCTGGAGATGCACAACAGGGGGCTGGAGGTTACAATAGCTACATTGAGCAGCTTCGTAAACTCTCTGATCGAGCAGAAAATCGACGTGGAGATACCCGATGACGTCCGCAGGATCTTGTCGCAGATAACCTTTAGTGAAAAGCGCAAGAGCGAGCTGAAGAATCCTCAGAACAATCTGATGAAGATGTTTAGCAACCAGGACAAGCTTATGGTGAAGTCGCTGAGCACCGGACGCATTAACGTCGGCGAGATGAAGGTGCACAGCCTTGCGGAGCCGCAGCAAAGCGTCCCGCGTTCCAACAGCCTGAGCACTCAAACTGCCAAGGAGTCGCTGCATCTCTCTGACCCGAAGAACAGCTCGCAGACCTCCAGCAACCCCAACCTAAGCGCGAAGATGTCGCAGTTCTTCTCCAGCTCCCACAACCAGATCCTGCAACAGAAGCTGCACGCACAGAATGCCGCTGTCGGCCCGAAGATCGACATAACCGTCCAGTGCATAGACGGCGACATGAGCGCCAAGAGCACGTCCGACTGCTCGGCGATCAAGAAGCAGGACTTCCAGGAGGAGAAGTCTGTCAGCCTGCCACTGGGCGACAAGTTGAGCAGCTATAACAGCAAGAGTTCGCCCACCAACTCGATAGACAGCGGCGTGGGCACACCGTCCAGCCCCAAGGAGATCGCGCCCCACCCGCTCAGCAACTGTGATGTGCAGTTCACTTTCAATGGTACGAGGGAACTCAAAACCATCAAAAGTTTGAGGAACTTGACTAGGAACTCGAGTCCTGACATGATAGCGAAATGATGTAGTGCTGCCCTAGCATTGTGATGGTGTCGACGTTGTATTATCTCTAAATTAGTTGTATTGCTAGATATTTGTATGTAGGTAGGATGTTCAGATGTATATAAAGTGGAATGTACTGACAGTTTAATTAAAGATTGGAAATTGCTTTGCTTCGTTGTGAATCAATTTGAATCATAGCATGAAAGTATCTCTAGTTGACCTTATACTTTCATTCTGGTATAGTTATGACAATCTGAGTTGTATTTCTTTTTGAAACATGTCGTAGACTACTGCCATCTTTTCTGTTGACATTTGTACTACTTTTGCATTGCCAGACATTTAATCCACAGCTGACATAATCTATTTTTTATACTCCTGTGGTCTTTTGTTTTCCATTTTATACTCTGAAAAACAAGTAAATGTTATAAAACTGATTGAATGGAGCTGCTGTGCTCACCGATAAATAAAATTAACTTAAGAAAACCTTCAGGTGACAGCACTGTGTTATATATTAGATGTAATGCATGGTTGCACTGTTATTGGTTTTGTAGGTAGTGAAAACCCTTTGACTTTTCCATCTCTTGTGTACGTAGATTTTGTTTTCGGTTTGCAGAAAAACGGTAGTCTTAGACGAGACAAATCATGGAACAGACACTACATGAAGTGCATCTTGGTGAGCATTAGAGCAGTAGATATTACTATCATTCTTTCAGTGTCCTCTAGATAGACACGCCATGGTTGGAAGATTTTATGTCTACACACATTTGTATTCTCTAATGATAAACATCATTTGGTGTTTCTAATGAAAGTATATAAATCCATGATGTATTTCAAAATATATATGGTCTTCTTTCCCGCCATTATGGGCTATTGACCAAACTGGGTCTAAGTGTGCAGTGTTCTAATTGTACTTTTAACAGGATTACCAGTGTTCTTGTGAAAGTATTTCCAAAACCTCTTTCTCCAGCACCATTTTCTCATTGTATGTCTGAAGTAGTTCAAACACTACTGAGTTGTCTTTTTTATATCTAAACATTCTATCTGTGTACAATTTCTCTATGGCGTGATGTTTTGTGTTCACAATTTCAAGAACCTTTAACAGAACATCTTGAAACATGCAATCCTTTTTAAGTCTGCCTTTGTGAGTTAACTTTTTGGAGGTGGCTTAAGCATGATTAGGCAAACTCTATCAACTCTGTTTACAATTTGATCCGTAAAAAATCTTCCTCTCCCCCTATAAATGCTAGAATCATTTTATGGCCTCCCCCTCTCTTGATATTTTTGTCATAATGAACATCCTCTGCTGTTTGTAGTGTAGAATGTCTAATATATAAATCCAATGACTACTTTATAACTTGTATTTTTTTATTTGGTTCCCTAATGTTTGTTTATTAGCATGACCAGACTATGTGGATTACCTGTTCTTAAATAGTTTTAGTAATGTTCTGACTTTGTGACTTTTTTACCTCTTGAGCCTGTATTCTGAGTTTCTCTGTGCTTTTTTAAATCTTGGACCTCGCATTTTAGTTTATATTATTCATATTCGCAAACAGAGGTGAAGCTTGAGCGGATTTCTCCTTGTTACACTGCTCCGAAAGCAGGTTTACGATGTACTCTATCTTCTTTCATCTTGAATGATTTTTGTCATTTTATTGCGGATAGATAATACGGTTAATACGATTAGTTCTCTTTTCAGAATCTTCCAATTTATTTAATTTCTTTAACACTCCATATTTCTGTATTGAGGTTGTTTTGTAATTTAAATTCAAACGTTCAAAAAATGTCTGCATTTGGAATTGTCCCTTACCATCTTCCAACCGAACGAAAATCTTCCTGTGCAATAAATATTAGAGACAAACAAGCAGTTTCAAAAAGACCTCCTTGGCCCAACAAAATTGAGGAACTTGCGCCTCCCAAAACAATAAAAATTCTCAGTCTTTAATGTAACCGCGTTTCTATCCTTCAGCGATTACTTTAAAAGAGTGCGTTCTTTCTTTGATCTTCATAAACTTGTATGGTGAGTCGGTATGAGGAAATCTTGGGAAAATTGGATATCGTCACCGTTTGGAAAAACCAGAGATGATTGTGGAGAATTGTCTCAGATAAGCAATATGTCTGACTATCAAGGAGGCTAAGTTCAAGGTCATGGATGAGGCGTTAATTGAGTGTTCAAATAAAAACGGCGATGACCGCGTCCTCTTATTATTAAGTTTTGCAACCACGCCTACTTTCTCATTAAGACGTGGACCATCAGAAACACAGATCAAGAAAAGACTAAAAGCTTTAAGATGTGATGTATTGAGGCACAATTTCGCTATTAAAGTTTGGTGCTTTCCTCAAAGGTTTAGACAGTGCATCAGTTCTGGTTGATCTAAGGATACACTCAGTTCGTCATTTGTCTTTTTTAAGATAATTCGCCCAAATTTTATTTCCATCGTCACTCTTTATTTGGACACCAGAACTTTCTGTACTGGCCATTTATAGGTGGTAAAATTCTAAGTCCAGACGCTAACACCAGAAGTAAAACACACAACATTTATATACATGAAACAAAATTATTTTTAAGAGAAACGAAAAGGGCAAGTAACCAAAGTAACCGACCAAAGCAATTTGCTTTAAATGGGGGCTTGATTTTTTAAATCTCATTAAACAATATCTTCAAGCAAATCAGCCTTGAAAATCTTAAGTGGTGGCAAATGTTCCACAAAGTAATAATCTTGACACATTTCTTGGAACAAGGCCAGTTACACAACATTATGGGAATAGTATGTCTGTGATACAAATAAACGAAAACATCACTATAAAATCCAACATAAAGGACGGTAGTAGACAGGGAATTCAAGACATAGACATATATACTTGAGCTCCTTTCTGATTATTGATTACAGGGTCCAAAGAGTGTTCAAAAGAAAACGGCGATGGCTACGCCATCTACTATAAAGGTAACTGTTTGTTAAATCTGGATCGTAACCATGCACTAATGTTTCCAGTCGCCGTCTTGCTTTCAAAATGCGGGTTTTTAAAAAAGCTAATCAAGAAAAGATAAGGAGCCTCAAGATTAGTTTTCCCCCATGTTCTCAGACATGACTTTAATTTTCCTGTAGCGCAACTTCGTCATTTGAGTTTGTGGTTTGTAGCAGTGTATTGACGCTGAAATTGTTTAAAGTTACATTCAGCTCAACCAAAGATGAGAGATCTTAGAGTATGCCATTCTCATTTTTGTGTATGTTTGAGTTTTCGCTTCAACTCTTTTTTTGTTGACTCTTTTTTAAGGTTAATCTTGAAAACAACTTTAATCAACGTAAAATTTGTCTGAAAGAGACCACAGAGACATAGTTATGAGAAATAAAATTTGCCTTTTACGATTTGGAGTGACATAGCATAAAAGTATGTGAGAATTTGGCAGGTCAAGTATGTGACTAATAGATTTTACAAATCCGTGGATGATGCATTACCTAGAACTTCTCTATGAAATCATTATAGGATGTAACAACAAGAGCCGTTATGTCAGAAAGATTGTTCAACTTCAAAACAACTAACTGGGGTAATCTTGCAAAGGATCTGGACATTAAAGACCTTAAAGTACTCTGCAGAATATTTTGATGAACTTTTTTAGACTTTATTTCGTGGATAGACAAGGCTTTAGGTTCTGACATAGGCAATAGAAGGAAATGCAACCGTTGCAAGAAGTCCAGTGGAATGATAGAGATAAAAATGGCGGAAGTTTATCACAAAAACAGGATGCTTTAAACCTTGTGTTGTAAAAGAGAGCAAAGAAACATAAAATGCAGCTAATCTCAAATTCCCCCCTCCTCTTAGTGTAAAATCTACTCTTCAGTTATCTTACGGTTAAGCAAAGAGCAGGAAAAATTGACGTAGATGAAATTTCACTGGAATAACTAAAAAAAAAAACAATAAAAATTGATGAGTCGTAACAGCCCAGAATTCTCTTAAAGGTTAGTTAATTGGTTTTTCCGCCCGCTTCTGTCTATGGTGAAAAAGACGAAGCTGTTCTCTTTATGCGCGAGTGTGGTCGCGGAGGAGATGCTTACTAAGATCTTAACTAGTCTCGAAATGGAAAATCTGCAAGGTCTTTGTCAAAGTGGATGATAGGGAGCGTCACATAGGTTTTCTTAAGTAGAAGGTTTTAAATTCCTGCACTTAACATACAGCAAAACAGCACGGCATCAGATCCCGTCCAAAGTTTTAATTGGGTGACACTGCTTAGTCGAAGGCAATCGGCATAACATAGGCAGGTTTTTACACTTCACCGTAGTATTTCACTAGAAACCTTTTTGTACAAGGATCCTTCACTAGGTAAAATCACTGTTCGGAAAAAATATTGAAGAACAGCGACCATGCAGAGCGCTGGCCATACTGTATTTCCCGAAAGGCAGTGCGTCTTGCTGGTAGTTTACAGCTCGAAGAAGGAGAATCGTAAGAGTCCAACAGTGGTGAAATTCTCCAAATTAATAGCTTTACCAGACTAATTGCTACCAACTAAAGATACTACAAAGACCTGTTCAATTCATATCTTTCGTCCTGGTTGACAATGAGGAAAGTCACTGAAGGTAATATGTCTAAAGAGCTTCAAACGGTTGTTAGAAAGTATAAGGCTACTCATGGCAAGCAGTTTCGACTAAATCGCACATTTCATTAGTAGAGACCATCACCTATATTCCTCCGCGTACCCAAAGGCCTTATCCTTCTTGCTCTGTATCGATCAGAGGTAGACCAGATCGGGGAAGAAACTTTTTTTGTCTATATTGTGGTTGGATTTAAGCGCCCGACTTTCCATTATGGAACACTCCTGTTTTTATTTTTGCAACAACTTATGTAGTAATGATTTTGTAACACCTTGTGTATGTTCCTATTAAATTAGCCCTTCTTTGGTAGTTCACTGTCAAACGAAGAATGTTTATTATAATAGCCCAAGTAGAAATTTTACTCTTTTGAAAAGATTATCTTGAGTATCTATCAATGTTGCACCATATATAATACGACAACAGCGCAAAAAGCAGAGTAGCCAATTGTGTCAGTTTTTCTAGGTAATTACGTTTACCACTAACTTAGTTAGTTTTATTAGCTTCTATTAACTGGTGCATTTTACTCTTATTTTTATTAACCACCTACATTACTTGTTCTTGAAGTTTATCCAAAATTTTCTGTGTGGATATCCAGAGTAGATCAAAGCAGCACCTCTTATTGAGGAGGAGGACGTGAAAAGAGGGGCGGGGTAGAAATAAGGATGAAGAGTTTTATTCTGCAGAGAATTTTTTTTTATTAGAAATTTGCCTGCTCAACAATTTACACTGTTATACAAGACATTGATAACAAAGTATGTAATACATAATATATATTGAATAGCATAAGCGGTGAATATGACCGCAAAAAAGTTTTATTATTGTTTACTCTGCACTATGAGAGCACTAGGTTTAGAATCGGTCACTTGTGTTAATTATCATCACTATAGTCACTGAGAAATATATCTTGGGGTAGTTTTCGTTTTAGCCTTGCGTGGATGTCGCGTTGTCCCAGTGAGTAGTAAGCTGCACCACTGCAGTTGTTGAGATTGGCATGAAATTTTTTAGTAAGTTTCGCTATATGCTGCTCAATTGTGGAAATACTCAGTTCGTAGTGTAGCTGTTGGTTTGTGATAAACCAGGGAGCGTTGACAGCGATTCTCAGGATTTTGTTTTGGAATACTTGGATTCTGCGAAGATTTGTTTTGGATGTGTTGCCCCACATGACACACCCATAATGGTCGTAACAGTGATTTGTACAGGATAGTGGTACATTGAGTAAGTAAGGTGAACTTTCGGTTTAGCAGTGGGTAGAGTTGGATTAGTCTGGTGTGCCCTTCGTTTAATTTTTTGAGGACATGGTTTGTCGGTGGCGTTCCACTGAATGGAGTGTCCGTTAATTGTGATTTCTGATGGGTTATTAAATCGTCTTAATGTGAGGATTTTTGTGGCGCATTTGTCATAATCGATGGATAGGTTCCATTTCTTGAACCACCTACTGAGGATAGTGCTGGCTTTTTGCAGTTCTGAGATAGCCACTTTTAGGCTTTCGATGACTGTGTCATCTGCATGGGTCCCGCATGTAGATATTGAAAAGAATTGGACCTAAGATACTGCCCTGAGGGACCCCTGCTTATATGTTTTTGATAGCAGATAAGGATGTGCGAATTTTGACTGCATACGTACGATTATCAAGAAAGGAGAAATGTACGGATTTGATGTAATTGGGTAGTTGAAGTTGTAAGATTTTATATTTTAGGCCGTTGATTCACACGCGGTCAAAAGCTTGAGCTTTTGTTGAGTAACAAAGTTACTGTGTATTGTTTGGATTCGTAACCTCTTTCAATTGTTTCCGTAACGCGCTGTAATTGATGGCAGGTGGAATGACCTTCTCTAAAGCCAAATTGATAAGCTGGTAGAATGTTCAGTCTAAGAACTTCGTCATTTAGTCGAGAATGGATAACTTTTTATAGCAGTTCCGAAATAGTTGATAATAAACTAATGGGTCTATAGCTTCCGATATCTTTCTTATCCTTCCCCGGTTTTGGGAACATAAGAATGATTGCATGTTTCCATATGTTTGGGAAGTAACCTATCCGTAGACAAGCGTTGAATGTTGTTGTCAAATACGCTAATGCTTTCTTGGTGAGTTTCTTCAATACGATATTGGGTATTTTATCATTGCCCGGCGATTTCTTGATTGACAGGGTTTTGATAATTAAAGCAAGTTCCTTGGGTGAGGTTGGTTTGAAGATAAGTTCCGGGATAGGTTGGTGTGTTTCAATAAAATTGTCACTATGTTATTGAAAACCGGGTCCATATAGGTGTGAGTAGTGAATGTTTTCTCGAGTTGATCAGCATAGGTTTCGCTTTTTTCTGCATCAAAACTGAGTATTTGAGTGTCCATGGTGATTGGAGGTATTTCGTGAGGTTGGCGTAGTATCCGTTTGGTTGTTCTCCATAGTCCTGGATCTTGTGGTTCAAGATTGCTGATGTGTTTTTGGTAAGAGTAAATTCGGTACTCTTCAAGTTGGGTTTTGATACGGTGAGATAAATTATTTACGATGTTTTTTGTTATGGGACTTCGGGTTTTCTGCCATTTTCTTCTCGGTGAATTTTTTCGCTTGATTAGGTCAGTTATGTGTTTTGGTGGTAAGTTAACGGTTGTGCGTTTTCTATTTTCCCTCACTTCGGTAGCCTTATGGACGCTGTCAGTAATGCTTTTTGTTATATGTATAATTGTTTCATCTATATGGGTTGATGATTGGAGATTGTTAGGGTACTTGAGTTGTTTGTCAAGATACTCGCCAAAGGATCCCCAGTTGACTATCCCTTTAATTAGTCTAAGCTCTGGGGTAAATTTTACTGGTGTAGAAATGAAATGATAACTGGCAGGTGGTCAGAGTCTAGTTCGAGAAGCACTTGTTGTAATGCTTGTTTGTTAAAGTTTTTGCGAGCAAGAATGTCTAAGACGTCGGGCAGGTGATCATTTCTGTAGGGGTGGTAAGTGGGTTCGTCAGGGGCTTCTATTTGGAAAGCATAGGTTGATGACAGATTGAAAAGTTTGGTACCAGCGGGGTTTGTTGTTCTACATCCCCAGATGGTATTCTTGGAGTTTAGGTCACCAATGAGCAGGGTAGGTTCATTTGTAGTGAAGATTGCTGAAATGTCTTGTTCTAACAGTCTTTTGTTGGGTTGCTTATAGACACATATGATGTTTACTATTGTGCCGTCTTGCGCTTTAATTTTGATTCCTACTGTTTCGAGATTTACAGTGTTAATTAGATGACATTCGCGATGTATAATTTTACGTTTAATAATGATGGCCACCCCTCCTGATGCAATATTGGCATTTCTGTCTGTGCGGTAGATTAGGTATCCAGCTATGTTGAGTTTTTCTGCACGGCTTAGATGCGTTTCTGAGACGCATGCTATATCAATGGAACGCCTTGACAAAAAGGACTTAAATAAATTTAGTTGAGTTTTGATGCCGTTTGCGTTCCAATTTAGGATTTTTATTTGAGAAATTGTGTTGATTTTAGGGTCATTAAACAGAGAGGGTAAAAAATTAGATAAAATGAATTGCTTAATTTGTTCGATATAGGGTTGGATTAGATTTAAGAGAGATGATAATAAAGTATTAAGTAAGGATGACTTTTCAGGTATTGAGGTGTTTGTTTTAGATTGCCATGGTGATGAGTTAGTTTGTAGTATATCACGAGGAAGATTGGGAAAATGTTCCATGTTGTTTACGGGTGGATGATAGTTCTGAGTTCCTGTTGCTTTGCGAGGTTCGTTTCGACGACGTTTGTCTTGATAGTTCACTGACTCAGTGAAATATTTGCAGCCTCTGAAGTTAGCTCGGTGATTTTCCCCGCAGTTGGTACATATGGGAGGCTCTTGGCGCGGTTTATCGCAATTTATATATAAGTGATTGCCTTTGCATTTGACACATCGTGGTTCAAGACGACAGTAATTTTTAGTGTGCCCAATGCGCTGGCATCTATGGCATTGTGGGGTTTTGTTACTGTGTCTTCGAGGTTCTACGGTAACTATTGAGTGAAATATTTTGGTGATGTTAAATATTTCGTTTGCTTTTTCATCTGCGGTGAGAAGGACTGCACAGACTGCCATCTTTATTGAGTAATCTGGTGATCCGTATAATTGGTAGCTTATAAGATGTGAGTTCTTCAAGAATGTCTGATTCAGTTAATGAGGATGGGACGTTTTTAATTATTACTGAAAGGGGTCTGCTATTGGGATCTTGAAATGTATGGTGTTCTATTTTGTTTTCTATGTAATGTTTAGCTAAGGTTCTATAATATTCCTGTTGTTAGGGTAATTTTTAAGTTAGTGGAATTTACAGATGTTGTGAATTCAGCTTTAGCGAGGGTTTTTATGTCACTGATTACTGCTTTGTGATTAATTGGACCATGCAGAAAGATAGGTGGAATTTTAATTTTGGGTGGTTCTTTGGTTGAGTAATCCTTGTCTTCAGCAGAGGGTTCCAGATGGCTGGGTAAGTAATATCTATTTTTTTAAATTAGAGAAGTGGGTTGCCATTAATATTTTTTTTGTTGGTCGGTGATCGGTGGGGATAGGTGATCTGAGCTTCTTTTGGACATGGCGATTGAAGCGGTCACCCCCTAAAGAGGGGGTGCGGGATACGCTTGTGGTTATTAAAACTTAATAAACGAAATAAAATTTGTTACCAGAATATAAAATGTAAAAGAATGTTGTTTGTTTGCGATTATCACTGAGGCCGAGCGTTGATAAGCACACTCCCACTTCCGAGCCGGGATGGGAGCGTACACGTCTTAGCTGTTCGAAAGTAAAGCGAGAACCACGCAGAGAATTTATCATCGATAGGATAATTCAGTTGGGTTTTTGTTTTTAAATAGTCGTTTTGTACACAAGAGACAGCAAGATTGTATTTAAAATGGAGGCATTCCAGTACCTAGGTTTTGATTATGTTTTGTGACTCTTGGCTTAGAACGTTCCATCTTGAATTGACCTAAATTAGAACTAACAAATCGCAGCTCAATCTGCAGCGCTATCCATCTCTGCTATAGACTATATCTTGAATCAATAGACGGACAGACTAACGTGTATGCAAATACAAATATACAGGGTTTTGTCACTCAAAAGAGTTTTATATTACCATGGTCAAACTTTTTAACCAATTTTATGTTTGACGTTAGTTATAGCTAGGTCGGTGTTTGGAGCTTTGTCTACACTCTGGGTCAATATAGAATATGGCGTCAGCTAAGACCAGCTATTCAACCGAAGAAAGGGTCTTCATAAGCATATGTAACTAATGATCACATCGAACTCTAAACACTTTTAAGGAGTCATCGCAAAAAGAAACAAAAAGAGTTGGGAGACAAACAAAAGCACATGAGATGGTAAGAAAATAACAGACGCTTACATTTAGGAATTGCGGCATAAATTTTTTCAACTTAAACTGCCCAACTCTTTACATGGGTCTGTGTCAAATCTCGCATCAGTTAAAATTTTATTTGTTCTCATTCTGCAAATAAATGTTAACAGTAGCACTGCGTCATTAAACTTCTTTTATTTGTGGTTTATGTTCAATTTATCTATCACACAAATTTAAAAACAAATCATATTTACGAAACTTAATCAACCAGCCATCACCGCCATGTCTTTTTTTAAGCGACTTGTCAAGAACAATTTGATTCTATTAATAATAGACATAGTCACGATAAGGGGTACGCAATGGTGCTAATTATCTATTCAACTTATTCCGTTTTCTCAATATTTTTCAGTAACATTTTGGATTTTTGATTAATTTGTTAACTTATTTCGTTCATTTCACTTATGAACGGTGTTGTAGCATGACAAAAGCAAGATTTTTGTAAGAAATAGGCGTTCCCTATTAGTGTATATAACCATCATTCCTATAGAACAGCACCTCCTTCAAAACCTTATTGAAGTAAAAGGACAAAAAACATTTTGCCAATCAAAAAGCTGCAAAATGAGAATTTATCTTCTCTCTTGACCCCACAGACACACCACCGAAAAGGGTGGAATAAAATTGTTGATATATTAGATAAATTTTCACATTCACATGTTTCTATACTTTGATATCCCAATAGACAGTTTTTCTGGATGTTGCAGAATTATATAAAAGTAACTGGAAGAGTAAGAGTAATTTTGAAACAAGTAATTTTGGAAGAGTATGTTTAGTTGGTTTGTTTGGTTAAGTTAGTAAGCTTAATTAGTTAATTGGTTTAGTTAGTTGGATTAGTTAGTTCAGTTGGTTTAGTTGGCACGTTTGGTTAATTTATTTAGCTTAGTTAGTTGGTTTGGTTTATTTAGATGGTTTAGATAGTTTAGATAGTTGTTTAGGTTGTATTGATTAGTAAGCTGGCCTTGTTAATTGGTTTAGTTGGTAAGTTAAGATAATTGGATTAGTTAGTTGCTTCTTTTGCTTAGTTTAGTTAATTGGTATAGTTTATTCGTTTAGTTGGTGTAAATAATTTAGTTAGTTGGTTCGTTTGGTTAGTTTAGTTAATTCGTTTAATT
Organism: Sinelater perroti; assembly: GCA_036346155.1. Classification (NCBI taxonomy): domain Eukaryota; kingdom Metazoa; phylum Arthropoda; class Insecta; order Coleoptera; family Elateridae; genus Sinelater; species Sinelater perroti. The sequence goes on along the minus strand of JARFIY010000070.1, from coordinate 16,391 downwards.
GGTTTAGTTAGATCCGTCTTTTGCTTAATTTAGTTTATTGTTCTAGTTAATTCGATTAGTAGGTGTAGATAGTTTAGTTAATTTGTTTAGTTGGTGTAAATAATTTAGTTAGTTGGCTCGTTTGGTTAGTTTACTTTGTTGGTTTATATAATTCTATTAGTAGGTGTAGATAGTTTAGTTAATTTGTTCAGTTGGTGTAAATAATTTAGTTAGTTGGCTCGTTTGGTTAGTTTACTTTGTTGGTTTATTTAATTCGATTAGTAGGTGTAGATAGTTTAGTTAATTTGTTCAGTTGGTGTAAATAATTTAGTTAGTTAGCTCGTTTGGTTAGTTTAGTTAATTCGTTTAATTGGTTTAGTTAGATCCGTCTTTTGCTTAATTTAGTTTATTGTTCTAGTTAATTCGATTAGTAGGTGTAGATAGTTTAGTTAATTTGTTCAGTTGGTGTAAATAATTTAGTTAGTTAGCTCGTTTGGTTAGTTTACTTTGTTGGTTTATTTAATTCTATTAGTAGGTGTAGATAGTTTAGTTAATTTGTTCAGTTGGTGTAAATAATTTAGTTAGTTAGCTCGTTTGGTTAGTTTACTTTATTGGTTTAAATTGGTTAGATTGTAGAGTTAATTTGGTTAGGTTGGTGTAAATAATTTAGTTAGTTAGCTCGTTTGGTTAGTTTACTTTGTTGGTTTATTTAATTCTATTAGTAGGTGTAAGTTTAGTTAATTTGTTCAGTTGGTGTAAATAATTTAGTTAGTTAGCTCGTTTGGTTGGTTTTTGTTGGTTTTTAATTCTATTAGTAGGTGTAGATAGTTTAGTTAATTTGTTCAGTTGGTGTAAATAATTTAGTTAGTTAGCTCGTTTGGTTAGTTTTTTGTTGGTTTATTTAATTCTATTAGTAGGTGTAGATAGTTTAGTTAATTTGTTCAGTTGGTGTAAATAATTTAGTTAGTTAGCTCGTTTGGTTTTTACTTTGTTGGTTTATTTAATTCTATTAGTAGGTGTAGATAGTTTAGTTAATTTGTTCAGTTGGTGTAAATAATTTAGTTAGTTAGCTCGTTTGTGTAGTTTACTTTGTTGGTTTATTTAATTCTATTAGTAGGTGTAGATAGTTTAGTTAATTTGTTATGTTGGTGTAAATAATTTAGTTAGTTAGCTCGTTTGGTTAGTTTTACTTTGTTGGTTTATTTAATTCGATTAGTAGGTGTAGATAGTTTAGTTAATTTGTTTAGTTGGTGTAAATAATTTAGTTAGTTAGCTCGTTTGGTTAGTTTACTTTGTTGGTTTATTTAATTCTATTAGTAGGTGTAGATAGTTTAGTTAATTTGTTTAGTTGGTGTAAATAATTTAGTTAGTTGGCTCGTTTGGTTAGTTTACTTTGTTGGTTTATTTAATTCTATTGGTAGGTGTAGATAGTTTAGTTAATTTGTTTAGTTGGTGTAAATAATTTAGTTAGTTAGCTCGTTTGGTTAGTTTACTTTGTTGGTTTATTTATTTCTATTAGTAGTTGTAGATAGTTTAGTTAATTGGTTAGGTGGTGTAAATAATTTAGTTAGTTAGCTCGTTTGTGTAGTTTACTTTGTTGGTTTATTTAATTCTATTAGTAGGTGTAGATAGTTTAGTTAATTTGTTTAGTTGGTGTAAATAATTTAGTTAGTTAGCTCGTTTGGTTAGTTTACTTTGTTGGTTTATTTAATTCTATTAGTAGGTGTAGATAGTTTAGTTAATTGGTTAGGTGGTGTAAATAATTTAGTTAGTTAGCTCGTTTGGTTAGTTTACTTTGTTGGTTTATTTAATTCTATTAGTAGGTGTAGATAGTTTAGTTAATTTGTTTAGTTGGTGTAAATAATTTAGTTAGTTAGCTCGTTTGGTTAGTTTACTTTGTTGGTTTATTTAATTCTATTAGTAGGTGTAGATAGTTTAGTTAATTTGTTTAGTTGGTGTAAATAATTTAGTTAGTTAGCTCGTTTGGTTAGTTTACTTTGTTGGTTTATTTAATTCTATTAGTAGGTGTAGATAGTTTAGTTAATTTGTTTAGTTGGTGTAAATAATTTAGTTAGTTAGCTCGTTTGTGTAGTTTACTTTGTTGGTTTATTTAATTCTATTAGTAGGTGTAGATAGTTTAGTTAATTTGTTTAGTTGGTGTAAATAATTTAGTTAGTTAGCTCGTTTGGGTTACTTGTTGGTTTATTTAATTCTATTAGTAGGTGTAGATAGTTTAGTTAATTTGTTGTTGGTTAAATAATTTAGTTAGTTAGCTCGTTTGGAGTTTACTTTGTTGGTTTATTTAATTCTATTAGTAGGTGTAGATAGTTTAGTTAATTTGTTTAGTTGGTGTAAATTATTTAGTTAGTTAGCTCGTTTGGGTAGTTTACTTTGTTGGTTTATTTAATTCTATTAGTAGGTGTAGATAGTTTAGTTAATTTGTTTAGTTGGTGTAAATAATTTAGTTAGTTAGCTCGTTTGTGTAGTTTACTTTGTTGGTTTATTTAATTCTATTAGTAGGTGTAGATAGTTTAGTTAATTGGTTAGGTGGTGTAAATAATTTAGTTAGTTAGCTCGTTTGTGTAGTTTACTTTGTTGGTTTATTTAATTCTATTAGTAGGTGTAGATAGTTTAGTTAATTTGTTTAGTTGGTGTAAATAATTTAGTTAGTTAGCTCGTTTGGTTAGTTTACTTTGTTGGTTTATTTAATTCTATTAGTAGGTGTAGATAGTTTAGTTAATTTGTTTAGTTGGTGTAAATAATTTAGTTAGTTAGCTCGTTTGGTTAGTGTACTTTATTGGTTTATTTAATTCGATTAGTAGGTGTAGATAGTTTAGTTAATTGGTTAGGTGGTGTAAATAATTTAGTTAGTTAGCTCGTTTGTGTAGTTTACTTTGTTGGTTTATTTAATTCTATTAGTAGGTGTAGATAGTTTAGTTAATTTGTTTAGTTGGTGTAAATAATTTAGTTAGTTAGCTCGTTTGGGTAGTTTACCTTGTTGGTTTATTTAATTCTATTAGTAGGTGTAGATAGTTTAGTTAATTTGTTCAGTTGGTTTAAATAATTTAGTTAGTTGGCTCGTTTGGATAGTTTACTTTGTTGGTTTATTTAATTCTATTAGTAGGTGTAGATAGTTTAGTTAATTGGTTAGGTGGTGTACATAATTTAGTTAGTTAGCTCGTTTGGGTAGTTTACTTTGTTGGTTTATTTAATTCTATTAGTAGGTGTAGATAGTTTAGTTAATTTGTTTAGTTGGTGTAAATAATTTAGTTAGTTAGCTCGTTTGTGTAGTTTACTTTGTTGGTTTATTTAATTCTATTAGTAGGTGTAGATAGTTTAGTTAATTTGTTAGGTGGTGTAAATAATTTAGTTAGTTAGCTCGTTTGGTTAGTTTACTTTATTGGTTTATTTAATTCGATTAGTAGGTGTAGATAGTTTAGTTAATTTGTTCAGTTGGTGTAAATAATTTAGTTAGTTAGCTCGTTTGGTTAGTTTACTTTGTTGGTTTATTTAATTCTATTAGTAGGTGTAGATAGTTTAGTTAATTTGTTCAGTTGGTGTAAATAATTTAGTTAGTTAGCTCGTTTGGGTAGTTTACCTTGTTGGTTTATTTAATTCTATTAGTAGGTGTAGATAGTTTATTTAATTTGTTCAGTTGGTTTAAATAATTTAGTTAGTTGGCTCGTTTGGATAGTTTACTTTGTTGGTTTATTTAATTCTATTAGTAGGTGTAGATAGTTTAGTTAATTGGTTAGGTGGTGTACATAATTTAGTTAGTTAGCTCGTTTGGGTAGTTTACTTTGTTGGTTTATTTAATTCTATTAGTAGGTGTAGATAGTTTAGTTAATTGGTTAGGTGGTGTAAATAATTTAGTTAGTTAGCTCGTTTGTGTAGTTTACTTTGTTGGTTTATTTAATTCTATTAGTAGGTGTAGATAGTTTAGTTAATTGGTTAGGTGGTGTAAATAATTTAGTTAGTTAGCTCGTTTATACTGTTGGTTTATTTAATTCTATTAGTAGGTGTAGATAGTTTAGTTAATTTGTTCAGTTGGTGTAAATAATTTAGTTAGTTAGCTCGTTTGGTTAGTTTAGTTAATTCGTTTAATTGGTTTAGTTAGATCCGTCTTTTGCTTAATTTAGTTTATTGTTCTAGTTAATTCGATTAGTAGGTGTAGATAGTTTAGTTAATTTGTTCAGTTGGTGTAAATAATTTAGTTAGTTAGCTCGTTTGGTTAGTTTAGTTAATTCGTTTAATTGGTTTAGTTAGATCCGTCTTTTGCTTAATTTAGTTTATTGTTCTAGTTAATTCGATTAGTAGGTGTAGATAGTTTAGTTAATTTGTTCAGTTGGTGTAAATAATTTAGTTAGTTAGCTCGTTTGGTTAGTTTAGTTAATTCGTTTAATTGGTTTAGTTAGATCCGTCTTTTGCTTAATTTAGTTTATTGTTCTAGCTAATTCGATTAGTAGGTGTAGATAGTCTAGTTAATTTGTTTAGTTGGTGTACATAATTTAGTTAGTTGGCTCGTTTGGATAGTTTACTTTGTTGGTTTATTTAATTCTATTAGTAGGTGTAGATAGTTTAGTTAATTGGTTAGGTGGTGTAAATAATTTAGTTAGTTAGCTCGTTTGGGTAGTTTACTTGTTGGTTTATTTAATTCTATTAGTAGGTGTAGATAGTTTAGTTAATTTGTTTAGTTGGTGTAAATAATTTAGTTAGTTAGCTCGTTTGGGTAGTTTACCTTGTTGGTTTATTTAATTCTATTAGTAGGTGTAGATAGTTTAGTTAATTGGTTAGGTGGTGTAAATAATTTAGTTAGTTAGCTCGTTTGTGTAGTTTACTTTGTTGGTTTATTTAATTCTATTAGTAGGTGTAGATAGTTTAGTTAATTTGTTTAGTTGGTGTAAATAATTTAGTTAGTTGGCTCGTTTGGATAGTTTACTTTGTTGGTTTATTTAATTCTATTAGTAGGTGTAGATAGTTTAGTTAATTGGTTAGGTGGTGTACATAATTTAGTTAGTTAGCTCGTTTGGTTAGTTTACTTTGTTGGTTTATTTAATTCTATTAGTAGGTGTAGATAGCTTAGTTAATTGGTTAGGTGGTGTAAATAATTTAGTTAGTTAGCTCGTTTGGTTAGTTTACTTTGTTGGTTTATTTAATTCTATTAGTAGGTGTAGATAGTTTAGTTAATTTGTTCAGTTGGTTTAAATAATTTAGTTAGTTAGCTCGTTTGGGTAGTTTACTTTGTTGGTTTATTTAATTCTATTGGTAGGTGTAGATAGTTTAGTTAATTTGTTTAGTTGGTGTAAATAATTTAGTTAGTTAGCTCGTTTGGTTAGTTTAGTTAATTCGTTTAATTGGTTTAGTCAGATCCGTCTTTTGCTTAATTTGGTTTATTTAATTCTAATTAGTAGGTGTAGATAGTCTAGTTAATTTGTTTAGTTGGTGTAAATAATTTAGTTAGTTGGCTCGTTTGGGTAGTTTACCTTGTTGGTTTATTTAATTCTATTAGTAGGTGTAGATAGTTTAGTTAATTTGTTCAGTTGGTTTAAATAATTTAGTTAGTTGGCTCGTTTGGTTAGTTTAGTTAATTCGTTTAATTGGTTTATTTAATTCTTTTGCTTAATTAGTAGATAGTTTTAGATTAGTTAATTGTTGGTTAATTTGTTCAGTTAAATAATTTAGTTAGTTAGCTCGTTTGTGTAGTTTACTTTGTTGGTTTATTTAATTCTATTAGTAGGTGTAGATAGTTTAGTTAATTTGTTAGTTGGTTTAAATAATTTAGTTAGTTAGCTCGTTTGGGTAGTTTACTTTTTTAATTCTATTAGTAGGTGTAGATAGTTTAGTTAATTTGTTCAGTTGGTTTAAATAATTTAGTTAGTTGGCTCGTTTGGTTAGTTTAGTTAATTCGTTTGGTGGTTTATTATTCTTGTTAGTTTATTGTTCTAGTTAATTCGATTAGTAGGTGTAGATAGTCTAGTTAATTTGTTTAGTTGGTGTACATAATTTAGTTAGTTAGCTCGTTTGTGTAGTTTACTTTGTTGGTTTATTTAATTCTATTAGTAGGTGTAGATAGTTTAGTTAATTGGTTAGGTGGTGTAAATAATTTAGTTAGTTAGCTCGTTTGTGTAGTTTACTTTGTTGGTTTATTTAATTCTATTAGTAGGTGTAGATAGTTTAGTTAATTTGTTCAGTTGGTATAAATAATTTAGTTAGTTAGCTCGTTTGTGTAGTTTACTTTGTTGGTTTATTTAATTCTATTAGTAGGTGTAGATAGTTTAGTTAATTTGTTTAGTTGGTGTAATTAATTTAGTTAGTTAGCTCGTTTGGGTAGTTTACCTTGTTGGTTTATTTAATTCTATTAGTAGGTGTAGATAGTTTAGTTAATTTGTTCAGTTGGTTTAAATAATTTAGTTAGTTGGTTCGTTTGGATAGTTTACTTTGTTGGTTTATTTAATTCTATTAGTAGGTGTAGATAGTTTAGTTAATTGGTTAGGTGGTGTACATAATTTAGTTAGTTAGCTCGTTTGGTAGTTTACTTTGTTGGTTTATTTAATTCTATTAGTAGGTGTAGATAGTTTAGTTAATTTGTTTAGTTGGTGTAAATAATTTAGTTAGTTAGCTCGTTTGGTTACTTTGTTTATTTAATTCTATTAGTAGATAGTTTAGTTAATTTGTTTAGTTGGTGTAAATAATTTAGTTAGTTAGCTCGTTTGGGTGGTTTACCTTGTTGGTTTATTTAATTCTATTAGTAGGTGTAGTTTAGTTAATTTGTTTAGTTGGTTTATAATTTAGTTAGTTAGGTTCGTTTGGATAGTTTACTTTGTTGGTTTATTTAATTCTATTAGTAGGTGTAGATAGTTTAGTTAATTGGTTAGTTGGTGTAAATAATTTAGTTAGTTAGCTCGTTTGTGTAGTTTACTTTGGTTTATTTAATTCTATTAGTAGGTGTAGATAGTTTAGTTAATTTGTTTAGTTGGTGTAATTTAGTTAGTTAGCTCGTTTGGACAGTTTGCTGTTGGTTTATTTAATTCTATTAGTAGGTAGATAGTTTAGTTAATTGGTTGGTGTACATAATTTAGTTAGCTCGTTTGGGTAGTTTACTTTGTTGGTTTATTTAATTCTATTAGTAGTGTAGATAGTTTAGTTAATTGGTTAGGTGTTAAAAATAATTTAGTTAGTTAGCTCGTTTGGTAGTTTACTTTGTTGGTTTATTTAATTCTATTAGTAGGTGTAGATAGTTTAGTTAATTTGTTTGGTGTAAATAATTTAGTTAGTTGGCTCGTTTGGATAGTTTACTTTGTTGGTTTTTAATTCTATTAGTAGGTGTAGATAGTTTAGTTAATTGGTTAGGTGGTGTACATAATTTAGTTAGTTAGCTCGTTTGGTTGGTTACTTTGTTGGTTTATTTAATTCTATTAGTAGGTGTAGATAGTTTAGTTAATTGGTTGGGTGGTGTAAATAATTTAGTTAGTTAGCTCGTTTGGTTAGTTTACTTTGTTGGTTTATTTAATTCTATTGGTGTAGATAGTTTAGTTAATTTGTTCAGTTGGTTTTTAATTTAGTTAGTTAGCTCGTTTGGGTAGTTTACTTTGTTGGTTTATTTAATTCTATTGGTAGGTGTAGATAGTTTAGTTAATTTGTTTAGTTGGTGTAAATAATTTAGTTAGTTAGCTCGTTTGGTTAGTTTAGTTAATTCGTTTTGGTTTAGTCAGATCCGTCTTTGCTTAATTTAGTTTATTGTTCTAGTTAATTCGATTAGTAGGTGTAGATAGTCTAGTTAATTTGTTTGGTTGGTGTAAATAATTTAGTTAGCTCGTTTGGGTAGTTTACCTTGTTGGTTTTATTTAATTCTATTAGTAGGTGTAGATAGTTTAGTTAATTTGTTAGTTGGTGTAAATAATTTAGTTATTTGGCTCGTTTGGTTAGTTAGAATTCGTTAATTTGGTTTAGTTTCGTCTTTCTAATTTGGTTTATTGTTCTGTTAATTCTATTAGTAGGTGTAGATAGTTTAGTTAATTTGTTTTGGTTGGTGTAAATAATTTAGTTAGTTAGCTCGTTTGTGTTTTACTTTGTTGGTTTATTTAATTCTATTAGTAGGTGTAGTTAATTTGGTTTAGGTGGTGTAAATAATTTAGTTAGTTAGCTCGTTTGTGTAGTTTACTTTGTTGGTTTATTTAATTCTATTAGTAGGTGTAGATAGTTTAGTTAATTTGTTAGTTGGTATAAATAATTTAGTTAGTTAGCTCGTTTGTGGTTTACTTTGTTGGTTTATTTAATTCTATTAGTAGGTGTGTAGATAGTTAATTTGTTTAGTTGGTGTAATAATTTAGTTAGTTAGCTCGTTTGGGTAGTTTACCTTGTTGGTTTATTTAATTCTATTAGTAGGTGTAGATAGTTTAGTTAATTTGTTTAGTTGGTTTAAATAATTTAGTTAGTTGTCGTTTGGATAGTTTACTTTGTTGGTTTATTTAATTCTATTAGTAGGTGTAGATAGTTTAGTTAATTGGTTGGGTGGTGTACAATTTAGTTAGTTAGCTCGTTTTGGGTAGTTTACTTTGTTGGTTTATTTAATTCTATTAGTAGGTGTAGATAGTTTAGTTTGTTTAGTTGGTAAATAATTTAGTTAGTTAGCTCGTTTGGTTAGTTTACTTTGTTGGTTTATTTAATTCTATTAGTAGGTGTAGATAGTTTAGTTAATTTGTTTAGTTGGTAAATAATTTAGTTAGTTAGCTCGTTTGTATGGTTTATTTAATTCTATTAGTAGGTGTAGATAGTTTAGTTAATTTGTTAGTTGGTTTAATTTAGTTAGTTAGCTCGTTTGGATAGTTTACTTGTTGGTTTATTTAATTCTATTAGTAGGTGTAGATAGTTTAGTTAATGGTTAGTGGTGTAAATAATTTAGTTAGTTAGCTCGTTTGTAGTTTACTTTGTTGGTTTATTTAATTCTATTAGTAGGTGTAGATAGTTTAGTTAATTTGTTTAGTTGGTGTAAATAATTTAGTTAGTTGGCTCGTTTGGATAGTTTACTTTGTTGGTTTATTTAATTCTATTAGTAGGTGTAGATAGTTTAGTTAATTTGTTTAGTTGGTGTAAATTATTTAGTTAGTTAGCTCGTTTGGGTAGTTTACTTTGTTGGTTTATTTAATTCTATTAGTAGGTGTAGATAGTTTAGTTAATTTGTTTAGTTGGTGTAAATAATTTAGTTAGTTAGCTCGTTTGGTTAGTTTACTTTATTGGTTTATTTAATTCGATTAGTAGGTGTAGATAGTTTAGTTAATTGGTTAGGTGGTGTAAATAATTTAGTTAGTTAGCTCGTTTGTGTAGTTTACTTTGTTGGTTTATTTAATTCTATTAGTAGGTGTAGATAGTTTAGTTAATTTGTTCAGTTGGTGTAAATAATTTAGTTAGTTATCTCGTTTGTGTAGTTTACTTTGTTGGTTTATTTAATTCTATTAGTAGGTGTAGATAGTTTAGTTAATTTGTTTAGTTGGTGTAAATAATTTAGTTAGTTAGCTCGTTTGGGTAGTTTACCTTGTTGGTTTATTTAATTCTATTAGTAGGTGTAGATAGTTTAGTTAATTTGTTTAGTTGGTGTAAATAATTTAGTTAGTTAGCTCGTTTGGTTAGTGTACTTTATTGGTTTATTTAATTCTATTAGTAGGTGTAGATAGTTTAGTTAATTGTTTAGTGGTATACATAATTTAGTTAGTTAGCTCGTTTGGTTGTGTACTTTGTTGGTTTATTTAATTCGATTAGTAGGTGATAGTTTAGTTAATTTGTTTAGTTGGTGTAAATAATTTAGTTAGTTAGCTCGTTTGTGTAGTTTACTTTATTGGTTTATTTAATTCTAGTAGGTGTAGATAGTTTAGTTAATTTGTTTAGTTGGTGTAAATAATTTAGTTAGTTGGCTCGTTTTGTGGTTTACTGTTGGTTTATTTAATTCTATTAGTAGGTGTGATAGTTTAATTTGTTTGGGTGGTGTAATAATTTAGTTAGTTAGCTCGTTTGGTAGTTTACTTTGTTGGTTTATTTAATTCTATTAGTAGGTGTAGATAGTTTAGTTAATTTGTTTAGTTGGTGTAAATAATTTAGTTAGTTAGCTCGTTTGGTTAGTTTACTGTTGGTTTATTTAATTCTATTAGTAGGTGTAGATAGTTTAGTTAATTGGTTAGTGGTGTAAATAATTTAGTTAGTTAGCTCGTTTGGCTTTGTTGGTTTATTTAATTCTATTAGTAGGTGTAGATAGTTTAGTTAATTTGTTAGTTGGTGTAAATAATTTAGTTAGTTATCTCGTTTGTGTAGTTTACTTTGTTGGTTTATTTAATTCTATTAGTAGGTGTAGATAGTTTAGTTAATTTGTTTAGTTGGTGTAAATAATTTAGTTAGTTAGCTCATTTGGGTAGTTTACTTGTTGGTTTATTTAATATTAGTAGGTGTAGATAGTTTAGTTAATTTGTTTAGTTGGTGTAAATAATTTAGTTAGTTAGCTCGTTTGGTTTTACTTTGTTGGTTTATTTAATTCTATTAGTAGGTGTAGATAGTTTAGTTAATTTGTTTAGTTGGTGTAAATAATTTAGTTAGTTAGCTCGTTTGGGTAGTTTACCTTGTTGGTTTATTTAATTCTATTAGTAGGTGTAGATAGTTTAGTTAATTTGTTTAGTTGGTGTAAATAATTTAGTTAGTTAGCTCGTTTGGTTAGTGTACTTTATTGGTTTATTTAATTCGATTAGTAGGTGTAGATAGTTTAGTTAATTGGTTAGGTGGTATACATAATTTAGTTAGTTAGCTCGTTTGGGTAGTTTACTTTGTTGGTTTATTTAATTCTATTAGTAGGTGTAGATAGTTTAGTTAATTTGTTTAGTTGGTGTAAATAATTTAGTTAGTTAGCTCGTTTGGGTAGTTACCTTGTTGGTTTATTTAATTCTATTAGTAAATGTAGATAGTTTAGTTAATTGGTGTTAGGTGGTGTAAAATAATTTAGTTAGTTAGCTCGTTTAGTTTATTTAATTCTATAGTAGGTGTAGATAGTTTAGTTAATTTGTTCAGTTGGTTTAAATAATTTAGTTAGTTGGCTCGTTTGGATAGTTTACTTTGTTGGTTTATTTAATTCTAAGGTGTAGATAGTTTAGTTGTGGTTAGTGGTGTAAATAATTTAGTTAGTTAGCTCGTTTGGTTAGTTTTGTTGGTTTATTTAATTCTATTAGTAGGTGTAGATAGTTTAGTTAATTTGTTTAGTTGGTGTAAATAATTTAGTTAGTTAGCTCGTTTGGGTAGTTTACTTTGTTGGTTTATTTAATTCTATTAGTAGGTGTAGATAGTTTAGTTAATTTGTTGGTTTGTGTTTGTTAGTTAGCTCGTTTGGATAGTTTACTGTTGGTTTATTTAATTCTATTAGTAGGTGTAGATAGTTTAGTTAATTGTTTAGGTGGTGTAAATAATTTAGTTAGTTAGCTCGTTTGGTTAGTTTACTTTGTTGGTTTATTTAATTCTATTAGTAGTGTAGATAGTTTAGTTAATTTGTTTAGTTGGTAATTTGGTTAGTTTAAATTTTGTTGGTTTATTTAATTCTATTAGTAGGTGTAGAAGTTTAGTTAATTGGTTAGTGGTATGCATAATTTAGTTAGTTAGCTCGTTTGGTAGTTTACTTTGTTGGTTTATTTAATTCTATTAGTAGGTGTAGATAGTTTAGTTAATTTGTTTAGTTGGTGTAAATAATTTAGTTAGTTAGCTCGTTTGGGTAGTTTACCTTGTTGGTTTATTTAATTCTATTAGTAGGTGTAGATAGTTTAGTTAATTGGTTAGGTGGTGTACATAATTTAGTTAGTTAGCTCGTTTGGGTAGTTTACTTTGTTGGTTTATTTAATTCTATTAGTAGGTGTAGATAGTTTAGTTAATTTGTTTATTGGTTTAGTTAGTTGGATTGGTTAGTTCAGTCAGTTGGCTAAGTTGGTTTGGTTAGTTAGTTAGTTTAGTTGGTTCGATTGGTTACTTTAGTTACATAGTTTAGTTAATTGGTAATTAATTAGTTCCTTTAGTTGGTTTAGTTAGCTCGTTTAGTTGGTTTAGTTAGTTAATTGGTTTAGTTAACTACGTTAAATAGTTAATGCACTTGTTTTAATTAGTTTGATTAGTTGGTTTGGTTACTTTAGGTAGTTCGCTTAGTTGGTTTAGTTTGTTTGTATATCTTAGTCAGTTGGTTTAGTTAGTTATGGGTTTACTTAAGTAGATTAGATAGTTTATGTACTTGGTTTAGTTAACTGAATATGTTAGTTAATTATTTGGTCCGTTTGGTTAGTTCAGTTAGCTGGTTTGGTTAGTTTACTTAATTTACTTAGCTGATTTAGTGGGTTTAAATGGTTCACCTAGTTTAGCTGGTTGGTTTGATTAGTAAGTTAGTTAGTTTAGTTAATTGACTTAGTTGGTTTAGTTAGTTCGTTTCCTTAATTAGTTTATGTGGTTCGTTCAGTCAGTTGATTGGTGTAGTTAATTAGATTAGATTGTTGATGCACTTGGTTTATTTCGATAGTTTAGTTAGTTAACTGGTTACTTATTTAGATCAGTAAGTTGATGCAGTTTGTCCAATCAGTTGGCTTAGTTCGCTCATGTAGTTGGCTGAAGAAGTTGGTTTTGTTAATTTAGCTATTGTTTGTTAGTTGGCTCAGTTAATTTAGAGAGGTTGGTTAGTACGGTTAGTTGGATGTATCAACAAGGCCTCTGCATCTGCCGGGCCGAGTTGGTTAGTACGGTTAATCGAATGTATTTCAACAAGGTCTCTGCATCTGCCGGGCCGAGTTGGTTAGTACGGTTAGTCGGATGTATCAACAAGGCCTCTGCATCTGCCTGGCCGAGTTGGTTAGTACGGTTAGTCGGATGTATCAACAAGGCCTCTGCATCTGCCGCGCCGAGTTGGTTAGTACGGTTAATCGAATGTATATCAACAAGGTCTCTGCATCTGCCGGGCCGAGTTGGTTAGTACGGTTAATCGAATGTATATCAACAAGGTCTCTGCATCTGCCGGGGCGAGTTGGTTAGTACGGTTAGTCGGATGTATCAACAAGGCCTCTGCATCGGCCGAGTTTGGTTAGTATGTTAGATCGGATGTACAGTACAAGGCCTCTGCATCTGCCGTATTGGTTTAATGTATGGTCGGATGTATCAACAAGGCCTCTGCATCTGCTTGGCCGAGTTGGTTAGTACGGTTAGTCGGATGTACGAGGCGCATTCATAAAGTAAGGGCCGTTTGCATGTATATAAATAGTGGCGCTTCGAAGCACAGTTTTACCACTGCAGCGCCATCTACTGACTCATTGCGAAGCTACAGCGTCATTTGTTTTGATTCTGAAATTGTATTGTTGCCAGTGAATGCAAAGAACAATGGCCGCGAAAATCGTTGATCCCGCCAAGTGTGAAGTGCGTTCTGTGATTCGTTTCTTATGTGCAAAAGGATCGTCGGCTGCTGAAATTCATCGGGAGTTATGCCTGGTTTACGGACCTACAGTTATGAGTGAAGGAAAGGTTAACAATGGTGCCGTTATTTTACAAATGGCCGAACAAATGTCCATGACGAAGAGCGGAGTGGCAGGCCCAGTATCCAGACTGATGAAATCGTTTCACAAGTGGACCAAGCACTGCGATCTGATCGTCGATTGACGATTAGTGGCCTGGCTGACAAATTTCCTCAACTTGGACGCACTACTGTTTACAATATTGTCACAGAAAACCTCGCATACAGCAAATTGTGTGCAAGGTGGGTACCAAAAATGCTCACCGACCACCACAAAGAGCAAAGAATGTCTAGTGGACGAAAGGGCCGTTATCAACAAAATGGAGATGATTTGTTTTCTCACATTGTTACTGGGGACGAGACGTGGGTATCCTAAACCCCAGAAACAAAACTGCAATCGATGCAGTGGCGACACTCATCCTCACCAAAAAAAAGTTTAAACAAACTCAGTACAAAGTCGAAAATTGATGGCTACAGTTTTTGGGACAAAGACGGTGTTCTTTTGGTTGATTTCATGGAACGTGGGACAACAATTACAGCTGACGTGTACTGGAAACGCTCAAACACTTGAGACGTGCGATCAAAACAAACGCCGCGGGAAACTGTCATCTGGCATAATCCTCCTCCACGATAACGCGCTCCCACTGCTGCCAAAACCATTGAGAAAATTCAAGATTTTCGTTGGGAACTTTGACCACCCACCGTACAGTCCCGACCTTGCACCTAGCGACTACTTCCTCTTCTTGCATTTTAAACGGTGGCTGGGTGGACAACGTTTTGAAACCGAACGGACTCAAAACGCCGTTGTCAACTGGTTCAACTCTCAGGCGGCAAGCTTCTATGCAGAGGGGTTAAAGAAGCTGGTGCAGCGGTACGAAAAATGCTTAGAAGTGAACGGCGATTATGTAGAGAAGTAAAGTAAGATTGTACCTAACTAAATATGACAATAAAATTTGTTTCTTATGAGTACATTTTTTTCTGTGACCAAACGGCCCTTACTTTATGAATGCGCCTCGTATATCAACAAGGCCTCTGCATCCGCCGGGCCGAGTTGGTTCTGAAACATTAGTAGGTTGGCTTGTTAGTTACTTAGTTAGTTAGTCGGTTAGCTTCTGCCAAGTTGTTTGGTAGATTGGTTCGCTTGATGGTTAGCTCCTTCATTAATTAGTTAATTACCTTCTGCCGAGTTGGTTGGCTTGATGGTTGGCTTATTGGTTAGTTAGTTGGTTGACTTTTGCCGAGTTTGTTGTTTAATTGGTCTGATGGTGGGCTTGTCGGTTAGTTACTGCTAAGTTGGTTAGTTGCCTTGTTTGTCAATTAGTCAGTTGGCTTCTGCCAATTAGGTTGATTGACTTGATGACTGTCTTGTTGGTTACTTAGTCGGTTAGTTTTTCAAAGTTGTTTAGTAGGTCGGTCATTTGGCTTAATGGTTGGTTTGTTCGTTAGCGTCTGCTAACTTGGTTGGTAAGTTAGTTGACTTGTTCTTTAGCTAGTCCGTTAGATTGCTCTGGCATTGCTTGGCCTGTTTGTTAGTTAATTGGTTAGTTTCTGCCAAATTGGTTGGTAGGTTGGCTGGTTGTCTTGATGGTTGGGTCTTTGTTAATTACTCGATTAGCTTATACTAAGATAGTTGATTGGTTGGTTTGTTCGTTAGTTAGTCGGTTACTTTCTGCCCAGTTAGTTGAATAGTTAGCTAGTTATTTAGTTAGTCGGTTAGATTCTGACAATTTAGTTGGCTTTTTGGTTTATTTGTTAGCTACTCGGTTAGCTTCCGCCGTTGGTTCGTTTTTGCATAGTGGTGCATCGTGTGGTTAGTTCTTGAGTTACAAGGCCGTGGTCAGAGTTCATAAAATTTTGACGTTTCGTCTGCCTGCAGGGGTAAGTCAAACTTCTTATTTTTCAGCAGTCTGCCTCTGCGGCAGACACCATCTTCAGGAGGGGGTAAGTCAAACTTCTTATTTTTCAGCAGTCTGCCTCTGCGGCAGACACCATCTTCAGGAGGGGGTAAGTCAAACTTCTTATTTTTCAGCAGTCTGCCTCTGCGGCAGACACCATCTCAGGAGGGGGTAAGTCAAACTTCTTATTTTTCAGCAGTCTGCCTCTGCGGCAGACACCATCTTCAGGAGGGGGTAAGTCAAACTTCTTATTTTTCAGCAGTCTGCCTCTGCGGCAGACACCATCTTCAGGAGGGGGTAAGTCAAACTTCTTATTTTTCAGCAGTCTGCCTCTGCGGACACCATCTTCAGGAGGGTAAGTCAAACTTCTTTTTTCCAGCAGTCTGCCTCTGCGGCAGACACCATCAACAGGAGGGTAAGTCAAACCTTCTTTTTTCAGCAGTCTGCCTCTGCGGCAGACGTCATCTTCAGGAGGGGGTAAGTCAAACTTCTTATTTTTCAGCAGTCTGCCTCTGCGGCAGACACCATCTTCAGGAGGGGGTAAGTCAAACTTCTTATTTTTCAGCAGTCTGCCTCTGCGGCAGACACCATCTTCAGGAGGGGGTAAGTCAAACTTCTTTTTTCCAGCCAGTCTGCCTCTGCGGCAGACACCATCTTCAGGAGGGTAAGTCAAACTTCTTTCTTTCAGCCGTCTGCCTCTGCGGCAGACACCATCTTCAGGAGGGGGTAAGTCAAACTTCTTATTTTTCAGCAGTCTGCCTCTGCGGCAGACACCATCTTCAGGAGGGGGTAAGTCAAACTTCTTATTTTTCAGCAGTCTGCCTCTGCGGCAGACACCATCTTCAGGAGGGGGTAAGTCAAACTTCTTATTTTTCAGCAGTCTGCCTCTGCGGCAGACACTCATCAACAGGAGGTAAGTCAAACCTTCGCCGTCTGCCTCTGGGCAGCACCATCCAGGAGGGTAAGTTAACTTTTTTTTCCAGCTCTGCCTCTGCGGCAGACACCATCCAGGA